>JAKDEW010000069.1:2429238-2587532 GCA_021963965.1 Artemisiospiza belli | reverse complement strand
CAAAATTCACCCAAAATTCACCCCAAAATGTCCCAAAATTCCCCCAAAATTCCCCCAAAATTCACCCAAATTCACCCCAAAATTCCCCCAAAATTCCCCCAAAAATTACCCCAAAATTACCCCAAAATGTCCCAAAATGTCTCAGATTTTCCCCATAATTGACCCAAAATGCCCAAACTGATCCCAATATGTCTCAAAAATTGTCCCCAAATTCACCCCAAAATTGACCCCAAATGTCCCCAAATTGTCCCAAAATGTCCCAAATTTGTCCCAAAATATCCCAAATTTGTCCCAATCCCTGTCCCAAAATTGTCCCCAAATTTTCCTCAAATTTTCCCCATAATTGACCCCCAAATTTCCTCCAAATGTCCCCAGTTGTCCCCAAACTGACCCTAAAATGTCCCCCAAAATGTCCCCAAATGTCCCCAATGTCCCCCAAATGTCCCAAATGTCCCCAAAATGTCCCCAAATGTCCCCAAATGTCCCCAATGTCCCCAAATGCCGCAAATGTCCCCAAATGCCCCAAAATCCCCAAATGTCCCCAAAATCCCCAAATGTCCCCAAATGTCCCAAAATCCCCAAATGCCCCAAATGTCCCCAAATGTCCCCACTGTCCCCACCTCCCTCAGGCTGCTGAGCTCGGGGCGCCTGCGCAGCGTCGGGGACGGCGCCTTCGACGGGCTGGGGGTGCTGGAATATCTGTGAGTGTCAGACATACTGGGGATACTGGTTTGGACTGGTTATACTGGTTATACTGGGTTATACTGGGTTATACTGGTTATACTGGTTTTACTGGGTTATACTGGGTTATACTGGTTATACTGGTTTGTACTGGTTTGTACTGGTTATACTGGGTTATACTGGTTATACTGGTTATACTGGGTTATATTGGGTTATACTGGTCATACTGGTTTGTACTGGTTTGTACTGGGAGGGACTGGGTTACACTGGGGAAGCTGGAAAATCTGTGAGTGCTGTACTGGTTATACTGGTTTGTACTGGTTTGGACTGGGAGGGGCTGGGAATGGGACTGGGGATGGGACTGGCAGTGATACTGGGTTATACTGGTTATACTGGTTTGTACTGGATTGTACTGGTTTGTACTGGAAGGGACTGGGAGGGACTGGGGATGGGGCTGGGCCATATTGGTTATACTGGTTTGTCCTGGTTTGTCCTGGTTTGTCCTGGTTTGTACTGGTTTGTACTGGGAATGGGGCTGGGTTATACTGGTTATACTGGTTTGGACTGGGAATGGGGATGGGGTGCTGGAGTATCTGTGAGTGTGTTACTGGTGTGTACTGGTGTGTACTGGTTATACTGGGAATGGGGCTGGTTATACTGGTTTGGACTGGGTTTGGACTGGTTTGGACTGGTTTGGACTGGTTATACTGGTTTGCACTGGTTTGTACTGGGAATGGGGCTGGGGATGCTGCAGTACCTGTGAGTGCCGTACTGGTCTGTACTGGTTAGACTGGGAATGGGGCTTGGGTTAGACGGGTTGGACTGGGACAGACTGGTTTGGACTGGTTATACTGGTCCATACTGGTCCATACTGGTTTATACTGGTCCGTACTGGTTTATACTGGTCCATACTGGTTTATACTGGTTTATACTGGTCCATACTGGTTTATACTGGTCCGTACTGGTCCATACTGGTCCATACTGGTTTATACTGGTCCGTACTGGTCCATACTGGTTTATACTGGTCCATACTGGTCCGTACTGGTCCATACTGGTCCATACTGGTTTATACTGGTCCGTACTGGTCCGTACTGGTCCATACTGGTCCATACTGGTCCATACTGGTTTATACTGGTCCGTGCTGGTTCCAGGTTCATCGAGGATTCCCAGCTCGGTTTCCTCTCCCCGGGGGCTCTCAGGGGACTCCGGGGGCTCCAATTCCTGTGAGTGATCCCAGAATGGCCCCAAATGTCCCCATTGCTGTCCCCATTGTCCCCAAATGCCACCAATGTCCCCATTGCCGTCCCCAACAATGTCCCCATTGCTGTCCCCAATGTCCCCAAATCCCTCAGATGCCCCAATGTCCCCAAATCCCTTAATCTGTCCCCAATGTCCCCAATCCCCAAAATCCCCCCAAAGCCCCCAATGTCCCCATTAATGTCCCCAAATCCCCCCAAATGTCCCCAAATGTCCCCAATGTCCCCAATCCCCAAAATCCCCCCCAAATCCCCTCAATGTCCCCATCAATGTCCCCATTAATGTCCTCAATGTCCCCAAAGCCCCCACAGTGTCCCCAATGTCCCCAATCCCCAAAATGTCCCCAAAGTCCCCAAATCCCTGTTAATGTCCCCAAATCCCCATTAATGTCCCCAATGTCCCCAATGTCCCCACTGTCCCCGTGAATGTCCCCAAATCCCCGTCAATGTCCCCAGTGTCCCCGTTAATGTCCCCAAATGTCCCCAATGTCCCCAAATCCCCGTCAATGTCCCCAAATCCCCGTGAATGTCCCCCAATGTCCCCATTGTCCCCCGTGAATGTCCCCAGTGTCCCTTCTGTCCCCTCTGTCCCCGCAGGAGTTTGGCCAACAACGACCTGGAGTCACTGCCCAGAGAGCTCCTGAGGGACCTGGGGACACTGAGACACCTGTGGGTGACACCTTGGGGACATTGGGGACACCTTGGGGACATTGGGGACACTGAGACACCTGTGGGTGACACCTTGGGGACATTGGGGACACCTTGGGGACATTGGGGACACTGAGACACCTGTGGGTGACACTGGGGACATTGGGGAGACTGAGACACCTGTGGGTGACACTGGGGACACTGGGGACACCTTGGGGACACTTTGGGGACATTTGGGGACACTGGGGGGGTTGGGATGGTTGGTGCCACCGTTTTGTCCCTTTTTTGTCCCTTTGGTGTCACTTTGGTGCCACCTGGTGCCACTGTCCGGTCCCTCGGGTGCCACTCTGGTGTCCCCGAGTGCCCCTCGATGGCCCCGGTGGCACTCGCGGCGCCGTTTGGTGCCACCCGGTGCCACTTTGGTGCCCCTTTGGGGCCTCTCGGTGCCACCCCTGGTGCCACTTTTGTCACTTTGCTGCCACCTGGCACCACCTGGTGACACTTTGGTGCCATTTGGTGCCACTTTTTGTCACTTTGGTGTCACTTTGGTGCCATTCGGTGCCACTTTGACGCCAATTTTTGTCACTTAGTGCCACTCTAAGTGCCAGTTAGTGCCACTCTGGTGCCACTTGGTGCCATTTGGTGCCATTTTGTGCCATTCGGTGCCACTTGGTGCCATTCGGTGCCACTTTTTACCAGTTTGATGCCATTTTTGTCGCTTTGGTGCCACTTAGTGCCACTCTAGTGCCACGTAGTGCCACGTGGCGCCCCCTGGTGCCACTTTGGTGCCATTTGGTGCCGCTTTTTGTCACTTTGGTGCCGCTTTAGAGCCAGTTTTGTGCCATTTAGTGCCATCTTTGGCTACTTTAATGCCACTTTTTGCCACTTTGGTGCCACTTAGCGCCACATGGCACCCCCTGGTGCCATTTGGTGCCACTTGGTGCCATTTTTGTGCCGTTTTGTGCCATCTGTGCCCCCCTGGCAGGGACCTGCGCGGGAACCCGCTGCGCTGCGACTGCGCCCTGCGCTGGCTCCTGGCCTGGGGCCGCGCCCGCCCCTCCCCCCCCGAGGGCCGCTGCCGGGCGCCCCCTCCCCCACATGGGCGTGGCCCTGGCGCAGCTCCGCCCCCAGCAGCTGCAGTGCCGGCGGCACGGTAACTGGGATATACTGGGAGCGACTGGGAGCGACTGGGAGGGACTGGGAGGGACTAAAGGGAAAAAATCCGGGGGTTTGGGTGTTAAAAAGGGGGATTTTAGGGGGGAAATGGGGATTGAAGGGTTAAAAATGGGACTGGGATGGACTGGGAGGGACTAAAGGGAAAAAATCCGGGGGTTTTAGGGTTAAAAATGGGGATTTTAGGGGTTAAAAATGGGGATTTTAGGGTTAAAAGTGGCGATTTTAGGGGTTAAAAATGGGGATTTTAGGGTTAAAAATGGGGATTGAAGGGTTAAAAGTGGCGATTTTAGGGTTAATAATGGCGATTTTAGGGTTAAAAATGGGGATTTTAGGGCTGGAAATGGGACTGGGTTATGCTGGGAAGGACTGGAGGGACTGGGGGGAAAATATCCGGGAGTTTTTTGGGAAAAAAAAATTGGGATTTTAGGGTTAATAATGGGGATTTATGGTTAAAAATGGGGATTTTAGGGTTAATAATGGGGATTTTAGGGCTAAAAGTGGCGATTTTAGGGTTAAAAGTGGCGATTTTAGGGTTAAACATGGGGATTTTAGGGTTAAAATTGGGGATTTTAGGGCTAAAAATGGGGATTGAAGGGTTAAAAGTGGCGATTTTAGGGGTTAAAAATGGGGATTTTAGGGTTAATAATGGGGATTGGAGGGTTAAAAATGGGGGTTTAGGGGTTAAAAATGGGACTGGGATGGACTGGGGGGGACTGGGGGGGAAAAATCCGGGGGTTTTTTGGGAAAAAAAATGGGGATTTTAGGGTTAATAGTGGCGATTTTAGGGTTAAAAATGGGGATTTTAGGGTTAAAAGTGGCGATTTAAGGGTTAAAAATGGGGATTGAAGGGGTTAAAAATGGGACTGGGATGGAGTGGGAGGGACTAAAGGGAAAAAATCCGGGGGTTTTAGGGTTAAAATTGGGGATTTTAGGGGGGGAAATGGGGATTGAAGGGTTAAAAATGGGACTGGGATGGGGTGGGGGAAAAAATCCGGGGGTTTAAGGGTTAAAAATGGGGATTTTTAGGGGTTAAACATGGGATTGGGATATACTGGGATATACTGGGAGGGACTGGGAGGGGGTGGGGAGGAAAAACCCAGGGGTTTTAGGGTTAAATTGGGGATTTCAGGGTTAAAAATGGGGATTTAGAGGGGAAAAATGGGACTGGGAGGAACTGGGTTATTCTGGGAGGGACTGGGGGAAACTCTTGAGGGTTTTTGGGCAAAAAATGGGGATTTTATGGTTAAAAATGGGGATTTAGGGGGTTAAAAATGGACTGGTTTGTACTGGGAGGGAACTGGGACAAACTGGGAGGGAACTGGGAGGGACTGGTTTGTACTGGGGGGAGAAAATTTGGTGCTTTTAGGTCAAAAAATGGGGGATTTGAGGGGTGGAGATGGGATTGAAGGGTTAAAAATGGGGATTTGGAGGGGAAAATGGGACTGGGAGGGAACTGGGTGATACTGGGATAAACTGGGAGGGACTGGGAGTGTCCCCAAGCTGTCCCCGTGTCCCTGGGAATGACCCCAGTGATGTCCCCAATGATGTCCCCAATGTCCCCAAGCTTTTCCCAATGTCCCCCAGAGCTGCGGCCGTTCCAGCCTCTCAAAATCCCAATTTTCCCCATTTTTAAACCAATTTTACCCTGTTTTTAACCAATTTTTCCCATTTTTAACCGAATTTTGTGATTTTTTGTCTCCATTTTGTGTCCCCAGAGCTACAGCCATTCCAGACTCTTAAGAATCCCAAATTTTTCTCTATTTTTCCCAAATTTTCCCATTTTTAACCAATTTTCCCCCATTTTAAACCAATTTTTTTCCCCCGTTTTTACCAAATTTCCCCGTTTTTCCCCCAGAGCTGCGGCCGTTCCAGCCCCTCCGGAATCCCAAATTTTCCTCAATTTTCCCCAAATTTTCCCATTTTTAACCAAATTTTCCCATTTTGGACCAAATGTCCCATTTCCCCCCCCCCGTTTTTAACCAGTTTTTCTGATTTTCATCCCCAATTTTTGTGTCCCCAGAGCTGTGGCCATTCCAGTCAGCCAAGAATCCCCAAATTTCCCCAAATTTCCCCAAATTTTCCCATTTTTAACCAGATTTTGATGTGAAAAACTCCAAATTTCTCCGTTATTCCCCCAAATTCCCCGTTTTTCCCCCAGAGCTGCGGTCGTTCCAGTCCCTCACGTTCTCGTCCCTGGGCGTCGCCTCTGCGTCCCCAATGTCCCCAATTTGTGTCCCCAGAGCTGCAGCCGTTCCAGCCTCCCAGGAATTCCAAATTTCCCCAAATTTCCCCAAATTTTCCATTTTTAACCAAATTTTCCCATTTTTGACCAAATTTCCCATTTTTCCCCCCCATTTTAAACCAAATTTTCTGATTTTCGTCCCCATTTTGTGTCCCCAGAGCTGCGGCCATTCCAGCCCCTCAGGAATCCCAAATTTCCCCAAATTTTCCCATTTTTAACCAAATTTTCCCATTTTTGACCAAATTTCCCATTTTTCCCCCCATTTTTAACCAAATTTTCTGATTTTCATCCCCATTTTGTGTCGCCAGAGCTGCGGCCGTTCCAGCCTCTCAGGAATTCCAGACTTCCTCAAATGTCCCCAAATTTTTCCCATTTTTAACCAAATTTTGATGAGAAAAATTCCAAATTTTTCTGATTTTTGTTCCCATTTTCTGTCCCCAATGTCTCCAGAGCTGCGGCCGTTCCAGCCTCTCAGGAATCCCAAATTTTCCCATTTTTAACCAATATTCTCATTTTTGTCCCCATTTTCTGTCCCCAGAGCTGCGGCCGTTCCAGTCTCCCAAGAATCCCAAATTTCCCCAAATTTTCCCATTTTTGACCAAATTTCCCGTTTTTTCCCCCCTTTTTAATCAAGTTTTCTGATTTTTTTCCACATTTTTGTGTCCCCAGAGCTGCGGCCGTTCCAGTCTCCCAAGAATCCCAAATTTTTCTCAAATTTCCCCAAATTTCCCCGTTTTTAAACAAACTTTGATGTGAAAAGTTCCAAATTTTCCCATTTTTAATCAAATTTTGGTGTGAAAAACTCCAAATTTTCCCATTTTCCCCCCATTTTCTGTCCCTAGAGCTGCAGCTGTTCCAGTCTCTCAAGAACCCCAAATTTCCCCATTTTTAACCAAATTTTTATTTGAAAAGTTCACAAATTTTCTGATTTTTTTTGTTCCCATTTTGCGTCCCCAGAGCTGTGGCCGTTCCAGCCTCTCAGGAATTCCAGACTTTCTCAAATTTCCCCAAATTTTCCCATTTTTAACCAAATTTTGATGTGAAAAACTCCAAATTTTCCCATTTTTAACCAAATTTTCCATTTTTTAACCCAAATTTTCCCATTTTCCCTCCCATTTTTGTGTCCCCAGAGCTGCGGCCGTTCCAGCCTCTCAGGAATTCCAGACTTTCTCAAATTTCCCCAAATTTTCCCATTTTTAACCAAATTTTGATGTGAAAAATTCCAGATTTTCTGATTTTTGTTCCCATTTTCTGTACCCAATGTCCCCAGAGCTGCGGCTGTTCCAGTCTCTCAGGAATCCCAAATTTTCCCATTTTTACCCAAATTTTCCCATTTTTAACCAGATTTTGGTGGGAAAAACTCCAAATTTCCCCGTTTTTACCAAATTTCCCCGTTTTTCCCCCCAGAACTGCGCCCGTTCCAGACCCTCCCGTTCTCGTCCCTGGGCGCCGCCTCCGCGTCCCTCGGGGGGCACCCCTGGGTGTTCGTGGCGCAGCCGGCGCTCGGCGCCTGCGCCCTGCTCGAGTGGGACCAGCTCGGGGGCCGCTTCAGGGCACAGAGCGTCGTCAACGGTGAGAGAAATAGGGGGAAAAACGGGGAAATTGGGAAAAAACGGGAAAAAAACGGGAAATTTGGGGAAAAAAACGAGGAAAAAATCGGCAAAAAAATGGGGAAAAATGGGGAAATGATGGGGAGAACAAAGGGAAAATGAGGGGGAGGTTCCGGGCTCAGAGCGTGGTGAACGGTGAGAGAAATGGGGGAGAAAATGGGGAAATTGGGAAAAATGGGAAAAAACGGGAAATTTGGGGAAAAAACGGGGAAAAATCGGCAAAAAAAATGGGAAAAAATGGGGGAAAGCAAAGGGAAAATGAGGGAGAAATGAGGGGGAGGTTCCGGGCACAGAGCGTGGTGAACGGTGAGAGAAATGGGGGGGAAAAGTGGGGAAATTGGGAAAAAATGAAAAAAATGGGAAATTTGGGGAAAAAATGAGAAAAGATGGGAGGAAAATGGGAAAAAACAAAGGGAAAATGAGGGGGAGGTTCCGGGCTCAAATCGTGGTCAAGGTGAGAGAAATTGGGGGAAAAACAGGGAAATTGGGAAAAATAGAAAAAATATAAAAATTGGGGGAAAATGGGGAAAAATCGGCAAAAAAAGAAACGAAGAAAATGGGGGAAAATGGGGAAGAACAAAGGGAAAATGAGAGGGAGGTTCCGGGCACAGAGCCTCGACTACAGTGAGAGAAATTGGGGGAAAAATGAGGGAATTGGGAAAAAAGGGCAAAAAATTAAAAATTGGGGGGAAATGGGGAAAAATGGGGAAAAAATGGGAAAAAATGGGGAAGAACAAAGGGAAAATGAGGGGGAGGTTCTGGGCACAGAGCGTGGTGAATGGGGAGAAAAAACTGGGGAAAAATGGGGGAAATTGAAAAAAATGGGGAAAAAATAGGAAAAAAACCAGAGAAAAATGGGAAAAAAATGGGGGAAAATCAGGGAGAATTGGGGGAAAATGAGGGGGAGGTTCTGGGCCCAGAGTGTGGGCAATGGTGAGAGAAATTGGGGGGAAAAATGGGGAAATTGGGAAAAAATGGGAAAAATGGTGAAGAAATTGCGAAAATTGGGAAAAAAACGGGGGAAAATGGGGTAAAAAAATTGGGAAAAAATGAGGAAAAAATGGGGAGAAAAATAGGAAAAAATGAGGAAAAAATGGGGAAAAAATGGGGGGACAGATTCTGGGTGCCCACTGTCATCAACGGTGAGAGAAATGGGGAGAGAAATGGGGAAATTGGGGAAAATGGGGAAAATGGAAGAAAAAAAGGGGAAATAACGGGAAAAAAAAACCAGAGAAAAATGGGAAAAAATGGGGGAAAATCAGAGAAAATTGGGGGAAAATGTGGGGGAGATTCTGGGCACAGAGCATCATCAGCAGGGAGAGAAATGGGAGGAAAAATGGGAAAAAATGGGGAAAAATGGGGAAAATGGGGGAAAATGGAAAAAACAGGAAAATTTGGGGAAAAAATGGGGAAAAAATGGGGAAAAACAAAGGAGAAATGAGGGGGAGGTTCTGGGCCCAGAGCGCAGTGAATGGTGAGAGAAATTGGGGAAAAACGGGGAAATTGGGAAAAAATAGAAAAAAAATTAAAAATTGGGGGAAAATGGGGAAAAAATGGAAAAAAGCACAGGGGAAAATGGGGGAAAATGGGGGAAAAGGGTGGAAAAATGGAAAGAACTGTGAAAAAATGAGGGGAAATGGGGGAAAATGGGGAAAAATGGGGGAAAAATGGAGGAAGACAAAGGGAAAATGGGGGAAAATGTGGGAAAGTGAAAAATGGTGAAAAAAATTAAAAATTGGGGAGAAAGGGGGAAATGGGGGAAAATGGGGAAAAATGGGAAAATGGGGAAAAATGGGAAAGAACAGGGGCAAAATGGAGGAAATGGGGAAAAATGGGGGAAAATGGGAAATATGGAAAGAACTGGGAAAAATGAGGGGAAAATGGGGGGAAATGGGAAAAATGGGGGAAAATGTAGGAAAATGGGGGCAAAATGGAGAAAAATGGTGAAAAAAAATCAAAAATTGGGGAGAAAGGGGGAAATGGGGGGGAATGGAAAAAATGGGGGAAATGGGAAAAAATGGGAAAAATGGTGAAAAATGTGGGGAAAATGGGGAAATGGGAGAAAATAGGAAAATTAGTGAAAAATGGGAAAAAATGGGGGGAAATGGGGAAAAATGGAGAAAAATGGGGGAAAATGGAGGAAGACAAAGGGAAAACGGGGGGGAAATGGCAAAAAAAAATTAAAAATTGGGGAGAAAGGGAGAAATGGGGAGGAATGGAAAAAAATGGGGGAAATGAGAAAAAATGGGAAAAATGGTGAAAAATGTGGGGAAAATGGGGAAAAATGGGAAAGAACGGGAGCAAAATGGAGGAAATGGGAGGAAAATGGGGGGAAATGGGGAAAATGGGGGAAAAGGGTGGAAAAATGGGAAGAACTGGGAAAAATGAGGGGAAAATGGGGAAAACGGGATAAAGGGAAAAATGAGGGGAAAATGGGGAAAATGGTGGAAAAGGGGAAAAATGGGGGAAAATGTGGGGAAATGGGGGGGAATGGGAAAATTAGTGAAAAATGGGAAAAATGGGGGAAAATGGGGAAAAATGGAGAAAAATGGGGGAAAATGGAGGAAGACAAGGGAAAATGGGGGGGAAATGGCAAAAAAAATTGGGGAGAAAGGGAGAAATGGGGGGGAATGGAAAAAATGGGAAAAATGGTGAAAAATGCGGGGAAAATGGGGAAAAATGGGAAAGAATGGGAGCAAAATGGAGGAAATGGGGGAAAATGGGGGGAAATGGGAAAAATGTGAAAAATGGAGGAAAATGGGGGAAACTAGGGATAAAGGGAAAAATGAGGGGGAATTGGGGAAAATGGGGGGGAATGGAGAAAAATGGTGAAAAAAAATTAAAAATTGGGGAGAAAGGGGGAAATGGGGGGGAATGGAAAAAATGGGGGAAATGGGAAAAAATGGGAAAAATGTGGGGAAAATGGGGAAAAATGGGAAAGAACAGGAGCAAAATGGAGGAAATGGGAGGAAAATGGGGGGAAATGGGGGAAAAGGTGGAAAAATGGGAAGAACTGGGAAAAAATGAGGGGATAAAGGGAAAAATGGGGGGAAATGGAAAAACTGAGGGGAAAATATGGGAAAATGGGGGGAAAATGAAGGAAAATGGCGAAAAAAAAATTTAAAAATTGGGGTGAAAGGGGGAAATGAGGGGGGGGAATGGGGAAAAAATGGGAAAATTGGGGGAAAAAACGGGAAAAATGGTGAAAAATGAGGTGGAAAATGGGGAAAATTTGGGGAGAAATGGTGAAAAATGGGGTGGGAATGGTGACAAGGGGTGAGGAACATCAGGATGGAGCCCGAGGACACCGAGGGTGGCAGTGCCACCTCAAGAATGGCCTTGGGGACACCGAGGGTGGCAGTGCCACCTCAGGAATGGCCTTGGGGACACCAGAATGGGCTGAGGGACCCCAAAGGGGCCTTGGGGAGAACGAGGGCAGCGCCACGATGGCCCTGAGGCCCTCAAGGTCCTCAGATGTCCCCAAGGTCCCCAAGGTCCTCAAGATCCTCAAGGTCCCCATCACCACAATGTCCCCAAGGTCCCCAGTGCCCCCCACCATCTCCAATGTCCCCACTGTCCCCAGTGTCCCCAACGTCTCCGATGTCCCCAAGGTCCCATCACCCCAACATCTCCGAGGTCCCCAACACCCTCCGTATTCCCAAGGTCCCAAAGGTCCCCAACGTTCTCCAGTGTCCCCAGTGTCACGAATGTCCCCAAGGTCCCAAAGGTCCTCAGCATCTCCAATGTCCCCAAGGTCCTCAAGGTCCCCACCGCTCCAACATCTCCAATGTCCCCAACAGCCTCCATTTTCCCAAGGTCCCAATGGTCCCAAACATCTCCAGTGTCCCCAAGGTCCTCAATGTCCCCATCACCCCAACATCTCCAATGTCCCCAAGCTCCCCAACATCACCAATGTCCTCAGTACCCCCAACATCTCCAGTGTCCCCACTGTCCCCAAGGTCTCCAATGTCCCAAAGGTCCCCAACATCTCCATGATGCCCAAGGTCCCCATCACCCCAACATGCCCAATGTCCCCAAGGTCTCTGAGCTCCCCAACATCTCCAATGTCCCCAAACTTCTCAAGGTCCCCATCAGCCCATCTCCAATGTCCCCAAGGTCTGCAATGTCCCCAACGTCCCCATCACCCCAACATCTCCGATGTCCCCAATGTGCCCAACAACCTCCATATTCCCAAAGTCCCCAAGGTCCCCAATGTCCCGAGGTCTCCAACGTCTCCAATGTCCCCAGTGTCCCCAAGGTCCTCAGTGCCCCCAATGTCCCCAAGGTCTCCAATGTCCCCAAGGTCTCAAAGGTCCTCAACCTCTCCAGTGCCTTCAAGGTCCCAAAGTCCCCAAGGTTCCCAATGTCCCCAAGCTCTCCAAGGTCCCTACTGTCCCCAAGGTCCCCAATGTTCCCATCACCCCAACATCTCGAATGTCCCCAAGGTCCCAAAGGTCCCCAATGTCTCCAATGTCCCCAAGCTCCCCAATATCCCCAGTGCCCCCAGTGTCCCCAGGATTCCAAAGGTCCCCAACATCTCCAATGTCCCCAAGCTCCGCAATGTCCCCAAGGTCCCCATCACCCCAACACCTCCAATGTCCCCAAGGTCCCCAGTGTCCCAACATCTCCAGTGTCCCCAGGGTCTCCAACATTTCCAATGTCCCCAAAGTCCCATCACCCTCACATCTCCAATGTCCCCAAGGTCCCAAATGTCTCCAAGGTCCCTAATGTCCCCAGTGTCCCCATCACACCAATACCTCCATTGTGCCCAAGGTCCCCAATGTCCCCAGTGTCCTCAATGTCCCCAATGTCCCCGAGGTCTCATCACCCCAATGTCCCCATTGTCCCCCCCCAGGCTCGTCCCCGGTGTCCTGCCACCCTGTTTCGGTGGGTGACACGCTGTTCCTGGTGGTGGCCCAGCTGCGCGGCGGCTCCTGGGTGTGGTCCATCATCCCAACATCTCCAATGTCCCCATTGTCCCCCCTAGGCTCGTCCCCGGTGTCCTGCCACCCCGTGGTGGTGGGTGACACGCTGTTCCTGGTGGTGGCCCAGCTGCGCGGCGGCTCCTGGGTGTGGCGCCGCTCGGGCTCGTCCTTCGTGCGCCACCAGGCCCTGGGCCAGGGCCGCCTGCGCCGTCCCCACGCCGTCACCTCGGCGCGCCTGGGCGGCCACCTGTACCTGGGCGTGGCCGACAGCTCCAAGGGCGGCACCTCCACCGTGTTCCGCTGGGCCTCCGGAGCCTTCTACCCGGCGCAGGCGCTGCGGCCGTGGCGGCGCGACACGCACCTGGAGTTCCTGGAGCTGGGCGGCCCGCGCGGCGCTGGTGGCCTGCGGCGCCGCCAGGAGGCCCCAGGTGTACCTGTGGGGCGCCGGCGGCTTCGCGCCGCACACGGACATCCCGCACGTGCCCGACGTGTACGCGGCCAAGCACTTCCGCGTGGAGGGGAACGTGTTCCTGTGTCTCACCCGGTTCCTGGGGGACGCCAAGGTGAGGAACGGGGCGGGTGGGGTGGGGGGTTTGGGGGTTCATTGAGGTTGTGGGGTTATGGGGGTCCATCAGGGTTATGGGGTTATGGGGGTCCAACAGGGTCATGGGGTTATGGAGGTCCATCATGGTCATGTGGTTATGAAGGTCTATCAGGGTCATGGCGTTATGGGGGTCCATCAGGGTCATGAGGGTCCATCAAGGTCATTGTGCGTCAGCAGGATCATTGTGTTATGGAGGTCCATGATGGTCATGTGGTTACAGAGGTCCATCAGGGTCATGGGGTTATGTGGTTATGGGGGCCGATCAAGGTCATGGAGTCATGGGGTTATGGGGGTCCATCAAGGCCATGTGGTTATGGGGGTTCATCAAGGTCATGGGGTTATGGGGTTCCATCAAGGTTATGGGGTTCTATCAAGGTTATGGGGTTATGGGGTTCCATCAGGGTCATGGGGTCATGTGGTTATGGGGGTCCATCATGGTTATGGGTTATGGGGTTCTATCATGGTTATTGGGTTATGGGGTTCCATCATGGTTATTGGGTTATGGAGGTCCATCAAGGTCATGGGGTTATGGGGTTCCATCAGGGTCATGGGGTCATGGAGTTCCATCAAGGTCATGTGGTTATGAAGGTCTATCAGGGTTATGGGGTTCCATCAAGGTTATGGGGTTATGGGGTTCCATCAAGGCCATGTGGTTATGGGGGTCCTTCATGGTTATGGGGTCATGGGGTTATGGGGGTCCATCAGGGTCATGGGGTTATGGAGATCCATCAAGGCCACATGGTTATGAAGGTCTATCAGGGTCATGTGGTTATGGGGTTCCATCAGGGTTATGGGGTCATGTGGTTATGGGGGTCGATCAAGGTCATGGAGTCATGGGGTTCCATCAAGGCCATGTGGTTATGGGGGTCCACCAGGGTTATGGGGTTATGGAGGTCCATCAGGGTCATGGTGGGTCAGCAGGGTCATGGAGTTATGGGGTTCATCAAGGTCATGTGACCACGGGGGGTCAGCAGGGTCATGGGGTCATGTGGCTATGGGGGTCCATCAAGATCATGGGTGGTAACCAGGATCATGTGGTTATGGGGGTCCATCAGGGTTATGTGGTTATGGGGGTCCATCAAGGCCATGTGGTCATGGAGGGTCAGCAGGGTCATGGGGTTATGGGGGTCCATCAAGGTCATGTGGTCATGGGAGGTAACCAGGGTCATGCGGTTATGGGCGTCCATCATGGTTGTGGGGTTTTGGGGTTCCATCATGGTCGTGGAGTTCCATCAAGGTCATGGGGTCATGGGGTTCCATCAAGGCCGTGTGGTTATGGAGGTCCATCAAGGTCATGGGGTCATGGGGTTCCATTAAGATCATGTGGTCAAGGGGGGTCACCAGGGTCATGTGGGGCCACCATGGTCATGATGGTCACCACATGGCCACGGGGGCCAACTGGGGTCACGTGAGCCACCTCTGACCCCCTGACTCCATGTCAAGGTAGGTGATGGTGATGGGAGGGCTCCAACCCCACCCAACTCAACCCAACCCAAACGCCCCATGGTCCCATTGCTGACCCCATGATCCCAGCACCCATCCCAGGATCCCATCACCATCCCATGGTCCCATCACCCATCCCAGGATCCCATCACCACCCCATGGTCCCATCACCCATCCCATGGTCACATCACCCATCCCAGGATCCCATCACCATCCCATGGTCCCACCCCATGGTCCCACCACCACCCCATGGTCCCATCACCCATCCCATGGTCCCACCACTGACCCCAAAACCCAACCCAAGCCAACCCACCCCAGACCAACCCAACCCAACCATGTCATGGTCCCAGCACCTACTCCATGGTCCAACTGCTGACCCAAGCCCTTGTCCAGGCGATGGCGCTGGGAAGGCTCCAGCCCAAGCCAACCCAACTCAACCCAACCATGGTCCCAGCACCCACCCCATGGTCCCACCACTGACCCTACCATGTCCAGGTGAGGCCCTGGGGGCATTCCAACCCAACCTGACCCAACCCAACCCAACCCAACCTGACCCAACTCAACCCAACCCAACCAATGAACCCAACTCAACCCAACCCAACCAATGAACCCAACTCAACCCAACCCAATGAACCCAACCCATGGTCCCACCACTGATCTCATGATCCCATTGTCCCACTACCCATCCCATCGTTCCACCATCCATCCCATGGTCTCACCACCCATCTCATGGTCCCACCACTGATCCCCTGACCCCAACCGCAGGTGATGCGCTGGGAGGGCTCCAACCCAACCCAACGAACCCAACTCAACCCAACCCAACCCAACCTAACTCACCCCAACCCAACTCAACCCAACCCAACCCAACCCAACTCACCCCAACTCAACCTAACCCATCCATCCCATGATCCCACCACCCATCCCATGACCCCACCACTGATCTCATGACCCCATGGTCCCACCACTGACCCCACCCCATGCCCAGGTGATGCATTGGGAGGGCTCCAACCCAACCCATCCCATCCCATAGTTCCACCACTGATCCCATGACCCCACCACTGATGTCATGGTCCCACCACCCATTCCATGACCCATCACCCATCTCATGGTCCCGCCACTGACCCAACTCAACCCAACCCAACTCAACCCAACACAACTCAACCCAACCCAACCCAACCTATGGTCCCATCAGCCATGCCGTGGTCCCACCACCCATCCCATGACCCCACCACCATCCTATGGTCCCACCACTGACCCCATGACCCCAAACTCCACCTACAATGTCCAGGTGATGCGCTGGGAGGGCTCCAACCCAACCCAACTCCACACAACCCAACTCAACCCAACCCAACCCAATTCAACCCAACCCAACCTAACTCAACCCAAACACCCCATGACCCCACCACCCATCCCATGGTCCCACCACCCATCTCATGGTCCCACCACCCTTCCCATGACCCAATGACCCCACCACTGATCTCGTGGTCCCATCACCACCCTATGACCCATCATCCATCCCATGGTCCCACCACTGATCCCAACCCAACCATCCCATGGTCCCATCAGCCATGCCATGGTCCCACCACCCATCCCATGATCCCACCACTGATGTCCGGACCCCAACCACAGGTGATGCGCTGGGAGGACTCCAACCCAACCCAACCAAGCCCAACCAACCCAACCCAGCTCCTCCCACACCATGGTCCCATCAGCCATCCCATGGTCCCATCACCCAACCCATGGTCCCACCACCTGTTCCCTGGTCCCACCACCTGTTCCCTGGTCCCACCACTCATCCCATGGTCCTACCACCATCCCATGACCCATCACCCATCCCATGGTCCCACTACCCATCCCATGACCCCACCACTGATCCCATGGTCCCACCACCATCTCATGGTCCGACCTGGTGCGCAGGTGATGCGCTGGGAGGGCACCAACCCAACCCAACCCAACCCAACTCATCCCATCCCATGGTCCCACCACCCATCCCATGGTCCCACCACCATCCCATGGTCCCACCACCATCCCATGGTCCCACCACCATCCCATGGTCTCACCATGCCCAGGTGATGCGCTGGGAGGGCTCCAACCCAACCCGGCCCAACTGAACCCAACTCAACCCAACCAACCCAACCCAACCCAACTCATTCTATCCCATGGTCCCACCACCCATCCCCTGACCCCACCACCCATCCCCTGACCCCACCACCATCTCACGGTCCCTCCATGCCCAGGTGATGCTCTGTGAGGGCTCCAACCCAACCCAACCCAACTCCACATAACCCAACTCAATCCAACCCAACCCAACTCAACTCAACCGAACCCAATGAACCCAACTCAACCCAACCCAACCCAGCTCAACCCTATGACCCACCACCCATCCCATGGTCCCACCACTGATCCTGTGACCTCACCACTGATCTCATGGTCCCACCACCCATTCCCTGGTCCCACCATCCATCCCATGGTCCCATCACCCACCCCACGGTCCCACCACCATCCCACGGTCCCCCCTTGCGCAGGTGATGCGCTGGGAGGGCTCCATGTTCCGCGAGGTGCAGGCGGTGCCGGCGCGCGGCTCCCTGGTGTTCCAGCCCCTGCTCCTGGCCGGGCGCCGCCTCGTCCTGCTGGGCAACGACTTCGCGCCGAGCCGCGTGCTGGCGCCTGGCGCGGGCGGGCGCCTGGAGCCGCGGCAGGAGCTGCCCGCACCCTCGCCCCGCGCCTTCGTCCCCGTCAGCGCCGCGCGGAGACACTTCCTGCTGGCCACCAGCTTCAAGGGCGCCACGCAGATCTACGCGCACATCACCGAGGACATCGGCACCTAGGGACATCCGGGGACATCTGGGGACATCATGGGGACAGCCAGATCTATGCACACGTCACCGAGGACATCGGCACCTAGGGGACACCTGGGGACATCATGGGGACACCTGGGGACATCGTGGGGACATCATGGGGACAGCCAGATCTACGCACACGTCACCGAGGACATCGGCACCTAGGGACATCGTGGGGACATCTGGGGACATCATGGGGACATCATGGGGACAGCCAGATCTACGCACACGTCACCGAGGACATCGGCACCTAGGGGACACCTGGGGACATCGTGGGGACATCATGGGGACAGCCACGTCACCGAGGACATCGGCACCTAGGGGACACCTGGTGGCATCTGGAGGGACGTGGGGATGGTGGCCACCACGATCTTGTAGAGATGGGGACATCAGGGGACATCATGGGGATGTGTGGTGGCAGCTGGGGATGGTGGCCACCATGATGTTGTGGAGCTGGGGACACCAGGGGACATCAGGAGACACCTGGTGGTGGCATCTGGAGGGACGTGGGGATGGTGGCCACCACAGCATCGTGGAGATGGGGACGTTCTGGGGACGCTGTGGGGACACTGTGGGGATGGCGCCACCACCGCGGCCTCGTGCAGCTGCAGGGACCTGGGGACATCCCCACGGCTCGGTGACACGAGGGACGCGGGGACATCGAGCGGACACAGCCGGACCTGGGGCCACCCTCACCCCGATGTCCCCAAGGCCACCACTGACCCAGTGTCCCCAAGGCCACCCTCACCCCAATGTCCCCAAGACCACCCTCACCCCAATGTCCCCAAGGCCACCACTGACCCAGTGTCCCCAAAGCCACCCTCACCCCAATGTCCCCAAGGCCACCCTCACCCCAGTGTCCCCAAGGCCACCCTCACCCCAATGTCCCCAAAGCCACCACTGACCCAGTGTCCCCAAAGCCACCCTCACCCCGATGTCCCCACGGCCACCCTTGACCCAATGTCCCCTCTTGGTGCCACCATCTCCCACGTTCACCAGTGACCCGATGTCCCCACAGCCACCAACGACCTGATGCCACCTCCTGGTGTCACCGTCACTCTGATGTCCCCAAGGCCACCATCTCCCCAGTGTCCCCACGGCCACCAGTGACTCAATGTCCCCAAGGCCTTCTGTCCCTTCCTGGTGCCACCATTGCTCCGATGTCCCCAAGGCCACCACCAATCAATGTCCCCCCGGCCTTGTGTCCCCTCCTGGTGCCACCAAGTCCCCAGTGTCACCATGGCCCCGATGTCCCCAGTGCCATTGTCACCTCAGTGTCACCTCTGGTCTCGTGTCCTCTTCAGGTGCCACCATCGCCCCCATTGTCCCCAAGGCCACCAATGCCCCACTGTCCCCAAGGCCACCATCACCTCAATGTCACCCTTGGCATTCTGTCCCCTCCTGGTGCCACCATGGCCCCGATGTCCCCAAGGCCACCATCACTCAATGTCCCCAAGGCTTTCTGTCCCCTCCTGGTGCCACCATCTCCCAGATGTCCCCAAGGCCACCGTTGTCACCTCAGTGTCACCTCTGGTCTCGTGTCCTCTTCTGGTGCCACCATCACCCCGATGTCCCCAGGGCCACCGTTGTCACCCCGATGTCCCCTCCCGGTGTCACCGCTGTCCCTGTGTCCCCTCCCCCAGTGACCCAAAATCGATTTTTCAGCCATTTTTATTCATTGCCTTCATTGGGGACACTCGGGGCCATTTTGGGGACATTTGGGGCCATTTTGGGGACATTTAGGACCATTTGGGGACATTTGGGGCCATTTTGGACCGTTTGGGGACATTTTGGGGCCATTTTGGGGACATTTGGGGCCATTTTGGGGACATTTAGGACCATTTGGGGACATTTTGGGGACAACTGGGGACACTTTGAGGCCATTCTGGGGACGCTTGGGGACATCTCAGGCTCCTGTGGAGAGAGGGGCGGGTCAGGGCTGGCGCTGTCCTCAATGTCCCCAATGTCCCCAAGGTGTCCCCAATGTCTCCGGGGGGGGAGGGGACAGCGCTCACCTGTCCCACGTGGGGGTGGCAGCTCCGGGGGGGGGGCAGCGGCGGCTGCGGGGGGGGGGGAAGGGACAGAGTGACGTCACCGATGTCACCGAATGTCACCAGAGTGTCCCCAGTGTCCCCAAAAGTCCCCAAATCCCCCCAAGTGTCCCCAATCCCTTCAATGTCCCCAAAATGTCCCCAACCCCCAATGTCCCCAATGTCCCCCCAAATATTCCCCATGTCCCCAACTGCCAGGCTCCCCAAATGTCCCCAAAATGTCCCCAAATGTCCCAAATGTCCTCAAGCCCTCAACGTCCCCAAAGTGTCCCCAAATCCCCAACCCCCAATGTCCCCAACCCCCAATTCCCTCCAAATGTCCCCAAATGTCCCCAATGTCACCAGCCAAGTGTCCCCAAAATATCACCAAATGTCCCCAACCCTCTCAATGTCCCCAAATGGCCCCCAGTGTCCCCAAATGTCCCCAAATGTCCCAAATCCCTTCGATGTCCCCAAATGTCCCCAAATCACCAAACTCCCAAATGTCCCCAAGTGTCCCCAACCCTCAATGTCCCCAAATGTCCCCAAAGTGTCCCAAAAGCCCCCCAATGTCCCAAATCCCCCCCAATGTCCCCAAATGTCCCAAAGTGTCTCCAGCCTCAATGTCCCCAAATGTCCCCAACCCTCTCAATGTCCCCAGTGTCCCCAAATGTCCCCAGTGTCCCCACCACCAAGGTCCCCTCAGGTGTCCCCAGTGTCCCCAAATGTCCCCGACCCCCTCAATGTGCCCAAAATGTCCCCAAGTGTCCCCAAATGTCCCCAACCCCCAATGTCCCCAAATCACCAAATGTCCCCAAACCCCTCCAAAGTGTCCCCAAGTGTCCCCAGCCCTCCCAATGTCCCCAATGTTCCCAAATGTCCTCAAATGTCCCAAATCCCCTCAATGTCCCCAAGGACCCCCCAATGTCCCCAAACCCCCAATTCCCCCCAAATGTCCCCAAATGTCCCAAAGTGTCCCCAACCCCCGATGTCCCCAAATCACCCAATGTCCCCAAAATTTCCCCAAATCACCCAATGTCCCCAAATGTCCCCAATGTCCCCAAATTCCCAGCACTCCCCAAATGTTCCCAAACCCCCAATGTCCCCAAATGTCCCCAATGTCCCCAAATCCCTCAAATTCCCCCAAATGTCCCAAACCCCAAATTTGCCCCAAATGTCCCCAGATGTCCCAAAGTGTCCCCCGATGTCCCCAAATGTCCCCAGGTCCCACCTGGCCTTGCTGCGGCACTTGCACTTCCCACCTGAGGGGACACAGAGGGGACACCGGTGACACCGGGGACAGGGACAGTGACCCAGGGACACAGGTGTGACAGGGACACAGGGACAGAGGGGACAATGAGGGAGGTGACAGAGAGGTGACACAGGAGACACACACAGGTGACACAGGGGACACAGGGGACAATGACACACAGGTGACACAGGGGACACACAGGTGACACAGGTAGGTGACACAGAGGGGACACAGGTGACACAGGTGACAATGACACAGGTGACAGTGACAATGACACACAGGTGACACACGTGACAGTGACACACAGGTGACACACAAGTGACACAGGTAGGTGACACACAGGTGACAATGACACACAGGTGACACAGGTAGGTGACACACAGGTGACAATGACAATGCCACTCACTGAAGAGCACGGCGATCCCCAGCACGCTCAGCACACACAGGTAACACAGGTGACAGTGACACACAGGTGACAATGACAATGACAGGTGACACAGGTGACAATGACACACAGGTGACACAGGTGACAATGACACACCGGTGACAATGACACACAGGTGACAATGACACACCGGTGACAATGACAATGACACACAGGTGACAATGACACACCAGTAACAATGACACACAGGTGACAATGACAATGACACACCGGTGACAATGACACACCGGTGACAATGACACACAGGTGACAATGACACACAGGTAGGTGACACACAGGTGACAATGACAATGACACACAGGTGTCACTCACTGAAGAGCACGGCGATCCCCAGCACGCTCAGCACCGCGGCCACCACGAGGCCACCGACGCGCAGGTGACACCAGTCTGGGGACACAGGGACACCTTGGGGACACCTGAGGGGACACCTTGGGACACCTGGGGGGACCTTGGGGGGACCTTGGGGACACTTTTGGGGACATTTAGGGGACATTTTGGAGACACCCTAGGACGTTTTGGGACATTCTGGGGACAGCTGTGACACACCTGGGGACACCTGGGGACATTTTGGGACACTTTAGAAACACCTGGGAGCACCTGAGGACACTTGGGGACATTTGGGGACACCTGGGGACATCTGAGGACACTTTTGTGGCACCTGGGGACACTTTGGAGACATTTGGGGACACCTGGGGACACCCAAGGGCACCTTGGAGACACCTGTGACACACCTGGGGACACCTGGGGACAGCCTGGGGACACTTTGAGGACATTTTGGGGACACTTTGGGGACAGCTGTGACACACCTTAGGACACCTTGGGGACATCAGGGGGAGAGCTGGGGACATTTTGGGGACATTTTGGAACACTTTAGGGACACCTGGAGACACTTTAGGGACACCTGGGGCCATTTTGGGGACACCTGGGGACACCTTGGGGACATTTGGGGACATTTTGGGGCCCTCCCAGTTTGTCCCAGTTTGTCACTCACCGTACTGGAACGGACTGGAGGCACCTGGGGGGGAGGGGAGGGGTCAGAGACCAGTATGGACCAGTATGGACCAGTATAAACCAGTACGGACCAGTATGGACCAGTATAAACCAGTACGGACCAGTACGGACCAGTATAAACCAGTATGGACCAGTACGGACCGGTATAAACCGGTACGGACCAGTATAAACCAGTACAGACCAGTACGGACCAGTATAAACCAGTACGGACCAGTATGGACCCTCCCTCCCAGTATAAACCAGTATCCCCAGTTTGTCCCAGTCCCTCCCAGTATAACCCAGGCCCTCCCAGTTCCCTCCCAGTCCCCTCCCAGTATAAACCAGTTCAATCCCAATCCAAACCAGTTCCATCCCAGTACAAACCAGTACAAACCAGTATAACCAGTATCACTCACTGGGGGGGTCTCCTCTGGCCAGGGACAGCACTGGGGGGGGGAGGGGACACCAGTTAAACCAGTATGGGGGGGGGCACCGGGCCCAGTTCAGACCAGTGACCCCCAAACCATCCCAGTTCAGACCAGTACAAACCAGTCCCTCCCAGTTCATCCCAGTTCCATCCCAGTATAAACCAAACCCTTCCCAGTTCCCTCCCAGTTTGTTCCCCTCACTCCCAGTCCCTCCCAGTATAAACCAGTCCATCCCAGTCTACCCCAGTACATCCCAGTTCCTCCCAGTTTGTCCCAGTTCCCTCCCAGTATAACCCAGTTCATCCCAGTTCCATCCCAGTCCATCCCAGTTCCCTCCCAGTCCATCCCAGTTCCCTCCCAGTATAAACCAGTACCCCCCAGTCCATCCCAGTTTGTCCCAGTATCTCCCAGTCCATCCCAGTTCCCTCCCAGTTTGTCCCAGTACCTCCCAGTATCACCAGTGCCTGCAGCCGCTCTCGCTCCATTCCGTGACCTTTGAGGGAACTGGGACAGACTGGGATGGACTGGGAGGGACTGGGAGGGACTGGGAGGAGAATTGGGAGGGACTGGGAGGGGACTGGGACAAACTGGGACAAACTGGGAGGGGATTGGGGGCAAATGGGGGAGAATTGGGAGGGACTGGGTTATACTGGGAGGGAACTGGGATGAGATTGGGACAAACTGGGGGGGGACTGAAGGGGAACTGGGATGAACTGGGAGGGACTGGGTTATACTGGGTTATACTGGGAGGGACTGGGATGGGATTGAGGGATACTGGGAGGGACTGGGGGAAAATCTGGAGGAACTGGGAGGGGACTGGTTTATACTGGGAGGGACTGGGGGTGCATTGGGAGGGGTCTGGGTCATACTGGGAGGGACTGGGATGAACTGGGAGGGGATTTTGACAAACTGGGAGAGACTGGGGGGAACTGGGAGGGACTGAGGGAGAATTGGGAGGGGTTGGGTTATACTGGGAGGGACTGGGATAAACTGGGATGGACTGGGAGGGGACTGGGGAGAACCAGGAGAGACTGGGACAAACTGGGAGGGGACTGGGTCATACTGGGAGGTGACTGGGAGGGACTGGGTTATACTGGGGGGGACTGGGTTATACTGGGAGGGACTGGGTCATACTGGGAGGGACCGGGGCCGGGTGAGTCACTGGGATTCCTGAGCAGGGCGGGACTGGGACAAACTGGGAGGGACTGGGGGGGAACTGGGATGGACTGGGCGGGGACTGGGTTATACTGGGCGGGACTGGGCGGGTACTGGGAGGAACTGGGAGGGACTGGAAACAACTGGGGGGAACTGGGGGGGGGGTGGGGGGGGGATGGATGAGTCACTGGGATTCCTGAGCAGGGCGGGACTGGAACAAACTGGGACAAACTGGGGGGGGACTTGGGGGGGGGACTGGGAGTTATTGGGGGGCTACTGGGATGGACTGGGAGGGACTGGGTGGGTCACTAGGGGTTACTGGGAATTACTGGAGAGTTACTGGGAGTTACTAGAGGGTTACTGGGATGAACTGGGAGTTACTGGGATGGACTGGGGAGTACTGGGGGGGGTTACTGGGAATTACTGGGAATGTACTGGGATGAACTGGGGAGTTACTGGGATGGACTGGGAGTTACTGGGAATGTACTGGGATGAACTGGGGAGTTACTGGGATGTACTGGGAGTTACTGGGATGGACTGGGGAGTACTGGGAGTTACTGAGAAGTTACTGGGAGTTACTGGGGGGTTACTGGGATGAACTGGGAGTCACTGGGGCCCCACTCACCTTCCCTGACCAGCCGCTGGAACTGGGAATGGGTGGGTGGGGGGGGGATAATGGGAGGGGGCGTGGCTAAGGAAGGGGGCGTGGTCACAGAAGGGGCGTGGCCAAAGAAGGGGCGGGGCTAGAGCTGAGGAGGGGCCGGGGAGGGACTGGGACAAACTGGGGGGAACTGGGATATACTGGGATCCACTGGGGTGAACTGGGATGGACTGGGATGAACTGGGACAGATTGGGAACAGCACTGTGAGGGACTGGGATGGACTGGGTGGGACTGGAGGGGCACTGGGGCAAACTGGGACATAGTGGGAGCGATACTGGGATGAACTGGGAGGCACTGGAAGGGTTAAAGGGGCTGTTCCCGCCTCCGCCGCCTCCCATTGGCTGACGCTCCCGCCCGTCACTTCCTGCAACCAATCAGCACCTGGGAATAGGACTTGGGGACGGGGCCTGGAGTCGGCGCCATTTAAGAGACTTTAGCCTACAACTCCCGTCATGTCCCGCGGCCCCATAGACCCTAATGGAGCCTAGCCTACAACTCCCGTCATGCCCCGCGGCCCCATAGACCCTAAAAGAGCCGGGTCTACAACTCCCGTCATGCCCCGCGGCCCCATAGACCCTAATGGAGCCGGGCCTACAGCTCCCGTCATGCCCCGCCCTCCCCACAGCGCCCGTTATCGTCTCCTCGTGCCCCATTGGCGCTCCCAGACCCTGCGGGACCCCGGGCTGCCCCCCAGTGCCCACCCGGGACCCCCAAACGCCCCAGGGCACACAGAGGCCTCCAAGCGCCGCTTTCAGGCCTACATCTCCCGTCCCCCCCGCGGCCACAGAGCCCCCTCATGGCCGAGTTCCGGCCCTGCCAGTCCCGTTCACGTCCCGCGCCCCAAGGAGACCCCTCAGAGCCCTCCAGGTGCCCCACCCGAGGCCACAAGGTCCCCCCAGGTGCCCCCCAAGGGCTCCCCGAGGCCACAGGGTCCCCCCAGATGCTCTCCAGGACCGCCAAGCACTCCGTTATAGCGACTTCCGGGACTACAGCTCCCATCGTGCCCCGCGGCTCCATTAGGCACCATTAAAGCAGCGCCTCTATCCCCCATGATACCCCGCGGCCTCATTAAAGCAAAGCCTTTATCTCCTGTGATGCACCGCGGCTCTAATAAAGCAGCGCCCACAACTCCTATCTACCCCCGCGCCCTATATATCCCTTTTATATCTGTGCATACAACTCCCATCATCCCCCGCGCCCCGTTGTCTCCCATTATAAACAGGCCTCCATAGAGCTCTATTATACCTGCGCCTACCTCTCCCATCATCCCCCGTGCCCCATAGATCCCCGTTATACCCATGCCTCCAACTCCCATCACCCCCCGCGCTCCATAGATCCCATTATACCCGCGCATACAACTCCCATCATCCCTCGCGCCCCATAGAGCCCCATTACACCCACGCCTCCAACTCCCATCACCCCCCGCGCCCCACAGATTGCCATTAATTCCCTCCCACACCCCAAAAACCCCCCAAAACAATGAAACAATCCCAAATTTCTTTGACCACCAACACTCAGACACCTCCGAGCTCCCAAATCCTTTAATATTCACAATTTCCTCCTGTTTAACCCCTTCCTCCCACGCCGTTCAGCTCAGCGGGTTTGACTGAGCTCCATCTGCTCCATGGGGGTTTTTGGGGGGATTTTGGGTTTTTGGGGTCCCTCAGAGCAGGGCCCGGCCCCGCTGGGTGAGCAGGACCCCGAATCTCCGTTTCAGGGCCAGGCGGTGCCGCGAGAATTTGTCATCGGGGGAGAAGCGGGCGGGGTGGGCCGAGCGTGTGGGGAGCCCGGCCGGGGACACTTTCTGAGGGGAAAATTACACAAAATGCTGTCAAATACAGCAAAATCCTGCAAATTACCTGAAATCCCCTCCAAATTCCCCCTCAGGATAAGCAAACTCCCCCCAAATCACCCCAAAATCCTTAGAATTCCCCCTAAATTCCTCTCCTCAGGACACCCGAAATTTCCCGCCAAATTCCCCCCTCAGGACATCAAAAATCCCCCAAAATTCCCCCAAAATTCCCTTTCAGAACACCCAAATCCTCCCACATCCCCTCAAATTCCTCCCTCAGGACACCTAAAATCCCTCAAAATTCCCCAAAATCTCCAAATTCCCCAAAAATTCCCCTCAGGACACCCAAAATCTCACAAACTCTCCCCAAAATTCCCCCCATTAAATTCCCCAGATTCCCCCCTCAGGACACCCCAAATTCCCAAAAAATGCCCTAAATTCCCCCAAAAATATTCCAATTTCCCCAAAATCTCTGAAATTCCCCCTCAGGACACCCAAATTTCCCCAAAATACCCCAAAGTTCCCCCCTAGGACACCCAAAATCCTCCAAATTCCCTCAAATCCCCCTTGAGGACACCCAAATTCCCATAAACTCCCCAAAAATTCCCCTTCAGGACACCCAATTTCCCCCAAAATACCCCAAATTCCCCTCAGGACACCCAAAATCCTCCAAATTCTTCCAAAATATCCTGAATTTCTCCAAAATCCTCCAAATTCCCCCAAAATTCCCTCTCAGGACACCTAAAATCCCTCAAATTCCCCCTCAGGACATCAAAAATCCTCCAAAATTCCCCAGATTCTCCCAAAATTCCCCCAAATTCCCCCCTCAGGACACCCAAATTCCCCCAAAATTCCCCAAATTATCCCTTCAGAACACCCCAAATCCCCCAAATTCTCCCCAAAATCCTCCAAATTTCCTCCTCAGGACACTCAAATTCCCGAAAATTCCCCAAATTCCCCCCAAAATCCCCCTCAGGACACCCCAAATTCCCCGAAATTCCCCCCTTGGGACAGCAAAATCCCCCTAATTCCCATTTTTAGTCCCAAACTTTCCCTTCCTTGACACAAATTCTCCTTTTTTAGTCCCCTATTTCCCTTTTTTGAGCCCAAATTCCCCTTTTTGGCCCCAAATTCTCTTTTTCTGGCCCCAAATTCCCATTTTCGGCTCCAATCTTCCCACCTGAGTGCCCAAATGCCCATTTTTAGTTCCAATTTCTCCCTTTTGGACCAAAATTCCCCCTTTTTAGTCCAAATTTTCTCTTTTTAGAACCAAATTTTCCCCTCTTTCACCCCAAATTCTCATTTTGGACCACAAACTTTCCCTTCCTGCATCCAAATTCCCATTTTTAATCCCAAATTCTCCTTTTTGGGCACCAATTTCCCTTTTTTAGATCAAAATTCGTTTTTTGGGTCCAATCTCCCCATCTGGGCACCCAAATTCCCATTTTTGGACCCAAATTTCCCTTTTAGACTCAAATTCTGCTTTTTTGGTACAAATTTTCCCTTTTTGGACCCAAATTCTCCCTTTATTCAACCCAAATTCTCAATTTTTGGACCCAAATTTCCCTTTTTGGGAACCAAATTCCCTTTTTTAGTCCCAAATTCCCTTTGTTTTGTTACAAATTTCCCATTTTTGGCCCCAAATTCTCCATTTATAACCCAAATTTCCCTTTTTAGCCCCAAATTCCTACTTTATCGACCCAATTCCCCCCTGTTTAGTCCCAAATTCCGCTTTTGTCGTCCCAAATTTCCTTATTTTATTCCCAAATTTCCCTTTTTTAGTCCCAAATTCTCCCTTTTTCCTCCCTATTTCCCCATTTCCAGTCCCAAATTCCCATTTTTTATTCCCAAATTCCCTTTTTTCTAACAAATTTCCCCTTTTCGCCTCACAACTCCCGTCCCAATTCCCCCCTCAGCCCACCCACCCTCTCCCTCATCGCTCCCAAACGGCTCCCAAGGCACCCAAACCCCGCGGATCCCCTCAGAACCCTCCCCAAAATCCCCAAAATCGCCCAAAATTATCCAAAAATTGCAAAAATCGCCCCAAAATCCCCTCGGTACCTTGAGGGTATAAACGCGCTCCCCGCGCTCGTTCTCGTAGCACTGCAGGAACATGGCGGCGTGGCGGGAAACAGAACCGGAAGTCACGTCAGGATTAGAGAAGATGTGTGCGGGGTTTATAGCAAAAGTTGGCGAAGGGGGTGATGGAAATGTAGTCCCAAAAGGGAGTAGGAGTACAGAGGGGAAGTGCGCGGGGTTTACAGCGGAAAATGACAAAGGGGATGATGGCAAATGTAGTCCCGGAACAGAGCGGGAGTACAGAGGGGAAAGAGGTGGGGTTTGTAGCGGAAGTGAGCGAAGGGCGTGATGGGAAATGTAGTCCCGAAAGGGAGAGGAAGTACAGAAGGGAAGTGGGCGGGGTTTGTAGCAGAAGTGAGCTAGGGGCCTGATGGGAAATGTAGTCCCGGACGGGAGCGGAAGTACCAGGCTGGAAAAAAGATTGAATTTGGGACCAGAAAGGGAAAGTTTGGGTCAAAAAAGGAGAATTTTGGTCGAAAATGGGAATTTGTGCCCAAAAATGGGAATTTGGGCACTCAGGGGAGGTTTGCAGCCAAAAATGGGAATTTGGGTCCAGGAAAAAAGAATTTGGACCAAAAAAGAGGAAATTGGGGCCCAAAGAGGAGAATTCCGGACTAAAAAATGGAAATTTGTGCACATAAAATGGAATTTGCGCAACAACAAGGGGAAATTGGGTCAAAAAAAAGGGAATTTGGGCTGAAAAAAGGGAAAATTTGGGTCCAAAAAGGAGAATTTGGGACTAAAAAAGGGAATTTGGGTCCAGGAAAGGAAAGTTTGGGTCTAAAAGAAGAATTTGTGCCCAAAAATGGAGAATTTTGACCAAAAACGTGGTATTTGGATGAAGAAAATGGAAATTTGTGCACAAAAGGGGAAAATTTGGGTCCAAAAATGGGAATTTTTGTCCTAAAAGGAGAATTTTGGGTCCTTAAAGGAGAATTTTGGTTGAAAAAAGGAGAATTTGCTTCAAAAAAGGGAATTTGAGAAACAAAAAGGAGAAATTTGGACCATAAAAGAGAATTTGGGTGAAAAGAGGAAAAACTGTGGCCAAAAATGGGAAGTTAGGTGCTCAGATGGGAAGTTTGGACCCAAAAATTGAATTTTTGGACTAAAAAATTTAAATTTGTGCCCAAAAAAGGGAATTTGAGCAACAAAAAGTGGAATTTGGGCTGAAAAAAGGAAAATTCGGGTCAAAAAAAGAGAATTTGGGACTCAAAAAGGGAAATTTGTGCCCTAAAAATGGAAAATTTGGGTCCAGGAAAAAAGAATTTGGACCAAAAAAAGGAAATTTGGGGAGAAAAAAAGGGGAATTTGGGGCCAAAAAGGGAAAGCTTGGGCTCAAAAAGGGGAATTTGAGCAACAAAAAAGTTAAATTGGGTAAAAAAAAAAGGGAATTTGTGCTGAAAAAAAGGAAAATTTGGGTCCAAAAAATGGAAATTTTTTGTGGGACAAAAAGGGAATTTGGATGCAAAAAAGGGGAATTTGGGCTGATAAATGAAGAATTGTCGCAGAATGAGGCCTTTGTTGGGGATGAGCCATTTGTCAGGTGCAGGGAAAACTCAGACACTCAATATGAGTCAACAGCAAGTTCCATTTATTGAAGAGAGCATCAGACACTTATACAGCAAGTAATGAGCTCATGCATATTCTGTGAGCCAAGCAATCTATTGGTTAAACTAAACATCAACTCTCCCTCATTCCTTTGGACCTACGTTCTCTATTTCCCACGTCTCTTTGTCCACTCGTCATCATACCCAGCTAGGCCCAAGGACACGCTGTCTTGCAGGTGCAGGACTTGGAATTAGCCACGGCCTTGTGCTTTTCCAGTCTCTAGTCAGCGAAATTCCCAACAGGTGGGGACTGAGGACAGCAGAGGAGAACACTGGGAGAGACTGAAGGGTGGTGTCAGAGAGGGTGAAGCCTTTTGACATAGCAGAGAAAAGCCAGAAAAAGGCCAAATTAATGCCAAGGGCACCTGGGGAGGCCCAGATTCAGAACAAATGTTTTGCGGAGAAAAGAAGAAACCTCACAACTTTGTAAAAGTTGTAAAGCCCGGTATGCTTTTATTATGACGCGCGCCGGATGCAAGCCCAAAAAAAGGCATGCGTGCCTCCCCCTTCCAAATGCATATGCATACAGTTTCACAATAAGTTCATACATATTCATTCCGTGTGACATTTAGCACCAGTTCTTCTTTATCAAAAGAATTTCTATGTCTGGGTCAGATTGACCTTGTGGTCATTTCTGTTTTTCTTTCTCTGTCTCCTTGTTGTCTCTAAAATGCGGCTTTTCCTTCAGCTTTGGCTCCACAGACTCCTCACCTCATCCAGACACTTCACCTAATTCAGAATAAATCTTTACTCTGTCTCACAAAGACAATGGAATTTCTCTCCCAGGGCAGGGCTGTGGTGCAACACATCTCCCAGAAGGAGCCTGGGCCAGCCCCAGGCTTTGTGTGGGCAGGCAGAGGCAGGCAGGAGGCAGAGCTGGCAGCAAAGGAAGGGCCCAGCCAGGTGGGGCAGCCGGGGGATGCCGACAGCCTGCAGGGACAGAGGCGCAGGGCAGGGACACCGTAGCACAGCCTGGGCTGCACAGGGCACAGGCATGGGCAGCAGCTGCAAGACAGCCCTGCCAGAGCCAACTTGGGCAGCACTTTGGCCATGGCTGCTGGGCCTGGGCCTGAGGCAGGAGTAGGAGACAAGTGACCCTTGCAGGCCTGGGCCCTCATTGCCTCCTTGTCCCTGCTCAGCAGCCTGGCAGGGGCCGCCCCATGCTCCTGCCCTTGCCATTGCACATCCCCACATGCCAGTGTCCATCCCGGCAAGAGCCCTGAGCAAGGAGGGAGGGACAGCATCTGCCTGGCCAGGGGCTGGGGCTCAGGCCTTGGCCCTTTGCATCCCTCAAACACACCCAGCTTTGCTCAGCACCAGAGACACCTTGGCCTTGTTTGTCCCCAGCTGTCATCACTGCCTCCAGTGTTCTGCTCTAACTGGAACCTGGGGACACTTTCTGAGTTGAGTTCCTCAGTGGGACCCATTAAAACTTCAAGGAACTTTGGAGTCTAAATTTAAGTTTGAGTTCTTGAGAAGTTTTTTGAAGAGACTCTCAGGGACTGAGTCTGATGTAAACAACATCAAAGCCCTGAGAGTGTTATTAAAATTTTCCTAGTCCAATTATGGAGAAAGATTTCAAGGACCTTGTAAGAAATACACATTCCTATTTTAAAGGAAGTATTTTATTTTATTTCTCGTTTGAGCAGATGTTGTTGCAGCATTCTGTGATTGATATTGACCCAAGGTCTCTCCTCGGGAGCTCTGGCCTGCTCACAGAAGCTGTGCCTGGAGCTCTGACCCAGTGTGGACAACCTTGCTCCACATTGCCCAGCCCCATCCTGTCTGTCCTCACTGCCCTGGGACCTGCTGTGCTTGGAGAGCTGGCTGCACTCAGCCGAAGAGGGGTTTTCCCTTTTGGGGGTTTTTTGAAACTGCTGAGTTTCCCCACTGCAAACAGACACACTGCTCAGGTGTGTGCCAGCCCCAGGTGCCACCAAAGGCACTGCAGAGCTGCCCTGGGCCAGCTGTGAGGGTGGATCATCAGCCCAAGCTGCACTGGGCCCCTGCAAGGGGCTGTGGCCATGGGCACTGCACTGACCCCACTGCTGGGTTTGGCTGCCACGGCCACCGAGAGAAATTAAACTGTCCTTGGAAACCCTGGGGAGGACTGGGACATACTGGGGAACACTGGGAACGCTGTGGGAGACACTGGGACATACTGGGAGTGACACTGGGGGATACTGGGAGAAACTGGGGACACTGGGGATATTGCAGGGAAGACTGGGGGACACTGGGGCATCCTGTGGATGACATTGGGAGGAACTGGGAACAACTGGCAATGAACCCGGGTGTGTTGGGATAGATTGGGCTGCGCTGGGAGGAACTGGAGGGGCACTGGGGTTGAACTGGGTTCTACTTGGGATGAAATGGACTTTACTGAGGTTATAATTGTTTGTACTGGGAATGAACTGGGCTGTAGTGGAAGGGACTGGAGGAGGGTGATTTGGCTGTTCCCACCTACAATGCATCCCATTTGCCGAGGCTCCTGCCCATCAGCCGTTGCAGCCAATCAGCACCTGGGATCAGGATCTGGGGGCGGTGCCTAGATGGGCGCCATATTTCTTTTTGCATACATCTCCCAGCATGCTCCGCAGCCGGATACAGCCCCATTGAAGCCGGGACTACAACTGCCGTCATGCCCTTCGCCCCAAAGAACATCAGGATCCGTCCCCATTAGTCCCATAAGTGTTCCCCAGACCCTTCAGGATCCCTCAGTGCCCCCTCAGCGCCCATTCCGGACACCCCCAAAAGCGTCCCCGGATCCCCTGAGTGCTCCCAACCCCACAGATGCCCGGTACAGCTACTTCTGGGAATTCATCTGCTCTCATCCCCGCGGCCCCAGAGCCCCTCACAACACAGTCCCGCGCCTAAAACTCCTGCTGTGACCCATGCCCTAAAGAGCCTGGTTAGAGATCCCAGACCTCCTCCCAAGGGCTCCGAAGACGTTTACGTTCCCCTCGAGGGCCTCAAGTCGCGGCTCGGACACGAAAGTGTCCCGCAAGAGCCTTCTCTGACCTCCAAATATCGTGTTCGAGCCACGTTCGGGACTACAGCTCCCATCATGCTCCGCGGCGAACGTCCGGCGCGATTCCAGACGGGACTTCTTCTCCCGTGGATCACCGCGCCCCCCGAGAGCCATTGCAGCTGCGCCTAGAACTCCCATGATGCTCCGCGGCCCCGTTAAACCGTATGATACCCGCGCCTACAACTCCCATCACCCCCCGCGCCCCAGAGAGCCCTGTTCGAGTCCCCCAAGGGCCCGCCCGGACCCCGAAAGGCCCCAAATTCCCCTCCCTGACCTCCAAGGGCCCCCCCTTGACGGCCAAGTGCTGCCCCCGACCCTGAACTGTCCCTCAGAATCCCTGAGTGCCCCTCCAAGTGCCCACCCGGCTCCCCCAAGTGTGCTCTAGACCCTCAAGTTCTCTCTGAATTCCCTCCCTAGACCCAAAACTGCCCGAAATGCATTCCCGAAATGTCTCCATGGACTCCAAGGTGCTTTTTTAAAAAGAATTTTAAGCAGATGGCAAAAAGAGTACAAATGTATCTAATACCAGAAAGAGGAATAAATAAATTACTGCTAGAACTTAATTAATTAATGAAGGTGGGAAAATCCACAATTACTTGTTTTTAAAGTTTTAAAAGTTTAATACTAATACAATGGTTATCAAAATAGTAATACAATTTGAGTAATAATAATTTGGACAATTTGAATTAGGATAATATGAGACAACAAAGAGAAAGAGTTACGGACATCCAGGTACCTTTTTCTGGCCAGCACAAGCCCAGTAAAGGACACCCGTTATCAAAGGATTAACCCTTAAACCAACAGCCCGTTGCATAGTCATACACTTCATACATGATGCATAAATTCCAGTCAAATACAGGATTCTGTCTGGTCATCATCAAATTCTTCCTTCTAATCTGAACAGTGCCTTTGAGGCGGGAAGAAGTTTGTTTCTTCTGATAAGAGGGCAATCAATTATTTTTCTCTTAAAGATTTAGGTGTCCTGGGGCTGCTATCTGCTGTGAGTGCCTCATTCCGTTCTTAAAAATCCCACTAACATAGTTCCTATTTTAACTACAAAAGCTACCTTTTAATTACAAGACTACATTTAGTATTAAAATGTTAATACAGCACTACTAATCAAGAAATCAAAATACATGTGGTAAATATCTGCATAGAGCCATATAATATGCACTTTTAATAAAGGGAGTTGTCTTACTTAGAAACATTGAGCATTAATTTTCTCGGCTACTAAAAATGCCTTGATTTTTTCTATATAAATATAAAGACTAGGTAATAAAAACCAATAGTGTAGTTATAAATATAAATACATAAAATAAATATATAAAAAATAGAATATTCACATTAAATAATGCATTACAGAATAAAAATTAATAAATTGCATGAACATTTTTGGATGTTTTGGGATCTCAGGGAGGTTGGGGGTGCGGGTCAGGTTGTCCAAACAGGCTCAGCCTGCAAGGGGCTCATTCTTATCCATGCCCAGACCTCCTAAGGAACCAATCAGCATCAAGATCACTTGGGGAACGCTTCTGTCACCTCTTCAATGAACTGAAAAATAATAAAATGCACCCTTGATTAAAAACCATCAGGAGGTGCATTTTGGAATCTCCCTCCTGAAGACAACTCCAAACTGACTCCAATCCCTGCACAAGCCCTGGAGACCCAAAGACAATGGAAGGGACACAAAGAGCTCCTGAGGCCTTTCTGTATTTTAATCAGCCCCACGCTGGATTTGGGGCTGGGTCCAGGAGCCTCAGGCACGCAGAGAAGGATGGAGAAGCTGCTCAAGGAGTCAGCAGCAAAACTCCAAGTGCCTTGGAGCATGGCTGGGCCCCAGGGAGGGCACGGAGTGCCCAAGGCTGCCCAGGGCCTGGTGAGAGCAGATCCTTGAGGGCAGGATTGCAGGGAGCCCAAGGCTCTGAGCAGGGAACTGCAATGCTGAGCAAGGCCTGGCTTGGCTGCAGGAAGCAGAAAGGCCAAGCCCTGAGCCCAGCCTGGGCCAGCAGGGCCTGTCCCTCAAGGCTGCCTTGGGGCTCTTGGTGGGCCAGGGGGATGTGAGGGGCAGCAAGGACAAATGGCATCAACCTGCAGCCCCTGCCAGCTGTGATAAAAAGGGCCAGGAGGCCAGCTCCTTTAAAAGGCCTTTATTAAAGTCAGCTCTGGGTGGAGAACCCGAGGGGTCGCGCACACCGCCACTGCTCCCACTGGACGACGCTGAGGAGGAGGAGGGCAGCTTTGTCTTTTGGCACAGCTGCGGCTTCCGTCCTCATGAGAGTCCTTAGGAAGGTGATGTTGGCTCGTAGTCCAGGGGTATCTTTCAAGCTGGGTACTATCAAAGTTATGGTGACAGGACAGAATCCAGCTCTGGTCTAGAGTGGGTGACTTAGTGTGGTTCTGGTGGGTTAAAGTCAAAGTTTATGCGCTGGTTTGTTGTTTTGAGAGGGTTCATATAGTTCCCACAGCCTCTCATTTGAATTCAGTCCGGGTGCAAGTCCTCCGGGGAGCAGGGGAGCAGGGGAAGTGGTTCCCGATGGGAATGGATACAAATCCCAGGTGAGAGGGAAAGGGGTACAAATACAGAGTATGATGGGGAGAGATACAAATACAGAGTAAAATAGCAACATTTAACAACGGCAACTAAAGTCAAGTCCTAGAACTCTAACATTCAATGTTTAACAACAGACCAACACTTCAAATTAAGACCTTGTCAACTTCATTAACATCAACTACCAATTACTACTCTGAAAAAGAGCTGTCATCTCCAGGATTTTCATTCCTCACAATATTTCCCCGCTTTCTTTTTGATTGAGTTTAAGCCCGCATCAATTTGTAATTTCTGTTTCATGGACATAAAACTTCCTTAACTTCTGATACTGGTCATAAACACTTTTAGCTGTTTTATGTTCTCCTTCTTGACTTTCAATCATCATTATTTTGGTTTTGGCTTGAGCAGTTGTTTCTGAAAACTGTGTACTACCTTGAATTGTAGATGATCTAATCTTATTTAAACATGGGAGTAGGCAAGGGAAGACTATTAAACTTATTAATGCTGCCATTACTATAAAGATTACTTTCTTCCACCATTTCCCTTTAAAAGACCAAAAATCATCCCACCAACTGGTGCCTATTAGGGGAGTCCACTCCTGATTTCCCACATGTGCTATTTTTCGTATTTCTGTTGAGATGTTTCTTATTACCTCACTTCTATCATCGATTTTCAGGCAGCACTCTGATGAATTAAATTTTACACATATCCCTCTTTCATCGGCTACTAAATAATCAACTGCAAGTCAAATTTAGTAGATGACAGGTCTAGTTTGGGCCAGTTGGTAATTAATATGGTCAAGGACAAGTGATGTTCTGTTGGACACTACTTCTAGTACTGCCTGGGGTCGAATGATCCTACTGAGCATGTAAATTGGAGTACGATATCCCCAGGATCCATCCTGGACCCAAGTTGCAGGTCCATATGTGTTAATTATCTCTTCTGCTTTCCAGATTGTTCCCTTCCAGGTTTGTTTTCCCCCCAGGTCAATTATATCCCTCTTTTTCTGGTTAGTCTTTCTCAAATTGTCATACAACGGAACCCCTAAACTTGACCCTGATTCCTTTGGCAATAGAAGGAAAGCAGGTTTGATGGCACCTATAGTGCAGCTTCCCATCCAGTCTCCTGGAAGAGTAGTATAGGCTGTGTTGCCACAAATCCAAAATAGATGATCGGGGGCTTTCCTAAAGATGTTTCGGACTTCCCAAGGGCATTCTCAATATTTACATATTTGTCTTATTCCCCACAAGGGGTTTACCCCTTTTTCTGCACATTTGTGCAGCCTATAGCCTTCAGGATAAATGCACCCCTTTTCCTTTTTCCCAGTGGACCATTATTGATTTGGCTCTTGGGGAATCCATCTAGCATTTAAGTCTTCAATCTTTAGATACCTCTTGCATGCCATCTTTCCCACTGGGCTATTATATCTCTTCCCTGCCCTTATTATGCATTCTTCCCCAATTACTTTAGATTTTAAGTCCCATTGTTCTTTCCTTCTTTGTCCTAAAATGTGAGGTTTCTGTCCTGATTGTTCCCACCTTAGAATTTCTAATGGTCCTAAACTAATTCCCTCCCATGCCCAAATTTCTGTCATTTTAGTACTCCCACAGACCCAGCAGTTGGTTAGATTTAGTTCCTTACTAATTCTTTCAGCTAGGTCTAGGAATAGGTTCTTCCCTAAGGGCATTTCTATTTCATCCTTTTTGGTGGTTACTGTTAATTGTCTTTCCTTTATTAGATCTTTCAGTCCTTCCTGATTACTTTCATGCTCAAAACAAAACCAAGTTTCTCCTACAGGGCATTCTCCAAGTAAGCGTTGCCTCAATGAGGCAGTGCTTCTCGCAATCCAATAGACTTTCCCGTCCTCTTGACAGGTAAATAACTGGGAGTAGTTAAAAAATAAGGATTTACATTGGTGTGAACCCTTATCAGTGAGCCAAGGTTCTCCCCATCGTGTAGGGGGTGATAGTACATGGATTTTCCTTACTCCCTATACTTTCCATAAACAGGAATAACACCAGTCCTCCCAAGAGTCCAGTATGAACCATTGCCATGATCTCACCCGGCCCTGCCTCTTAGGACTGGGGAACTTTCTCCCTTCTCTTTCCTCCCACTTTCTATCAATTTAATAGCTCCTGAGGAATGTTCTGTAGGAGAGTAGGTTTGAAACCCCCGGGGTTTTCCTTGGAGAAAAATAGATTATTAGAACTCTATTGAACCTTTTGAACTTAACTATCATACTAACATTTAATTCTTATAACTCTTCAGCTTGTAACCTTGAACAGTTTAAAAGAGATGGAGGAACCCATTCTCTGTGTTCAAGATAATATATGAAATCTTTACACCAAACAGTTAACAAAATGTTCACTCTAATCTCTAATCCAATAATAGCATAATATACTCCAAAACAAATGAAGGCTCCAACACAAACTAAAAATTCTACATTCATAAGTCAACAACAATAACAATAAATAATAATGACTTGAATAAAAAGTATAACAATTTTAATATATTAATCTCTTTTGCTTTTATCAGTCTTTCTAAGCAACCTTTGGTCTCTTTCTAAAGGTAACTTTGAGATTGTCCGAGTTCGGGGTTGCAACCCACGTGGAAGCGTCTGTAGCTGGTGCTGTTGGATCCAGTCTGCTGTTTCGGGGGGTGGTGCCGGTCCTTTGACTCGAGTGATGTGAGTCCAGCCTCTTTGTCGTGTCCTTCCTGCAGTGTGTGTCATGAGTAATACCTGGAAGGATCCTTCAAATTTTGGAGTTAATGGCGTATTGCTCCATGACTTCATTAGTACCCAATCTCCCGGACTTATTTGGTGCACATCTGTATCAAGGGGGGAAGTTTGGGGAAGATATCCTCTTTTTCTCAGACTCTCTAGGGTCTTTCCAATGGTTTCTATTTACTTTCGGGTAGCTGTTTCCCCTTCTAAATAGTCCCCACTACTATATGGAGTCATTAAAAATGGGAGTGCAAACATCATTTCATAGGGCGGAACCCCTATATCTGATCAGGGTCCTGTCCTGATCCTTAAAAGGGCAAGGGGTAGACATTTGAGCCAATTCATCTACATTTCTGCAATTAATTTTGTTAATATATTTGTGAGGGTTTTATTCATTCTTTCTACCCTCCCAGAGCTCTGGGGATGCCATGGGGTATGTAATCTCCGTTTTATTCCTAAAGCCTCAATTATTTTATGTAATGCTTGTGTGATAAAGTGTGGTCCCCTATCTGAATCAATATTGTTCACCAACCCGTATCGGGGATTGATGTTAGAATTCTAAGATAATCTTGGCTACTATTTCCGCTTTTCCAGTCTCTTTTCTAGTTGGAAAGGCTTCTACCCAATGAGTAAGGTGGTCAACTATTACCAATAAATGTTTGCAACTCTGTACAGGGGGCATTTCAGTAAAGTCTATTTGAATGTTTTGGAATGGTCTTTGGGCTAATTCTCTTCCCCCTCGTATGGTCTTCTTCATCACTTTTTGATTTAGTTTTTGGCAAATTAAGCACCCCTCAGTTACTGCTTTTGCTAACTCATGTATTCCGACACATAAGTTTTCTCTTAAATAGTGATCACATAACCCTTGGACTCCCCCAATGGGTTAATTCCTGTATCTCTGTTAAAATTTTCTGGGCTAGGGCTTTATTTAAAAATTTACGCCCATCTGGTGTCAACCACTCCCCTTGGTTCCCCCAATGCATTTATAATTCTTTTATTGCTTTTAGTTCTTTCTCACTGAATACTAGTTTTCCTTTCCTTTCTTCACCTAACACTTTGTTTACCTGAGTATTTTCACTGGCTTCCCTGGGTTTAACGCTGCCTCCTTAGCCACTTGGTCAGCTAACTGATTCCCTTTTTCCTCGATGGTATCCCCTTTCTGATGTCCCTTAACATGTACCACTGCCATCTCTGCAGGTTTAGATAGAGATTCTAATATTGATCTTATCAGTTCTGTGTGCACTAAGTTTTTTCCTTTGGAGTTCAGATACCCACGTTCCTCCCAAATCTTTCCAAATGTATGAATGATTCCAAAGGCATACCGTGAGTCAGTGTAAATTGTCCCTTGGCCCCCTTCCAATAAATCAAGTCCCTTCTTTAAGGCATAGATTTCACAACACTGAGCTGACCAATTAGAAGGCAGTTTGCCCTTCTCGGTAAATCTCATGTCTTCCTTTTCTGTAGTTTCAATTATTGCATATCCAGACATCCTTTTTCCCTCAACTACTCTCGAAGACCCATCAGTAAATAATTTTATTCCATAAGGTAGAGGTATCTTTTTTAGATCTTCCCTAACTTTTGTCTGAAAGTCCACTAGTTCCAAGCAGTTATGCTCTAGTTCTAATAATGGCTCTCCAGAGAGAAACTGCACTGGATTTAGAGTTTTAGAGGTTTCCAGCTCTAGGTTATCAGCATCTATTAAGATTATTTCATACTTTAATACTCTGGAGTCAGTAAGCCACTTCTGGGCTCTTTGGCCCTAAAATTGTTTTTAGATCATGTGGTATATGGATTCTTATTTTACATCGCAGGGTGAGTTTTTTAGTCTCTTCAATTAAGGTGGTTGCTGCAGCAACTGCTTGAATACAGGTGGGCCACCTCCTAGCTACCGGGTCTAGCAGTTTGGAGATGTAAGCTATTGGTTTCTTACACCCTCCCCACTCTTGGGCTACCACCCCATATGCAATTCCTTTTTCAGTATTTAAAAATAGGTCAAATTCTTTTTCCAGATTGGGCAAATTTAGGACAGGTGCTGAGGTTTGTTTATCTTTCAAACTATTTAGTTTTTTGTCATCCTCATTTCTCCATTCTATTGGGTCAGCGTTTACTAATTTGTCATATAAAAATTTTACACTTTGGGTATATTGGTCTAACCCTACTTTACAGTACCCAAATAAGCCTAATAGTTTTCTGACATCTTAGTTTTTGGTGCTGGTATGGATAGTATGCCTGAAATTCTTTCAGGACTTAATTTCTTATATCCTTTCCCAATTATGTGTCCCAGATAAGTAACTTCCGCTTCCACAAATTGCAATTTATTCTGAGATACTTTTAAACCCTTTGCTCTTAGGAAATTTAAGAGGCGTATACTTGTTACCCTGACATTATTCTGTTCCTCTCCAGATACTAATAAGTCATCTACATATTGTAGAATTTGTACTTCGCTCTCAGGGTTGAATTGTTCTAAAAGCCCTTCTAAGGCTTGCCCAAAGAGTTCTGGGGACTCGGTAAATCATTGGGGTAGGCACGTCCACCTTAATTGTTGTTTCCTCCTCTTCTCTGGATGTTCCCACTCAAACACGAAACAATCCCTACATTCCTCAACAAGAGGACATGCCCAAAATGCATCTTTTAAATCTATAATAGTAAATGAGGCATGCTCCCTTGGGATCTGACTCAAGATGGTGTAGGGATTTGGGACCACTGAATGCCTGGTTATAGTTCTCTTATTTTTCTTCCTTAAGTCTTGGACCAATTGGTATTTTCCATCTGCCTTCTTGATTGCTAAAATAGGGGTGTTGTGGGGAGACATACACGGCTCAAGAATACCTTCCTCTAATAGCTGCTCAATCACAGGGGTCAGTCCCTTTTTTCCCTCAATAGATATTGGGTATTGCTTTACTTGAACGGGAGGAATTCCTTTTTGCATTTCAATTCTTATTGGTGGGATGTCTAGATAGCCCCTCTTTCCTTCTGCTGCCCAAACCTCTGGGTTTATCTGCTCTGCATCTCCTGATGTCAATTTCAGGATCTGGACTATCATTCTCCCATCCTTTTGGATAATCCCCACTCCTAATGAGACTCGTAGGTCCCTTCCTAGTAAATTACTTTCTAGATTAGATAAATAGATAAAGTCAGCCACACACTGCCTTCCGTTTCCTTTAATTTCTACGTTTTCAGCTATGGAGGCTCTAAATGGTTTTCCCTCTGCTCCCATCACCTCACAGAACTTTCTCCCAGGCGTCACTCCTGCAGGTAATTTCTTTATACTTGATCTATCTGCTCCGGTATCAACCAAAAATTCAAATTCCTCACTTTGGGGACCAACTTCAAAGTTTACCAGAGGCTCTTCTTGATGGTACATTGGGTCCCCTAGCATGTAAAGCCCCTGACACCCCTTGTTGTCATCCCTCAGGAGTCTCTCAAGAGCCTCTTGTTCTTTTACCATTGCCTCATCCAAAGAGAGTTTATTGCAATCCCTTCTTATGTGTCCTGTCTCTCCACAGTAATAACATTTCCTGTCGCTCAGTGGTGCCCCTGGTCTCTTGTTTGTATCCACCCATGGAGGTAGTATAGGTTTATCTTTGGGTGTTTCAAAGGAGGACTTTCATCCATTTTCACTGATTCTCGATGGTTGTCCCTGCTGATCTCTTTACCCCTAGACTTTCCCTGGCTACAGCTACCATGATTCTAGCTTTAGCTTTAGTTTTCTCTTCTTCTCTCCTTAAATATATCTTTAAAGCTTCCTTTAACAGTTCATTTATTCCCTTCTCCTGCCAGTCATCCATTTTCTCTAACTTTCTCCGTATTCCAGCTACGATTTTGTAACAAATTGCACTTTTAGAAGTACTTGGCCTTCATAGCTATCAGGATCTCTATTGGAATATAATTGGAAGTTCCTCTTTAATCTGTTAAGCCAAGTAGCTGGGGTTTCATCCTTTTCTTGCATGCTATCAAAAGCTAGTTTTGTGTTATTACTTCAGGGAACTGATTCCTTTATTCCTCTAACCATCAGGGACCTATAGTCTTCCATGTTCCTTCTATCTTTCTCTTCATTAGGGTCCCACTCAGGGTCCTGTAAGGGTAATTTCTGGTCACTGGGATCTTCTGAACGATTTTCTCACTCCCAGATCCACATTCCTGCGGCCCTTATCATCCTTACTTCTTCAGCGCTGAACAATATTTTTAAAATAGAGTTCAGTTCTCCACAGGTGTAAATGTTGGGGCCTAGAAATTGGTCTACTTGGTTCGATATACCTACCACATCCTCCACTAACTTCCCTAACTCCTTTTCAAAGCCTCGAATTTCAGTGGCTGTTAATGGGGCATTCACAACCCCAAGTCCCGCACGTATCCCACCCATGGGGACTTCTCTAAGAGGAAAAAGCTTTTCCACTTTAGAAGCTTTTGATCTTGTATTACAGTAAGGTCCCTCCGTGAGGTTACCCTTGTGGGAAGAAACAGGAGGAGTGGGGCTAGTTGAGTTCTACTAACTGGGTTAGAGATGGAGGTGCTCACCTCCCAGTTAGGAGGGAGTAATGGTATAGCAGTAGGTAAGGGGAAAGAGACTGAACCTGTAGGAAGGGACACTGGAGGTGGGGCTGGAGAGACAGTTGAAGAGGCTGAGGGGGAGACTGGAGAAATAACTGGATTAGAGGGAGGTGGGACAGTAGTGTTTGGAGCGGGTAAGGGAGTTGTGGTTAGGGTAGGAGTAATAACCATAGGAGTGTTAATTGGAGGTGGTAACGGGATCAGAGCGGCTGCTGATTCTGGGGATGGAGAGGCCAGAGGTAAAATTGGGGGATCTGGGAGAGGAGCCTGGGGCCTTGCCAGGTAAACAGGAGGGAATGGAGGAGGAGGTAAGTAATCAAGGGGGTCCTACTTAACACTAACCTCTTCTCTCCCCTCATTATTTTCCTTCCGTTTTTGTAGTTTACAGATTTTTATAACATTGCCAGTGGCATCCCTCTGCCAACATGCAGCATATGTTAACTGCTCAAGATTGGGACTTTCTTGGTTTTTCAGGTGTTGGTTTAATTGGGAACACATCCATGGATCTCTTGTCCCATACCATGGCGACTCCCCCTGCAGGTTTAACTTAGGCCAGACTTCGATACAATAGTGAATCATTTTCACTTTGTCTAAGCCTTTCGTGGCCTCCTGAATTTTGGGAATTCTGTCCATCCCTGCCCCAAAGACCAAAAGAGATGTTAGAAAATTATTAGGTTTGTTTGAGTATTGCAGATTATGGCTTGATCAGTATTAACTCACTAAAAGTGTTAAATTTCCATATGACAAATTGATAGACTCAGAGCCTGTAACCTGGACCTCAAATGACGAGGAACAGCTTCGGAATCTGAAAACTAAATTGTCCTCTGCCCCTGTACTGAGGTTACCCGACCTTAAAAAAAATTTTGACCTATTTCTAAACGTGGAAGAGGGGATAGCTTGTGGAGTCCTTACACAGGACTGGGGAGGATGCAGGAAGCCGGTCACATCTCTCCAAGTTACCAGATCCAGTAGCCAGAGGGTGGCCAGCCTGTGTGCAAGTGATAGCAGCAACAGCCACCCCAATAGAAGACACACAGAAACTAATGTGAAAGGGGAAGATCCGGGTTCATACCCCACACAATGTGAAAGATGTTTTAAGTCACAAGGCCCCTCAGTGGCTAACTGACTGCCAAATACTAAAGTATGAAGTCATCCTAATAAGTACCAAGGGCCTCGAATTTGTCTCTTCAAAGTGTTTAAATCCAGCCCACTTTCTCACAGGAGAGCCATTAACAGACCTGCCGAATGGTTGTTTAGAAATTATTGAAATGCAGACTAAAGTGAGAGAAGATTTAGAAAAAGGGCCCCTCCCATATGGGAGAATTTTATTTTCAGATGGATCATCACAAATGGTAGCCAGTAAACAGGTCTCAGGGTACACAATCATAGATGGGCAGAACATGCAAGTTGAGGAAAAAGGAAAGATACCCTCAAATTGGTCTGCCCAGTGCTGTGAAATCTGTGCCTGAAGAGAGGGCTAGTTTTACTAGAAAAAGACAAAAGAACAATCTATACTGACTCCCAGTACGCATTTGGGATTGCCCATACATTTGGAAAAACATGGGAATAACACGGGTACCTAAATTCTAAAGGCAAAAATTTAATACATGAAGAGCTGAGAAAATTAGTACTAGAGTCCCTGAGGAAACCAATAGAGATAGCCAAAGTTCACATAAAAGGACATCAAAAAGGGGACACCCTGGAAAAAAAGTCGAAAAATCGATTAGCTGATCAAGTAGTGAAATAAGTAGCTTTGGAACAAGAAAGTCTAGTTAAAATTCTTAAGATAGAGGGACCATCTAGTAGGGAAAGAAAAGAGGAATAACCAATCTTTGACAAGAAAGAATTGAGAGAGTTAGAAAAGATGAGATGACAGCAAAAAGAAAATGGAGAATGGTGGACCCCTGATGGAGGGCAAATTTTAAATAAAGCTCTAGCCTGAAAGGTGATGACGGAGTTATATGAGTTGACCCATTGGGGAATACAAGGATTATGTGACCTTTCCAAGGGATCATATGTGCATGGGAGTACGTACCATAGCAAAGGCAGTTACCAAGGGATGTTTAACTTGCCAACAAATTAATCAGAAAGTAATGAGAAGAGTACTATTGATCTGGGGGAAGAGAGTTGGCCTTGTGGCCATTCCAAAAGGTGCAGGTAGACATCACAGAAATGTCCCGTGTTTAAGGACACAGACACTTATTAGTGACCGTGGATCACCTCACCCACTGGGTAGAGGCATTCCCGACCAAAACAGAGACAGCCCAAGCAGCCACAAAAGCAATCCTAGAAAACCTCATTCCCCAATATGAGGTGATAAATAATGTCGATTCTGACCGAGGTCCACATTTTACTGCCCAAGTCTTACAACAAGTTGTTGAAGCCCTGGGAATGAAATGGAGGTTGTACAGCCCATTGGCATCCCTGGAGCTCCAGAGGAGTAGAAAGAATGAATAAAACCATCAAAAACGGGTTAACTAAATTAGTTACAGAAACCCAGAGGAGTTGGCTTAAATGTCTACTCTTAGCACTGTTACAAATTGGAACAAGGCCTGGATCAGGTATAAGAGTCTCACCGTATGAAATGATGTTTGGACTACCCTTCTTGATAACCTCATATAGCATTGGAATTTATCCAGAAGGAGAGACAGCCACCCAAAAAGAGGTAAAGGCTATTGGAAGGAGATTCAAAGATCTTACAAAAAAGGGCTATGACCTTTAAACCTCTCCCTTAGACACTAAGGGACATAACATCAATCCAGGGGACTGGGTGTTAGTTATATCATGGAAATCTGGACATTTAGCCTCTAAGTCTGAAGGCCCTTTTCAGGTCCTACTCACCACCAATACAGCCATATGACCCAAGAGAAGGGGTGGACACATATAACCCAGATTAAAGGACCTGTACCCCCTCCCACTGGAGAGTCAAAACCAACCACATCCCCTACTACAGTCTACTAATGAATTTATACATTAAATCAGAGTCTAAGATTACAAACAGTACTTGAGATGGTATCGAACTGAACCTCTCAAGCTTTAGACCACATAAATGACCAACTATCCCAGAATAGAACTGTAGTGTATCAAATCAGACTAGCAGTAAATTATTTATTAGCCCATGAAGGAAGCACATGTGGAAAATTTAACTCCTCGAGTGCTGCTTAGAAATGGATGACTGCAGTGAAGTCATTAGAAATATCTCAAAGGAAATCCGGAAGTCAGTTTATGTTGGAACACAAGAGTGGACTCCTACATTCGATACCAGCTGGTGGGACAATTTCTGGTCATTAAAAGGAAACTGGTGGAAAAAAAACCTTTTTCATCATACGTGAAATTGCTGGTTTGATCCTCCTACCTTGCATGCTCCCCTGTATAATCCGAGTTGTAACATCTGCTGTACAAGCAAGTGTAATGATACCCAAAGAGCTTAATAAGAAAGAACTAAATGTAATCATGATAATGAATGATCAAGAACATCAAGATGCCAAGCAAACTTACAACCAATATTAAAAATTGTACTTTCAAGAAGAAATAATTGCTAATTGATGCAAGCTTGAGCCCAATTGAACAATTGGAGGGGGAAATTGTAGAGAATCAATTGTTAAAGGAATTTATATAAAGTTCATTGTTAAAGGAGTTAACATAAAGTTCCAATGTTAGTTATAGATTGTTTGTTGAATGTTTAATAGTTATGTCAAGTTCCAATGCTAGTTAAAGGATTTATAATTATGTAAATCCCCTCACTGTCAGGTGTTCCCCCTACTGCTCCTGTTAGTGTTCAGAAGCACATAATCACGAGATTGATTCTAGGCAGGTGCTTTTATTGAAGAGCTCTGGGTGCCAGGGGTACAACCCCAAATCTGTCTCCAACATGGGTTCAGGATGAACATGTTTTTATATTCTATCATTATATAACTTTCATGTTAATTATTAAACTTTTATTGTTCTGTTGTATACATAGATTTCAGCCAAGCATGGGCTCCTCGTGACCCCCCCTCAAACTTCTAACATAGGTTCTCATTATTCTTCTTATGATTATACAATAATTATATTTAATCACTACACAATCATCACATTGAACAATTATATCTTTTGTCATATAGTGCTTACACAGGTGCCATTTCACATGATCTGGCAAACACAAAGCCTAACATTTTCAGAGTCTATGTTTAAAATTTTTCCAGGGCCCCACTAAGTCCAGCTTCTTTCTAATTCCCCAAGTTTTATGATTTTAAAACCTTTTACTATCATTCCCACTCTCATCTAAGATGGCGAACCACCCGACACCATAAAGAAGAGGATTATGTCATAATAACCAAATATGAAAATCCCATAAGACCAGGAAGAAAAGAATGACCTAACAAAACCCCCTAGAACAACAAGTCACCATGCAAATAAACAATTAAAAGAACACTTCTAACCAGAGAAGACATAAGACAACATCAGGACCAAGGTCAGAGCTTTTTCCCTTCGTCACCGAAACCAGAGCAGGCCAAGAGCAGCACAGGGACCATGGACCTGAAACCAACAGTGCCTACCCAGAGACTCTTGAAAGGAGAGAAAACCCAGCCAAGCCAGGCCTTGCTCAGCATTGCAGTTCCCTGGTCAGAGCCTTGGGCTCCCTGCAATCCTGCCCTCAAGGATCTGCTCTCACCAGGCCCTGGGCAGCCTTGGGCACTCCGTGCCCTCCCTGGGGCCCAGCCATGCTCCAAGGCACTTGGAGTTTTGCTGCTGACTCCTTGAGCAGCTTCTCCATCCTTCTCTGCGTGCCTGAGGCTCCTGGACCCAGCCCCAAATCCAGCGTGGGGCTGATTAAAATACAGAAAGGCCTCAGGAGCTCTTTGTGTCCCTTCCATTGTCTTTGGGTCTCCAGGGCTTGTGCAGGGATTGGAGTCAGTTTGCAGTTCTCTTCAGGAGGGAGATTCCAAAGTGCACATCAGGATTTTTGGTTTTAGTCAAGGAAATATTTTTTTGTTTTCATTTCAGAGAAGAGGGGATGGAAGCATTCCCCAAGTGATCTTGATGCTGAATGTCTCCTTAGGAGGTCTGGGCAAGGTGAAGAATGAGCACCTCGCAGGCTGAGCCTGTTTGGCCAAGCTGCTCCTTACCCCCAGACTCACCATGTCTGACCTCGCCCACCTGGGACTGAAATCCCAAAACATAAATAAATATGCATTTTACTTAAAAATTAAAAGATAATAATTCCTAAAATTAAAGTTGTATTATTCTAATTTATAATAGTATTCAATATTTATATTGCCCAAATTCTAAATTGATATGAAAACTAAATACAATTTTAGCAACCAAAAATGTGATTCATCATTGGTTCTAAGTAACATAACTCCCTTACTTAATTGAAAACTATCAGGTATTGATTTCTCCTTCTTTATGCTAATAATGTAGCACTTTTGTCATCTTTTTTCTTATTTTCTCACACAGGGTCAAGGGGCGGCACTTTGGGGTCCATGGAGACATTTCTGGGGCACATTTGGGGCAGTTTTTGGTCTGGGGAGGGAATTCAGAGAGAACTTGAGGGTCTGGAGGACACTTTGGGGAGCCGGGTGGGCACTTGGAGGGGCACTCGGGGATTCTGAGGGATAGTTCGGGGTCCGGGGAAGAACTTGGGGGTCCAGGGGGGCCCTTGGAGGTCAGGGAGGAGAATTTGGGGCCTTCGGGGTCCGGGCGGGCCCTTGGGGTGCTTGAACGGGGCTCTCTGGGGCTCGGGGGGTGATGGGAGTTGTAAGCGCGGGTATCATAGGGTTTAACAGGGCTGCGGAGCATCACAGGAGTTCTGGGCACAGCTGCAATGGCTCTCGGTGGGGCGTGGAGCATGACAGGAGAAAAAATCCCAGCTGGAATAGCGCTGGACGTGCACCGCGGAACATGATGGGAGCTGTAGTCCCAGAAGCGGTTCGAACGCGGAGTTTCGGGGTCCGGGACAGCTGTTGGGGGACACTTTTGCGTCCGAGCTCCGACTTGAGATCCTCGGGGGTAAACGTAAACGGTTTAAGAGCACTTGGGGGGAGCTCGGGGACCTCTAACCGGGCTCTTTAGTGCGCGGGGCACGGTAGGAGTTTTAGGCTCGGGACTGTGTTGTGAGGGGCTCTGGGGCCACAGGGATGAGAGGAGATGAATTCCCAGAAGTGGCTATACCGGGCATCTGTGGGGTTGGGAGCATTCAGGGGGTCCGGGAACGCTTTTGGCGGGTCCTGAATTGGCACTGAGGGGTCACTGAGTGATCCTGGAGGCTCTGGGAGACACTTATGGGACAGATGGGGGCGGATGCCGGGGGTTCTGTGGAGCACGGGGCATGACGGGAGTTGTAATCCCAGCTCCAATCGGGCTGTATTCGGCCACGGGGCATGATGGGAGATGTAGGCAAAAAAATGTGGCGCCAATCTAGGCACCGCCCTCAGGCCTGGATCCCTGGCGCTGATTGGCTTCGGGCAGTGATGGGCGGGAGCCTCGGCAAATGGAATGCGGTGTAGGCGGGAACAGCCCATTCACACTCCTCCAGTCCCTCCCAGTACAGCCCAATTCATTCCCAGTACAGACCATATAACCTCAGTAAAGCCCACTTCATCCCAAGTAGAATCCAGTACAACCCTAGTGCCCCTCCAGTTCCTCCCAGTACAGCCCAGTCCATCCCAATACACCCAAGTTCATTCCCAGTTGTTTCCAGTTCATCCCAGTGTCATCCACAGGTACCCCAGTGTCCCCAGTCTTCTCTGCAATAACCCCAGTGTCCCCAGTTTCCCCCAGTATCCCCCAGTGTCACTCGCAGTATGCCCCAGTGTCTCGCACAGCGTTCCCAGTGTTCCCCATTATGTCCCAGTCCTCCCCAGGGTTTCCAAGGACAGTTTAATTTCTCTCGGTGGCCGTGGCAGCCAAACCCAGCAGTGGGGTCAGTGCAGTGCCCATGGCCACAGCCCCTTGCAGTGGCCCAGTGCAGCTTGGGCTGATGATCCACCCTCACAGCTGGCCCAGGGCAGCTCTGCAGTGCCTTTGGTGGCACCTGGGGCTGGCACACACCTGAGCAGTGTGTCTGTTTGCAGTGGGGAAACTCAGGAGGTTCAGATTGCCTCTGTGATAAATAGGTATGATTCATGCTGATAAAAATTGAAACAGTAATCAATATTGATACAGTAATTATTATTTGAGAATAATAAAACAGTTAATAGTTAAAAGTTGTAATGCCAAAGAAGAGAGGGAAAGGAGGGGCTCCACCCCCCCCTTCTCAGCAGATGTTTTCAAGGACCACAGGAAAGACGCTGAAGATACAGTTGCTAAAAATGACCAAGAACCTGGTTGGGTCTAAGAAAATGCTAATTATAAGGGACTTACTGCTTTGATATGTAGATGCAGTGATACGTTAGTCTCGGCTTACATTGTACTGGCTTGGTGTGCATGTGTAACCCAAAGGTGAATTAAAGGACAACGAAGAAGACTACAGGGCCTTCATCAGTGACGACCCCCAAAGACTTGTGCGACCACCAAACTGAGTGGTGGCGCATGCGTGGTAAAGGTGGTAATGAAGGCGGAGACAAAAAAAGTGACGAACCGAGAATAGGAGGAGATGGTATCGACACATGGCATATAAGGGGTGACTTTCACTTGGCAAGCTTGTACGTGAAGTGGCGAGGGTCAAGGACTCTGCCCTCCGTACCCCGCGGTATCTCTTCCTTATGCGCTATTGTTGGAACCAAATTATCCCTTATTTTAATCAAATTATATTGTATGCATTTTTATATATTTCATCTTAATTATTTCATTAAAATTGTTACTACTTTTAATATTGTTTGGTTCTTTTTAATGATGGGATAATTGGGCAAACATAACAATTTTGGTGCCGATACCCGGGAACTCTTTTAACTCTGGGGAGGTGGATAGCTTCTGGGAAGGAGCTCCCCACCAGACTTTTAAGTGGTCCCAAGGCTAGACCACTCTCCCTTGGGAAAAGAGAGTTCTTTTTACAATAACACATAAGCAAATTAGTTATTGGAAGCGCGCAGGAGAGACTCCCATCAGAGTGCCGGCTTATAGGAGAGAGAGTACCCATAGAAAACTGCTTTGTGCACGAAGACCCTCGTGAGAAAAGGAGGCTGTGAGTATCGCGGGGTTTTGGGTCGGGGGGCAGCTGTATGTGTGTGTGAGTGTGTGTGGAGTGTCTGAGACGGGGGCTGGGCAGTCCCGGACCCCCAAAGCAAGTGGGACCTCCCAGTACCGCGTTTTCGCGTTCTCCGCGAGGAGACCGGCCGGGAAAGGTGGGAAGTGAATGAAAAGTGAATGAGTGAGGATGCCAGGAGGGTTTGACCCAGGGGGAAGGAGGGGATCCCTGCTCCAGGCACCTGTGGGAAGGCCCTTGGGCAGGAGGGATTGACTCAGTAGGGAGACTGAGAAAGAGAGTGAATGAATAGGTTCAATTTCCTTGGAGGGGTTGGTAGCAGGCAATTTAGTATGTGATTAGATGGTGAGAGGACGGGGCTAATAGATTGAGAAAGAGGGAGAGAGGAGTGGAACAAGTAGATTGCAGAGGGAGAGATAGGAGTGGAACAGGTAGATTGAAAAAGCAGTGTGACAGAGTAATAAGTGAGGAGTTGAGCCACGGGGTGAGTGTGGGAAACTAAGATTCTCCTGGTACCGGGGATTTCTTAGTTTGTTGCCACCGGAAATGGTTCAGGGAAAAAGTAAGTTCCTTGATCCAGGGGCTGCGGATTGTGTGAAAAATTTGCAGTAGTTTGAGGTATCTGGGAACCGTGAGGGGGGTTCTCAGGGGGGGAGCATTCCTGAGGAAAGCCCACTGGGGATGTTAGTACGGTTTTGGGATGAATGGGAATCCTGAAGGGAAGGAAATCAAGAAATTCAGAGGGCAGTGCCTAAAGGACATAAAAATAGGAAAAGTTTTGAGTGAGCATCAGGAAAAATATGAGTCGCCGGCAGAATGGTTAGAGAGATTAAAAAGAGACTTGCAATTATATTCAAGTATAGATATTGATACTGCAGTAGGGCAGGTTCTGTTAAAAATTCAGTTTGTGACTGGATCTTGCAGTTACATCAAAAAAAAGCTGGAAAAATTAGAAGATTGGCAGAACAGGGGGCTTCAAGAGTTACTGAGAGAAACACAAAGAGTGTTTTTAAAGAGAAATGAGAAAAAGCAGAAAGTAGATGCCAGAATTTTAGTGGCAGCAGTTTAAGAAATGCAGGCAACTTTGAATACAGAAAAATCTGCAGGGAAAAACAAGCAGTGGATGTCAGAATCTATTTTTAGGAAGGCAAGACCTGTGCATTTTTCCCGCTGCAAGAAAAAACATTTAAAAAATTCCTGCCCCATTTTGAAGGGTGCAGGACCCACCTGTTTTTATTGTCATAAAAAGGGGCACCTGCAAAAAAATTGCAGAAAGAAACAGCAAGATGAGAAAACTTCTCAGGAGAATCAGAGAGGGCAAGATCTTTGTTTAACGAAGAGGACAGAATTACACCCAGAAGAGGCCTTGACAATAAAGCTAAGAGTAGGTCCTCAGAGTGAAGAAGTCGTATTTTTAGAAAATACAAGAGTTTCTCTCAGTGACAAAATTACCCCAGGGATATGAGATAAGTCGTGAGCGAGTTTCAGTAATCGGAATTACTGGAGAGGCTTTCCCTGTTCCTTTAATAAAAGGACTGCAAATTGAAACAGATGACGAATTTGGAGTAAATGATTTATTGTTGATACCAGAGGCTGAGAATAATTTGTTAGGCAGAGATCTAATAATAGCCTTAAATTTACAGATAAAACCCTGTGAAAGAAAACTTAAAATTTATTCTTTAACTGAAGAAGATAATCTAGAAATTAATGACATGGGTTGGCATTCAGGTGAAGTGGGAAAAAGTTTAGGATGAAGGAGTCTGGTCCCCTTCGTCCCTCCTGGTCAGCATAAGCCTGTGAATTTTATGCATTATTCCGTACATTATTAATACTAAAAAGGCAAGAAGGGGCTATTTATACAGACTCCAAATATGCTTTTAGTGTAGTACATACTTGTAGAAAAATTTGGAAAGAAAGGAGACTTATAAACACTCAAGGGAAAAGGTTAACACATGGGAGATTGATAATTCAGATACTTGAAGTTTTAAAAGGCTCAAAGAAAATAGCAGTAGTTTATGTAAAAGAACACCAGAGAGGGAGGGATATTAGAGTCAGAGAAATAATTTGGCTGATAGAGAAGCAAAAAGAGCGACCTTTAGAAAGAGACATACTGGAATCATGACCTTATAAAAAAATAGAAATTCAGCAGGAGACACTTTCCCTTCCGCTAGAAAAAGTGGCAGCTATAAGAAAAGGGCAACATTTAAAGAGAGAAAATGAGTTTTTCCTGATGGCGAGATTATGATGCCAAAACCAGTGGCACATTAAATCTTAGATAACTTGTATGGACGGATACACTGGGGAACAAGAGCCTTTTGTGATCACTTTTCAAAATTTTACGAGTGTATGAAGATATTTGAAATTAGAAAACAAATTACCCAGAAGTGTCTTACCTGTCAAAAAGTAAATAAGAAAGTATTAAAGAGACCTCCCTCTAAAAGATGCAAAACAGCCTACAGGCTGTTTCAAAAGATCCAAGTTGATTTTATAGAATTGCTTAAAGTAAGTCAGTAGAAATATTTGTTAGTTATAATAGATCAATTAACTCAGTGAGTTAAAGCATTTCCAGCAGCTCGGGCTACAGTTCAAACAGTAGCTAAAATATTGTTAGAACATGTTATTCCAAGAATGTGATAATATAGTGAGATTTAAGTTGATTTATATTAACCCTGATTTATTAAGAAGGAACTAAGCATCCTGGAGTGGCTGAGGACCGCAATTCCCTTGAGCTCAGAGGCAGAAGAACACCGGTGGAAAAAGAATAAAAAGACTTTCTGAATCAGTGAGAATGGCCTAAGAAGATCGAAGATCTCCTCCAGGATCACCCACCAGCAACATTATTAGAATTGATTACAGAACTGCAATTCCAGAAACTGAGATTGATAACACCTGTCGTTAAAAGAGCTCAGAGACAAAAACGTTAGGAGTGCGGTAAACAAAGTTTAAAGTGTCATCTATGGATATGTATTGTTTGCACACTTTGCTTTAACTTATAGTAGAAAGTAACTAAGAGGGAAGAGAAGGAGAGACAATTTATTTGCTTGTTTTGCTATGGTTATGTATTTAGGCAGTTAATTATAGAATGCATTGCTAGTGATTTTTTTTAGATATCTTTGAGATTGGGAGATGGGACCCTTCCAGCAGCAATTAGATTAATAAGAAACCTAAATCAATTAGTTCTTGCTATATTGGCTATAGCACAAATAAGAGAAAGAGCAACTCATAATATTATAGACCAGTGTCTCAAAATTGATCCTTGTTGTAGAGAAGAAGTTTATATACCACATAATAGGCACATTGCAGGGGCATATTGGTGCTGCAAGTTTGTCTATTGGAAGCGGTGATTTAATAAACTTCCTGCCCTTGAGGCAGAAAATAATTAGAAAAATCTTATTGTAGTTGGCACATCCCTAAAATTTTGGAAAATACAGGTTTATGGTATTCCAGCCTAATCTTTTCCCTGCTCTTTTTGTTTTGATTATTGCTTCTTAACCAGCTAGAACTGGGAAATGGCATTTAAAAAGGGACCAGCAAACTCTGTGGGGCTATGGGTACCAAAGAAACTAAAAGAACCAGTGACTAGATCCCGGGATATTACCTTTGCTTCCGAGAAGACTGGCATCTCGGCCCTTGGTTGCAACCCAAGGGGCCTTGAGAAAGGTAGAAAGGGAGATTTCCTGAAGATTATTTTCACTGTGATCATTATGGTACCCTGGACGGTTTGCCAAAGCCAGAAGGCCACACTGGACAGAGTTTCGGCAATTAAAAAGCAAACAAAGCAAAAACCAAGTCCCAGCAATTTCAACATTTGTGATTATTACAATCACCCTGTGTAGATTAAAGACAAGATAGAATCTGTGTTTGCAACACACCTGTATGTTAGTTCTGTCTGCTAAAATCGCAGCAGTGTTATAGATGTTTGTATTAAAGAAGAAAAGATATATTAAGTAAGAAAAATGTGAGATATAATGGCCGAGCTCCTTATCCCCATGGTGATCAAATTTGCCCTCAATATGAAAGAATTGTTTGTTTTGAAAGAGATGATAATAGAAAAGATCCAAGTATTAGCATGAGAAATCGAGCACTAAAAGAAAAATAGAAAGAGAAAATAAAAGAAGAAAAAGAAACAAAAGAAAATAGAAGAAAGAACAAGAGAAAATAGTCAACAGAATTAGCTTAATTGTATAAACAGCTAAAACAGTATTACAAAGATTGAGATTTGCCAGCCTCAAATAAGAATCTGTTTGTGAGATTGATGCAAAAGATTGCTACAGAATTAGAATTATACAAATGTGAGATTTGTAGAAGTCTAAAAATAGCTAAAAGACAGCCGTAGAAAGGTGAGAGCTTAGCTGCAGAGCAATTTTTAAAGTAGAACCACACCCAAATTTCTAGAACATTAAAGAGATCTGAAAGATGGATTTTAAGCCATCAAGTAATTAGAATCATTTGTATAACTCAAGAAGAAAAGAAATAATAAAATAGTAGAGCATACTCCTTGTAAATCCACATTGGTGGTTAATATAAATGATCGTTCAAAAATGTAGCGACCTGAAAACCCCGTTAAATATTAGGGACCAATAAAAGAAATAAATTGTGAATGAGATGAACAGAATAATTTATGCTGGTACAGAAGTCCTGGAGCTAACCCCTACCAATCCATCAACGACCTGAGGTCTTATTGGGAACAACCAGAAAAAACTGATAAGAAATAGAAAGCCCCAGAAAAAATATATTAGATTTGTGAGCAACGAGCATACAGTGAGTAACCTCAAAAATGGAGAAGAACCTGTACTTTAAGAATAATACAACCCTCCTTTGTTTTACTGAGGTCTAAGAGCAATATGCTAAGAACTTCACTGTATGAAACCCTACAGTAGAATAAAAGAGAATTGAATTTAAATTTTCCAACAGCAAGAGAAAATCAAAAATAAGAAAAAGACGAATGGCCTACAGAACAAATTATAGCAAATTATGACCCAGCAACATGGGCTCAGGATGAGTCATGGAGATATAAGACCCCAATTTACCTGTTGAATCGATTAAAAAGCTCCAAGCAGTAGTGGAGGTGGTGTAAAATCACACCTCCGGTGCCTTGAAAATGTTGGCCAAGCAATATACACAAATGTGGGCGTTTGTGTATCAAAACAAGATCGCCCTAAACTATCTGTTAGCAAAAGAAAGAAGAGTTTGTGAGGAACTTAATGAATGTGAGTGCTGTGTAGAAATTGATGATTATGGAGAAGCTATCACAGAACTTGCGGAAGAAATAAAAAGAGTGGCTCATGTACCAGTACAAAAGTAGAATTCAATTTTGAAAGCAGATTAGTGGGGTAACCTCTTTGAAAGTGTTTCAAGAAAAAAGTTAAAGTTCATTTTGTTATGCTCAATTCTGAGACTTCTGTGTTTTATTAAGTTAATTCACTCAGTGATTCAAAAGATGCAGATTATAACGTCTCTAGATTCAGAATCAGCAGAAAAAAGAAAACCAAGATCTTTAATAGTATTAAAAGCTAAATCGACCCCTGTTAAAGAACAAAGACCTAAAAAGATTGAAATAAACCAAGAAATGCTAACTAAACTTGAAAGAGAGTGTGAAAGACTAGAAGTAGTAATAGAAATGCTAGAAAAGTTTGAAGCTGAAAAGAGACAACGAGAAAACCAAATTTCTGAAAAATATAAAATATAAAAGATATCAAGGTACAGCTTTTTAAATACAGCACGAATCATAATGATCAAAAAGAGGAATGGGGGATTTGTGATAAATAGGTATGATTCGTGCTGATAAAAATTGAAACAAGTAATCAATATTGATACAGTAATTAATATTTGAGAACAATAAAATAGTTAATAGTTAAAAGTTGTACTGCCAAAGAAGAGAGAGAAAAGAAGAGCTCCATCCACCCCCCCCCTTCCCAGCAGATGTTTTCAAGGACCACAGGAAAGAGGCTGAAGATACAGTTGCTAAAAATGACCAAAGAACCTGGTTAGGTCCCAGAAAATGCTAATCATAAGAGATTTATTGCCTTGATCCGTAGATGCAGTTATACGTTAGTCTCGGCTTACATTGTACTGGCTTGGTGCGCATGTGTAACACAAAAGTGAATTAAAAGACAACGAAGAAGACGAAAGAGCCTTCATCAGTGACGACCCCCAAAGACTTTTGTGTGACCACCAAACCGAGTGGTGGCGCATGCGTGATAAGGGTGGTAATGAGAGCAGAGACAAAAAAGTGACGAACTGAAAATAGGAAGAGATAGTATTGACACATGGCATATAAGAAGTGACTTTCACTTGGCAAGCTTGTACATGAAGTGGAGAGAGTCAAGAACCCTGCCCTCCATACCCCACAGTTGTTTGTGCTTATGCGCTATTATTTGAACCAAATTATCCCTTATTTATATATTTTCTAAACGATTTAATTAAAATTGCTGCTACCTTAAAGATTGATTGAGTTTTTTTTAATAATGAGATAATTGAGCAAACATAACACTGGGAAGCAGAGGCCGGAGCCTTTGTAGGCTGCAAGCCTTAAAGATCAGCCCCTGCAGCAGCCCAGATGCAGGTGCCCCTGTTGCCAAGGCTGTGGTGGCCTTCAGAGCGTGCAGGTGAATTTTGCATGCCTGTGGCCTGCTGCCGGCTCTGGGCCCAGGAGTCCCTGTGGCTCCAGCAGGAAGGGTGGCTGAAGGTTTGCTGCCTGCTTTGGTGGCATGGCTGCAGGGGCCAGTGCTGTGAGAGCCCCCTGGGTGAGAGCTGGTGAGAGCTGAGCTCTTGGGGACAGCGCTGTGCCCCAGGCCTGGAAGAGCAGCAGTGCCCAGGGCCAGGAGTGGTGTCAGTGGGAGCCCCTGTGCACAGGACCCCCAGCCCCACGGTGGCTGTGCCAGCACCGCCAGGGACCTCCAGCCTGGGAACTCAGATCAAGAGGAACCCACAAGTGTGCAAACACTGCCTGTGACGAAAGGAATGGCAAAGAGAAGTGAGGTTTTAAAAAGAAACAGTATTTATCTGCCGAAGATTGGCAAAAGCTCGGATTTACAGAACATGTTTCATTTTAAAAATCCTTATAACAACAACAATGTACAGAAGATATTTACATGGGATCCGATGGACTAACAATCTTCAAAACATATTTACAGAAATCTTCTAAGGCAGTGAACATATTTACAAGAAACTTGAAGCTTTCAAACATATTTACAAAGGCGTGGCATCTGTGCCATCGTCTGCATCAGTCCTGGAAGAAAGGAAGCAGCAGAGCTGGACTCAGCTGGCAGCACTGGGCCCAGCAGGGCTTGGAGCTGGGCCCCAGGGGTTGGGACAGGGCTGGCGGGGCTGGCGTGGCCCCAGGCAAGCGCAGAGCAGGCCAGGGCTGGTGCTTGTGCCACCACAATCCAGGCCCCCTGCGGGCACCGTGTCCCTGAGTGGGGCCATCCATCCCAGCCCCAGCCTGGCGTCAGGGGACCCAGTGTGTCTGTGGGCAGGGCGTGGGAAGCAGCTGCCTGTCTTACCTGTGGGGCTCCATCTTCATCCAAGGACCATGGGCTCCTCCTCATCATCATCATCGACTTCCATGTCCTCGGTGTTTTCCTCCTCATCAACGTCCATGTCTTCTATGTTGTTCTCCTCCTCTGCTTCCATCTCCTCAACAGGGTCTTCCTCATCTACCTCCATCTTCTCTTCCTTCTCCAGCACCATGTCCACTTCCATCTCCTCCACACTGTCTCTGGAACTCTGCAAGGGGCAGCACAATCTCCCAGTGGCCTTCCTGTCCCACACCATCCATTCCCACATGGCTGCAGCCTGCCCAAGCTGGGTGCCCCCCTGCCTGGCATGGCACTATACCTCCACTGGCACAGCAGAGCACATCCTGCCGGGATTGGTACTCCAGAGCAGCAGCAGGAAAAGCCCAGGCAGCAGCACCAGCTCAGCAGTGAGGGGCAGAGCACACAGCGAGTGGCAACTGACGCTTGGCAGCCAGTGAAGTGCCTGCTCTGCTCGTTTCCAGGTCCTGGACGTTCCACCTGGAACCCTCTGGGAGCTGTGATGTCACTGAAATTTCAGGGATGCTGCCCAGTGGGAGATGGGGATGGCAGAATGATCAGATCCTTGAAGGGTTTGGCTTGGAAGGGACCCTAAAGATCATCGGGTTCCAAGCTGAGCAACCTCCCAGCACACCAGGTTGCTGTGGCCCCTGTCCCACCTGGCCTTGGATGTTGCTGGGGATGGGGCATCCACAGCCTCTCTGCGCTGGTCCCCGTGTCAGGGACAAGCACCCTGAGAGTAAAGAACTTCTTCCCATCATCAAATCTCTTCCAACTCTTGCAGTTTGATCCCATTCCCCCGTGTCCTATCACTACAGTTCCTGAGAAAGAGTCCTCTCCCACTTCCCTGTGGGTCAGGCTGTTCCTGCAGGGTCACACGTATGGCGGAACCTGCAGACAGGAGAGAGAAAACATGTACCCACTTAGAGAAAATGGGGAAAGTGACATGAGAGATGAGAGTAGGAGGAAAAAGTATAGATATGCAAGGCATTGTTTTGGGTGGGCTGTGGGATTCATGCATTGTATTGGAGGCCAGGTTCCCTGGTGCACTCATTTCCTGTGTGGTGGCCTGTCCACAGCCAGCCTCTGTGAGTGACCTGCTCTCCCAGAGCTGAGAGCACGCTTGCCTAAACTGCTGGTGAATGAGGCTCTAAAGGGGTCTTTGTGTGGAACTCCAAACACTGTGCTTTTCCCTGAAGAGGGTCCAGGGAGGGAGACAAAATGGGGCTGGGGCACTGGGTTTTATATGGGGGGGAATGGCAGCAGAGCATTACAGTAAGCCAGGACCAATAGGGTATAAGAGAGTGGGGAACATTCTAGAGGGAGTACATATAAGGAAAATACAGCAGTTGAACTGGGTGATGCCAATAAAAGCTGCTGCATCAGCTTGAGCCTGCAAATGCCCATGGGTGTCACCATTGCATTCAGAGCGGTGTCTCTCTTTTACCTTGGTCACTTTGCCCTCAGGTATTACAGTTCCAATGGTAGGCCCCTGGGCCCTCACCTCACCCTCCTTTTTGTTTTCTATAAAGAAGGCTTCTGCCATAGAGTTTTGCAGGCCTTTAGCAGAAATGGATACAATAACCAGCTTAATGAACTCAATAAACAAAGGCCACAAGACAGTCCTAACTGGAGATGAGAGCCACTTTTGATCCCCCAGTGTTTGAAAAGTCCACTGAACCAGTCGTTGTTGCCTTCCGTATGGATCTTGTTTCCTTGATCTTTCAGCAGCTGGATGCTGTGGTATATTGACTCCCTCTGTGACAGCAGGTTGAAAAAGCACATGCCTTCAAATGCATGTCATCCATAGCCATGGACAAGAAATTATGGCTTGACTGTGGAAGCACCCAGCTGAAGGCACGCGGCTCAGAGAGGAGCATCCAGATTCCTGCTGCAGCAGCAACAAACGGCAGCATCCTCTGACTTTAGCTCATGTAGTATCTGGAGGCTTGGGTGGCCTAAAAGTGAACAGATAAAGAGAGTAGAAGGTGAAATGTAAGTTCTGGTCCCACTAAACTTTCTCTTCTGTATGCCAAGGGTGTGAACACAGCTTATTAGAAGGATCATATATCAATGCTAAAATATAGTATTTACAAATGTTAAGTCATATATCCTGGTTAGTGGTGTCTGTGCTATCTTGGTCTTGGTGTTGGTGGTCAACGCTGCTTAGGAGATCTTCGTCTGTCCTTTTATCCTTTCTCTTTCCCAGGCTGCTGCTCTCACTCTTTGGCTTTCATTCTGTTCTCCTGATGGTGGCTCTGGTGTTTGCCTCTCCGTTCCCAGAAATGGTTTTATGATTTTGCTGGGGTCCATCTTGGGTTTGCTGCTGGAGAAACACAAGTGTATTTTCTTCCCCAAGTAATTAATGGGAACAGGCCCATAATTTCTTTAGATTCAGGTTCTTTGATCAACGCAGGTGGCTTTTCTTTTAATTGGGCTTCAGTTGAATTAGTAAAATGCCTGATGATTGGGGGAGTTTTCTCCATAAATGAGTTGTTCGAAATGTTGAATACCTAAAGAGCCTTGGCCAGTCTCTCAAAGGGAGATAATATCTGGACTCCCCACCCAGGTGATCAAGGATCCTTTTGATGGATCAGTAAGCCCTCTTCACTCGGGACTGTCCTGTGGTGGAGTGTGGTATGCCTGTCACATATTTTATACCCCAGGGGTCAGAAACGTGTTGGAATCAGTAAAAGGTATAAGCAGGAGCATTATCAGTTTTAATTTCCTGTGGAACTGCTAAGGTGCAAAAAATTTAAAAGTGATGTTTTATAGCGCCTTTTGATTTTTTCACCAACATGGGCAGAGGCAAAAACCACACTGGAAAAGGCATCGATTGAGACGTGGATGTATTTTAGTCTGCCAAAGCGGCTTAGTGTGTGATGTCTGATGGCCAGATGTGGAGACTCTCTTGTCCACTTGGATTGACTCCAGCTCTGACAGAAGCAAGGCCATGTTCCTGACACTTTGGGCAGGTGGCTAGAGTGGATCTTGCCTGGTCTCAGGTAATTTTAAAGATCCTAAGCAGCACAGGAATATTTTGATGATGGAAGTGATGGCTGATCCTAGCCTGTTCAAAAACTATCTAAGGCGTATTGCAGTGGTTCAGATGTTTGAAGTAGCCAATTGAGGTGTTTTTGAGTGAGAAGTATGGACATATTCACAAGGTCTGTTCCTGCAAGGGAGCACTGACGCTCTCTAGCTTTCCTGATCAGTTCTGCAGTAACTTTCTGTGGGGTTGTAATAGTTTTAGTAGCTTGGTGTGCTCTGAAAACACATTCAATTTCTGTCAGGGGATCTGAGGTAGTTGAGTCCCACTGAAACATAAATGCATGGAATTTTGGACTTACACCAAGGATTGCCAGGAAGAAAGGAAAATCAGGGTGGTATCTGTGTGCCTGTTTAGTTTGAATTGCCTGGGGTACCTTTTGTACAGCTGCTTCCTCTGCCGGTGTCAGCGATCACAGGGAATTGAGTTCTTCACTGTGTTTAAGGAGCAGCAGGAACAGTGGCACGAGATCTTCTGTAGTGATTCCCAGCAGTGAATGTACCCAACTGATGCTTCCACAGAGCCTGTGGAGTCCTCGCAGAGTCTTTGGGTTGTCCTTGATTTGCAGTGTTTGGGGTGTGATGGTTCTCTCTGTGCTTTTTAGGCCGAGGTACTTCCAGGGGGCTGTCTTTTGGACTTCATCTGCTGCAATCTCAAAACCTTTCTCCTGTACTGCAGTGATGACGTCTTCTACTGCAATGTCCAAAATGATTTGAGCTTCTGCAAAATGAGTGTATCGTCCATGTAATGAAAAATGGTAGCATTAGGATGTCTTTTCCGGATGGGTAAGGGAATTTGGGCTCCAAGCCATTGACAAATAGCAGGGCTCTGCTTCATTCCTTGAGGAAACACGGTCCACTGGTACCTCTGTAAAGGTGCTTGTCGGTTTAGGGATGGAAAAGGCAAACCAGATTTGTCATTAGGGTGCAAGGGGGAGTCAACAAATCAGTCATTTAGTTCTATAACAACCATCTATCAATGTTGGGGTATCATGGGGGCTGAGGGCAGGCTGGGCTGAAGGGGACCCATGTCCTCAATGACCTCGTTGATTTTCCTAAGGTCCTGCAGGAGCTGCTTCTTGTCTTTGCCAGGCTTTTGTATGACAAGGACAGGCGCATTCCAGGGGCTAGTTGATGGTACAATGTGGCCCACAGAAAGCTGCTCCTACACGAGGGACTGCAGGGCCTTTAACTTTCTGCCTGGGAGGGGCCACTGAGCCACCCATGTGGGGTCGTTGGTCTTCCTGGTTAACTGTAGGGTGGCGCGCTGCTCAGTGGCCCCATCTAGAAACCCTGAGGTGTTGATAGGATCTCTAGCCTCGTCCCCCACTGGGACAAGAGGTCTCTTCCCCAAAGTGTTATTGGTGCCTGGGTGATGAATGATCTTACTGCAGCAACTGTGCCCTCAGGACCTTCCATGCAGATGGTGTCTTGACTCCAGAAGCTGGTAGTGGCTCTCCCGATGGCTAAAATTTCCCCAGCAGTTGGAACCAGGGGCCATCGTTTAGCCAATCAGAGTGGGAAATTATTGTGATGTCAGGTCCTGTATCTAATAATCCTGAAAGACATCTCTTTCTCCCTTTACATGACAAATCACACTTTAGAACGGGTCTATTTCGGCCCGTAATCTGTGCCCACATCACCATTGGATCAGCTGGTGTAGTGATCATGTCCAGTAGGAGGTTGGCTCTGGCTATAACTGTTCCTTTTGGAATGAAAAGGGGGAGTGTCTAAGCATAGAGCTTGGACAGTTATCTCCTGCAAAGATGTCAAGGCGACTACATCAGATAATATAGTGAGTGTCTCCAACCCTTCCCTGGTGTTGTTTAAAATCAAAATGTCTCTGCGCCATTCTTCAGGCCCGTATTTGCCTGTTGGAATATGGTGAACATAAATATCGTGGACTGGAATTGAAAAGGCTCTTACCAGCTGCCTTTGGGTTCCAGGGCAGAGCTGTCTTCTGTTGAGTTCTCTTCTGCAGTGCTCGAGCTCTCCCGATGGACCTGAGAAGGTCACTGTGCTGGTTCTCAAGGATGTACGGGTGAGTAGGGCGGGACGGCCTCGCATTTGGTGTCATCGTGTGGGGCCTTCCCGCGTCTGTGTGGGGTTTCCTGCAGACCACCGGTTTTGCTAGGGTTGAAAAGCATGTGGACAAGGGGGCAGTGAGGACAGTGGCTGTGACACCTAGAAGGTCCCTGGTAATAGCCTATATTTTACAATTCTGTTGAAAATGCCTCATCTCCCTACACTTAAAGCCATGTTCTTTTTCTTGTGTATGTCAGGGAATAACTTGGGAGGCTACTAGCACCTCTATTTGAACCCTTAGCTAGGCTGGCATCATGGTGTAAGGATGTCTTAAGTGTGCATGCCTCAACCATTTGTGCAATGTTAGGTTTTGGGATGAGGGGTAGAGAGGGTAAAATATCTTTTCAGGTGTTGTTAGCATTTGTTTCAGCAAGTTTCGAAAGTGGTACCTTCCTGACTTTTGGACGTTCAACTTGCTTCTCTATTGCTTGTGTAAGGCGGTCAATAAATTTAAGACTGGATTCCCCAGGTCCCTGCAGAATGTCTGTGAAATCTAGAGTAGGTGTTGTTCCATTGGGTGTCTGCATGAGAGCTGTCTTTGCATCAACTTTTACCTCTGCAAACACAGCTCGGGAAGGTCTCTTACTTGATTCTCCGCTTTAATAAAATCTTCCTCCCCGGGTAGATGTCTAGTGTTAGGTATGCCCGCCTGCCTTCTCTAGCATAGTCTTTCAATAGTTGTTGTATTAATTTTTTCTCCCATTCCTTCCCACAGAATAAATTCAGTGGGAGAAAATAGGATGTGCATAAAATAATGAAGATCGTGAGGCACCATAACATGTGCAGCAAAGACGGCAATTAACAAATTATTAAAATATGGTGAGACCCTCCCATGGTCTTTCGCTGCATTAGAAAGGTCTTTCATCTCCCCTTGTGTGACAGCTTCTCATCGGGGGTTAGCCCCCCTCTGGTACTGCACCGGTGCTGCTTGTATTTTAGCTACCAATTCCCAGTCCCCCTCTTCAGCCATGAGCTTCTGCATCCTCTGCCAAGAATGCTCAGGGTCATCCTCAAAGTGGGATGAACCTTCCCTCTCCTCTCCAGAAGAAGGAACTTGGTCTTTGGCAGAGGAGAGGGGCCTTGGGGTGACTGGCCAGGCCCAGTGTTGTGGGCCTTTGGTAGCCAAGATGGCGGCCTTCCGGTTACCACCCCTCACACTTCCGGCTCTGACAGTGCGGGATCCGCAAGGGGCTGAGTTGGAGGGGGCAGGGCCAGCGGGAGTAAGGGAGCGCTGGATCCCAACATAGGGGTGGTACCTTACGCAGAGCCGAGACCCAACTCAGGGGGAGAACCCGATGAGACAGCCGGGGGTGGGAGGGGTTTGACATTGGCATCCCGCCTCAGTGGAGGGACTCCATTTGTGAGCTATCTGAGGGGAATCCAGGGAGGAGAGATACTGGAGAATGGGTTAGGGTAGAATCCAGGCCTGTGTGATCAGTACAGATCTGGGCAGGGGGTAGAGAAGGAGGGGAGATGGCAGAGAGCAGGTGGCTCATCTGTGCTTTAGAGCAGTTTCTGTCTCTCATCCTAATCTTGGTATCAGTGGGTTAAGGAAGGCTGGGGGCAGAGCACAATTCTGGGTTGAATATTAGAACTTTGAACCCTTGAGAAAACTCCATAAATCATGTGAAAAATTGGGAAAAATCTTGTGAATCTTACCACCCCCTGAGTTTGCAAAAGCCAGAGTGTTCCCCTAACTGAGTCCCAAAATGCTCCATAACGAACTGAATCAACAGAGATGTCTGGGAACTCCTTAAAGAGCCAATGAACAAAAGGCTTCCAACTTCCCTTAGTAAAAGTCTTTCCCTCTGAAAGGAGAACCTCCCTAACTGGAACATATATGTCTCTCTCACCTTTGGATAATTTGTTACCCATAGCTGCCCCTGATGTATAGGGTCGCCCACCCACAGGACTAAAATATCACCCAAGGATCCTGCACTGCAGGCGGCTGTCCTCCAGCTCACTGCTCTGGCGGCTCTGGATGCAGGTGTTTCAAAATGTCCCATGGGCTTCACCAGCTGAGCCGGCCCTCCTGCCCCTTGAGGGTGCCGACGCTGCCTTCAGCAAGCCCTGAAAAAACTCAGGTCCCACTCCAGGGCGGAGGCTGACCCGGGCCGTCTTCTGTCCGGTAACGGTGGCACAGCTGGATCGTCACTGGAGTCGCTCTCAGGGAATTCTCAAAGATGGTCCCACAACAAGGGCACCACTTGTTGTGGCATGTCCACAGCCAGCCTCTGTGAGAGACCTGCACTCCCAGAGCTGGGAGCAGGCTCGCTTAAACTGCTGATGAATGAGGCAAGAGAGGGGTCTTTGTGTGGAACTCCAAACACTGTGGATTGTGCTGAAGAGGGTCCAGGGCCAGAGACAAAATAGGGCTGGGCACACATGGCTTTATATGGGGGATAAGAGGGTCTTATATGCAGCAACCCAGGACCAACAGGGGAAAAGAGAGGTGAGAACATCCTAGATGGAGTACATATAAGGAAAAAATGAAGTTCATGATACCAATAAACCCTTTCAAATCCCCATAAGCCTGCAAAAGCCATTGGGCAAGACCATTGTATTCAGAGGAGTGTCTCACTTTAATTCATTGTCTTTGCCCTGAGGTATTGCAGTTCCAGTGGTAGGCCCCTGGACCTCCACAAAACTACTACTTCCTGAGATATCATTGCTGGGTGAGGAGCTCAGTAGTGCTGAAAGCAGAGGCCTGTCCTTTGTGTTCCCTTTGGGATGGCAGTGGAATTTCCCTGAGTGCACATTCAGAGGCACCTTCATGGCTTCTCATGCCAAAACACCAAAACTAAATGTGCAAAGTTGGCTTCTTTGAATGACATTTAGTCCTTTGAAATATCTGCAGCAAGTGGTCTGAAACTGATTTCTGAGCCTGCTCCTTGGGATCAGTTGTGAGGGGCTGAGGGCTGGCCTGAGCGTGGTGCTGTGTCCCACTGGGAGCAGCCCCACAGCCTCACCTGCAGATGAGGCACTGCCAGAGGCCCTGGAAATCTCACCTGCTCTGCACCCACCTTTATAAATATGCTGTAAACATCAGCTGGTGCTGACTTTCCCCTTGGAACCCTTGGTTTTGTCACTATGGGGAATTTCTTTCCTGAAGCCCCTGGGATTTCCCCCTGGCAGCTGTGATGGGGATGCTCAGGGAGTGTGGGGTTTGGGGGCAGCTGCCCGTGAAGGGGCTGAGCTTGGGGCCCTATTGGGCCCATGGCCCCCAGCAGCAGCAGCAGCAGCAGCCACAGGGCCCAAAGCCCCGTGGCCCCTGCCCAGCACAGGCTGCCCTGTCCCTGCAGTGGTCACCTGAGTGGGGCCCATGGCCAGTGGCCGCTGCCAGCAGCAGGAATGTGGGCAGGGTGAGGATGCCCTGGCTTGGCTTTTGTCTCTTGAACAATGCGAGCTCAGGGCAGTGCAGAGCAGGCTGGGAAGCAGAGGCAGGAGCCTTAGTAGGCTGCAAGCCTTAAAGATCAGCCCCTGCAGCAGCCCAGATGCAGGTGCCCCTGTTGCCAAGGCTGTGGTGGCCTTCAGAGCGTGCAGGTGAATTTTGCATGCCTGTGGCCTGCTGCCGGCTCTGGGCCCAGGAGTCCCTGTGGCTCCAGCAGGAAGGGTGGCTGAAGGTTTGCTGCCTGCTTTGGTGGCATGGCTGCAGGGGCCAGTGCTGTGAGAGCCCCCTGGGTGAGAGCTGGTGAGAGCTGAGCTCTTGGGGACAGCGCTGTGCCCCAGGCCTGGAAGAGCAGCAGTGCCCAGTGCCAGGAGTGGTGTCAGTGGGAGCCCCTGTGCACAGGGACCCCCAGCCCCACGGTGGCTGTGCCAGCACCCCCAGGGACCTCCAGCCTGGGAACTCAGATCAAGAGGCACCCACAAGTGTGCAAACACTGCCTGCGCCCAAAAGAATGGCAAAGAGAAGTGAGGTTTTAAAAAGGAACAGTATTTATTTGCCGAAGATCGGCAAAAGCTCGGATTTACAGAACATGTTTCATTTTAAAAATCCTTATAACAACAACAATGTACAGAAGATATTTACATGGGATCCGATGGACTAACAATCTTCAAAACATATTTACAGAAATCTTCTAAGGCAGTGAACATATTTACAAGAAACTTGAAGCTTTCAAACATATTTACAAAGGCGTGGCATCTGTGCCATCGTCTGCATCAGTCCTGGAAGAAAGGAAGCAGCAGGGCTGGACTCAGCTGCCAGCACTGAGCCCAGCAGGGCTTGGAGCTGGGCCCCAGGGGTTGGGACAGGGCTGGCGGGGCTGGCGTGGCCCCAGGCAAGCGCAGAGCAGGCCGGGGCTGGTGCTTGTGCCACCACAATCCAGGCCCCCTGCGGGCACCGTGTCCCTGAGTGGGGCCATCCATCCCAGCCCCAGCCTGGCGTCAGGGGACCCAGTGTGTCTGTGGGCAGGGCGTGGGAAGCAGCTGCCTGTCTTACCTGTGGGGCTCCATCTTCATCCAAGGACCATGGGCTCCTCCTCCTCATCATCATCGACTTCCATGTCCTCGGTGTTTTCCTCCTCATCAACCTCCATGTCTTCTATGTTGTTCTCCTCCTCTACTTCCATCTCCTCAACAGGATCTTCCTCGTCCACCTCCATCTTCTCTTCCTTCTCCAGCACCATGTCCACTTCCATCTCCTCCACACTGTCTCTGGAACTCTGCAAGGGGCAGCACAATCTCCCAGTGGCCTTCCTGTCCCACACCATCCATTCCCACATGGCTGCAGCCTGCCCAAGCTGGGTGCCCCCCTGCCTGGAATGGCACTGTACCTCCATTGGCACCGCAGAGCACATCCTGCCGGGATTGGTGCTCCAGAGCAGGCAGCAGGAAAAGCCCAGTCAGCAGCAACAGCTCAGCAGTGAGGGGCAGAGCACACAGCGAGTGGCAACTGACGCTTGGCAGCCAGTGAAGTGCCTGCTCTGCTCGTTTCCAGGTCCTGGACGTTCCACCTGGAACCCTCTGGGAGCTGTGATGTCAGTGAAGTTTCAGGGCTGCTGCGCAGTGGGAGATGGGGATGGCAGAATGATCAGATCCTTGAAGGGTTTGGCTTGGAAGGGACCCTAAAGATCATCGGGTTCCAAGCTGAGCAACCTCCCAGCACACCAGGTTGCTGTGGCCCCTGTCCCACCTGGCCTTGGATGTTGCTGGGGATGGGGCATCCACAGCCTCTCCGCACTGGTCCCCGTGTCAGGGACAAGCACCCTGAGAGTAAAGAACTTCTTCCCATCATCAAATCTCTTCCAACTCTTGCAGTTTGATCCCATTCCCCCGTGTCCTGTCACTACAGTTCCTGACAAAGGGTTCTCTCCCACTTCCCTGTGGGTCAAGCTGCTCCTGCATGGTCATATGTGTGGTTGAACCTGCAGACAGGAGAGAGAGAAGCCATGTACGCAGTCAGAGAAAATGGGGAAAGTGACAAGAGAGATGAGAGTAGGAGGAAAAAGTAGAGACATGCAAGGCATTGTTTTGGGTGTGCTGTGGGATTCATGTCATTTATTAGAGGCCAGGTTCCCTGGTGCATTCAGTTCTTGTGTTGCAGCCTGCCCACTGCCAGCCTCTGTGAGTGACCTGCACTCCCAGAGCTGGGAGCACGCTTGATTAAACTGCTGGTGAATGAGGCTCTAAAGGGGTCTTTGTGTGGAACTCCAAACACTGTGCTTTTCGCTGAAGGGGGTCCAGAGAGGGAGACAAAATGGGTCTGGGGACAAAGGTTTTAAATGGGGTGGGAAAGCAGGGTAGCATTGCAGTAAGCCAGGACACATAGGGGACTAGAGAGGGGAGAACATTCTAGAGGGAGTATATATAAGGAAAAAACAGCAGTTGAACTGGGTGATGCCAATAAAAGCTGCTGCATCACCATGAGCCTGCAAATGCTCATGGGTGTCACCATTGCTTTTAGAGGGATGCCTCTCTTCGTCACTTTGCCCTGATGTATTACAGTTCCAATAGTAGGCTTCTGGGCCCTCACCTCACCCTCCTTTTTGTTTTCTACAAAGAAGGCTTCTGCCATTTAGTTTTGCAGGAAGTTAGCAAAAATATGGGTAAAATAATCAACACAATGAATACAATAAACAAAGTCCACAAAACAGTCTTTACTAGAGATGAAAGCCAGGCTTTCATCCCCCAGTGTTTGAAAAGTCCACTGAACCAGTCGTTGTTGCCTTCTGTATGAATCTTTCCTTGATCTTTTAGCAGCTGGATGCTCTGATATACTGACTCCCCATGTGATAACAGGTTGAAAAAGCACATGCCTTCAAATGCCTGACAGCCATGGCCATGGACAAGAAATTGTGGCTTGTCTATGGAAGCACCCAGCTGAAGGCACGCGGCTGAGGGAGGAGCATCCAGATTCCTGCTGCAGCAGCAACAAACGGCAGCATCCTCTGACTTTAGCTCATGTAGTATCTGGAGGCTTGGGTGGCCTAAAAGTGAACAGATAGAGTAGAAGGTGAAACGTAAGTTCTGGTCCCACTAAACTTTCTCTTCTGTATGCCAAGGGTGTGAACACAGCTTATCAGAAGTATCATATATCAATGCTAAAATATAGTTTTTACGAACTTTAAGTCATACATCGTGGTCGTGGTTTGAGAGGAAGTGAGTTTTTTGGGATGGTGTGGTCACACCAATGGGTGCTCAGATTTGAATATTGGCACCTGGTGCGGCCACTGGGGACATGGATACGCCTCTGAGAACATAGGAGTTAAAAGCAGAGAACTCCCAGGGGAAGCTCTCTTGGTTTCTGGCAGGGAAAAAAGGTCAGACCTCCCCTGCCATCTGGGCGGGGCAGGGGAAGCCATGCAGCCAGGTGAGGAAGGTCTGGCCCCGAGGATGGAAGGGTGGAAGAGTGGAAGAGCACCGAGAGGCATCAGGCAGCCACCCACCCCCAGGAGAGAGAGAGCGCCAGCCTGTGTCTGTGACTGTGCTACCTTCAAACTTGGTAACACGTGCCCGCAGCACGGATAAGAAGAAGGGGGGTGGGGGGGGCAGCAAGAAGGCGTCCGGCCGCTGTGGGAGTTCTGGGCAGGCAGAGCCCGAGATTTTAACCCTTATTTTGGACAATGAAAACTTTGCAGAAAATTATCGTTCCTAGAAGAGAGATAGAGATGAAACAGAGGAAGAAATGAGCAAGTGTGATGAAAGTTCCTGCAAGTGAAAGATGTCAGAAGAGTGGGGAAGAATCTTAGGTGAGAAGAGATGATAGAGTGGCCTTAGCTGGACTGTTCTTGTATAGCCCTGGACAGAACCATGTTTCCTGTGACACAGAGACTGCATCCAGGGGGAGGCAATGGCTCAAAGCCAAGAGGGTTAAGTGATGAGATACCTTGGCCTCCGGGGGGTGAAATTTGGGAGGGACAGGTGTCTCAAAAGTGAGAGACTGTGTTCTTTTTGGAACGAGACAAAGCATCCTTAAAAGGAAAACTCTAGAAGCAGCTCTGGTCCATGTGCAGTGGTGACAGCACTGGACATGGAAGGAAGATGTCACGATGGCCGATGGCAGATGTTCTCCAGGCGGTGCCACGAGTGACATGGAAACACATATGTGGGAATCCATAAAAATCGGAGAGTTTTAGGAAGGTTGTAAAAAGGACCAGCCGCAGAAACAGCAAGAATTGTGAAGTGCTAAAGCAGCAGAAAAAGATATATAAGCTGTAGCGAAGACAACAGGGTTGTGTAATGGGCCTGTTAAGTTGCAACAAGTTTATTTAGTATATATCTAGAAGGTTATGCTTATGAATACAGCTTTATTCGTTGTCTTTTATAAACGAGCCATTGTGTTGGAGAATTGGCCGCTATTGTTTTAAGCAAAGCTACGTGTGTTTACGATGATTGGATAGAACTACTGTCGGTATACTTTTGCTCTATGTAATTGGCTGAGATGCATTTATGTTATGTTGTAACATTAAGTTTCTTTGGCCTGCTGCCTGGTCAGCAAGCTGTACGCATCTTTCCATTGTCATAACCATGAAATGAGACTGATGCTGAAAACATAAAAAGCTCTAGACGCTGATCAAAGCAGCCCCATCCTGTTCGCGTCTGTATATAAACTGCCAGCGTACCAAACATGAGGTTTTGACGGTCTTTCCTGGGGAAACCTATGGCAGAAGAAGGACTCCTCTCCTCTTGCTGAACAGAGAATTGATTATCTAAAGGTTTGTGATGGACCAAGAATTGGTGATCTGAGGGATGGATGTATTGGAAATTTGGTGGGGGGAGAAGGAAATGTTTTTGGAAGGTTTTCATTTTCCCTGTGTGTTTCTTTTTACTTGTAGTGTTGTTAATAAAGTTTTCTTTTCTTTATTTCTAAGTGGGGGCCTGCTTTGCTTATTCCTGGTCACATCTCACAGCAGAAACCAGGGAGAGTGTATTTTCATGGGGGCGCTGGCTTTGTGCCAACGTCAAACCATGACATATATATATAATAAAATAATAAATCAAGCCTTCTGAAATATGGAGTCAAATCCTCATCTCTTCCCACATGCAAAGACCCCTTTGACCACCATCACATGTGCCCTGGCTGGCTGCAGGCTGGGCACATGTCCTGCCCTCCTGCTCTGTGCCAAAGGCAGCAGGGATGGGCAGCTCTGGGCACCGCTCTGAGCACAGCCAGCACAGCCTGGGCACCGCGGGCGGCTGGGACAAGGGCACAGGAGCCCTCAGCTGACGGGCGGTTTCTGCTTTCTCTCCTTGCAGCCGGGCTCGACGGATGCTGAGGCTGCTCTGGGCTCTGCCAGGGCTCTGCTGGAGCTCAGCACCAGGCCGGAATCAGCCAAAGAAGAAATGGTGTGACCTGCAGCACAGACTTGCTTGAGCATTTTGGCAGCACAGCTCAAGTTCGTAGAGTGTACACCTCCAAGGGAAAACATGACACCCCTCAAAAAATAAACTTGTTCAGTAACTTCTGATATGAAATCAATCTGGCATGACCCCAAATAACATTTTTCAGCTTGCTGAAGCTGTAGCTCAGCCCTTCTCTGAACAGTTCTCTCCCCCCCACCTGCCTTTTACTTCCTACACTGCTCCCTCTTTTCCCCCAGTGAGTTCCCAGCCCATTGCAGTCTCCATCACACTGTTGCCTTCCTTGGTGCCCCTCTCCACGAGGAAGGCTGAGCCCCAGGCTTAGGGAGTCATCCTGTCACTGGCTGAGGAGCAGCAATGTCTCAGAGGTCCAGTGGGATTTTAGTGTCATTCAGAGCCACTCTCCAGCCCTCAGCTCTCCTCGCTGCTGAGCTCCCACTCCCTTTTCCTTGTCCTTGCAGCAGGATGAGCTCTGTGAATCCCCTTGAGCCTCCCCACTCTTCCCAGCCCATGCACCCCCCTCAGTTAGGCTGAAGCTGAAGCTTCTCTGTCTCCTGTGGCACACCAGTCCAGTGCCCTGTGCGGGGAGCCCCAGCCCCAGAGCACAGCACACAACAGCGCAGTCCGGGCTGGAGCAGCTGCTCTGCAGCCCTGGCTTGGCTGTTTGTGGCAAGGCAATGCTCCCTGTTCCAGCTGTCCCTGCAGGACGGCCCCAGGGCAGAGCCCAGCCGGGCTCCCACTGCAGCCCCTGGAGCTTGGGGCAGACAGTGCTCCCAGAGCTGAGGTTCCTGGGGAGCACCCGGAGCTGTGCCTTGCACTCTGTGGCCGTGTGTCACAGTGCAGGCTGGCTCGGGCTGTGTGAATGTACCAGCCCTGGTTTGACTGCCAGGGGCCTCACCCAGTCACATCTCTCCCAGGGCTGCAGCATTTCACTGGCCAGAATCTGACAAGGCATAGAGATCAGAGCAATGAAATTATCCAGACTGGGTTTTTCAAAAGCCCTTTAGAAGGAAGGGCTTGAGAATAAACGCTCTCTGTTTGCCACATGAACAATGGGGTGAGTGCTCTGTCTGTCTCCAACCCACTCCCCCCCAGCCAAAGTTACAACCACCCACTCCCTCACACATCCCCCTCGTGCCTTCCCACTGCAGTGTCCTGTCAGGGCTTCCCAGCCCCTCGTCCCTTCCTGGCCCCGTCCCCTCAGGCTCTGCCCCAGCCCGGCCAAGCTGCCCGGCAGCAGCGCCGCAGCCCCACAGCAGCTCCAGAGCAGCCCCATCCAGAGGCACCTGGGAGCCCTCAGCAATGCAGCCAGCAGCACACGGGCAGGAGGACACGGATGGCGCTTCCTGCCTGGCACAGGGCTTGTGGCCATCTCCAGGCACTGCTCTCACAGGGATCCTCGCAGCTCCGGCCCCTGCCCACCCGCTCTGTCACCAGCACAAAGGCTGCAGCAGAACCACCACAGGCCAAGGGGCTTCTGGCCATTTTCCCTGCAACACTTCACGCCTGGGCAGCTTGCTGAGCACAAGCACCCTTTTCCCCCTCTTCCCCTATGCAGACCCTGGGCAGCAAAAGAAAGCTCCTGGGAGTCTGTGTATTATAACACACTCTATATTTATATACTAAAGAAAAAACAAATAGAAGAAAACAAAAAGAAAAATCTTTAAGAAATGGAAAATTCCCGCTGGCTCAGGTGGCCTCAGCAGACAGAGGTATCAGCTCTCTGCACAGCTCCAGCAGCGCAGCCAGCCGAGCCCGGACAGACGAGGCCGTGTCCTCCATGCCCAGTGGAGATGATCTTGCACCCTCTGGAAGACAGAATATCGCTCACTCTGCAGTGCTTGGAGGACATAAAATGTTTCAAGTGCCAGATCTGACACGGCACTGCTGATGTCCTCTGTCAGGTGTTCAAGGGCTGAAAGAGACAGAAACACAGCCATGGTCAGATCCCAGATCTGTGGGGAGCCGAGGAGGGCCCCCTGCCAGGGCCATCCCAGCCAGCTCTAGCCATGGCCAGGAGGGAGCAGGGAACAACGGGAGCAGCCCGAAGCTGCTGGCCACGAATCGCCCAGGTGGCCCTGAGATCTCTGTGTGCTCCGCCCACGCCGCCCCTGGCCCGCACAGGGAGCAGAGCCCTCCGCAGCCGGGGCAGGGCTTGCAGCTCCCCTGGCAGCTCCCGCTGCCAGCCCGCTGCCCTCACTCACCGTTGCAGATGAGCCGGAGCTCTTCCTTCTTCCCCCTCAGGTGCTGCGCGGCCATGCCTGTGAACACAGAGCCTGTCACGGCGCCAGCGGCACAGCTCCCTGCCAGCGGCGCTGCCGGCGCTGTGGCCGCACGGGCTGCTGGCCCGGCAGGGCTCAGCCCGGCCCTTGCCGCACTCTGCCGCCCCAGGGCACGGCTGCCAGAGGGCAGCAGCAGCAATGCCCAGGCCAGGCGGGGCTCCACGGTGCTGGGCCCGGCTGGCGCTGCCGGGGCAGCAGGCGGGGCTGGGGCCGAGCTGCGGCGGGCCGGGGAGGGAGCTCGGGCTCGTTGCTCACCGATGAACCTGATGGCCGCCGCTCGCAGGGACTCCTGTGGGCTCTGCAGGTAGGGCAGGGCCCGGCGCAGGTGCTCGGCCGCTCTGCTCCTGTCCTCTGCCAGCTGCAGAGAGCGGCAGGAGGGAAGGGTTGGCGCGGGCTCAGCCCCTGGGCCGGGTGCTGCCTGCGCCCAGCCCCGGCCTCCCCTGCCCGCACAGCCCTGAGGCGCGGCCAGCAGCCGCTGGCGCCGGGCTCTCGAGGGCAGGGGCAGAGGGCCGGCTGCTGCCCGGGGAGCCGCGGTGCCGGCCCGCCCCGCAGCCCCGCCGGGCCGGGGCTCCATTGGGAGCCTGGAGAAGAGCCCGCGGGGCCTCTGGGTGCAGGGGCACAGCTGCCCGCCCCGCACACTGAGCTCCGCGCTCAGGGAGCTTCTCCGCGCTGAGGCTGGGGCTTGCAGGCTGTCCTTACCAGGCACTCGCTGAACTTCCACAGATTCTGGTTCTTCACCAGTGTTTCAAGATCCCTCCTCTTCAGGAACTCGGCCACACATAGCAGCGTTTCCTGAGAAGCCTGGAGAAGAGCAGAAAGGCAGAGATGGCCCCACAGCCCAGGGCACAGGACCCGCGTCCCTGTGCCAAGGCCTGGAGGAGGCTGCAGCCGAGCAGGTGCCAGGGCAGGAGGCAGCCGAGCCTCCTGCCATGGGGACAGCAGCAGCCCACGAGTCCTCACCTGTGCCACAAGCCGATTCTCATCATGGCAGTGGAAGAAGAGGGGCAGCAGGCTCTCGCGCAGGAGTGTCATCAGGGCCTTTTTTTCCTTTTTCCTTTCTGGAAGAGTCACCAGTGTTCGGAAGAGCAGTATGGAGAGCAGCTGCACCTGGCTATTGTTCTGTATGGAACGAAGAAAAAAAGACCTCAGCATTGCAGCTGCATGGGGCTCAGCTTGGCGCAGGCCTGCAAATCCACAGGGCACAAAGTGTCCGGACGGCACCCAGTGGCCGTGGCTGGGAGCAGTGTGCCTTACATGGTCAAAGAGTGGCAGGAGGGCCTCAAGCAGCTGCAGTGTGATGGGGCTGGGCATCAGCATGTCATTGTCCAAGATGATAAAGCTGAGTAGCATGACTGTCATGAAAACTATCTCTCCATCTGCATCCCACAGGAACTCCACAAGACTTTCAGTCAGGCTCCACATTTTTTCGGTCTGTGTGGAACACAAGTTTGAGAAACGCCATCCTGCTGCCTCAGGACCCAGAGGCCAAAAGCCTGTCCCAAAGCACTCGGGCATCTGAACCGGAAGGCAGGAGAGCTGGGAGCAGCTGCCCCAGCACTCAAAGCCCTGCCAAGCCCAAGAGACTGCATTCCCCAGCTCAGCCTCAGCCGCTGCCCCCTTCTCACCATTGAGGGCTCCTCAATGAGCTCAAGAAGGGCCCTGAGCGCCAGGTGACGCCTCTCCCTGCACTCGCTCTGCAGCTGCCTTGACAAAATTTGCAGGACTTTGTTAGCACCATGTTCACTCAAGTCCAGGAACTCGAGGACCTGAAAGGCACAGGGCAGTGACAAGGACCCGGCTGGCAGGAGCCCGGAGCCGCACAGGGCTGGGCCCAGGCAGCAGCACAGGGCACGGGCACCGTGCCAGGCAGCTGCGGCTCCGAGAGGGCAGAGAGCTGGGAGGCAGCTCAGCCAGGCAGCGCTGGCCATCAGGCTCACCTCCACAAGGAACGCCAGGGCGGGCAGCTCCCAGCGTGGCTCCTGTGTGCTGAGCAGCCGGAGCAGGTAGCGAGCGATCCGGGAACACAAGGGGATGGAGACACAGCACATCTCCCTGGCAGGAGGAAAAGGAACCAAGACTGTGGGTCAGGGGGACAAACCTCTGCCAGGACTGACACACAGAGGTCTGGTGTTTCCCCAGCATCCTGCAAGGGGCCCTGGGCTATTTGGGAGGCAGCTCCTGGTGGGCACCCTCCTCTCCCAGCCTTTTCCAGTCTGCTTGGCCATCCCTCACTGACTAGGCACTCTGGCCCACGACATCCGGGTACTGTGTGGAGCTCCCTGGGCACGGAGCACAAATGTCAGAGGCAGTGGGGAGAAGGGGGTCTCACCTGGCCAGCAGACCCACGGCATAGTGGTGGGTGTCAGCACACAGCAGCGTGTCCCAGCCACAATTGCGTTCCACTGCCACCACCACATCCTCGTGCTGCATTCGGCAGAGCAGGGACTTCAGGGTCCGCACTGCAAATCTGCGTGCACAGCAAAGCCCAGGTCATGCTGGGAACACTGGCACCTGGCCAGGGACATGGCAGAGACAGGAGGAGTGGGATGGAGCACCTGTTGGGGCTGGTGGCAAGGCCGTATTCCTCCTGGCATTCCTTCCAGAATGCATCAACCTCCTCTGGCATATCCAGAGTGCTCAAGAACACTTGGGAGAGCAGATGTACAAAGAAGCGAGGGAAATACACCGTCACCATATGTGGGACACAGGGCACCTGGAGGATCTTCCACATCACCACAGTTGCCTGCAAAGGACAAAGACCCCGAGACAGTGCTCAGTGCTGAGGTGTCCGTGTGGCAGGGCCCAAGCAGGGGAGGGAGAGGCTCAGAGACACGCAGGGGGAGCACGGGGCCTGGTGGGCCTGAAGCTGCCCCTGGGCCAGGTTTCAGGCCAGTGCCTGAGGCAGGGAGATGCAGCGGGGGAAGGAGGATGGAGAGCTGCTGGAGAGGCAGCCTTGGGGCCAGCAAAGGCCCGTTACAGAAACTCACAGCCAGGACAAAGACACCCGTTTTGTCCCCATCGGAGGTGCACGTGCTGTGCTCTGGCCAGCTCCCCAGCACATCCAGGAGTATCAGCAGCGCTGGCTCTGCAGTCCTGGGCGAGCACATGATGCTCTTCCACATGGTCAAAGCACCTCTGTGGGGTTAGAGCTCTGTCTCAGGGGGGTCTCAGACACAGCACTGTGGCCTGGGCAGCAGTGGGGACCTGAGCTGGCTGCCAGCTCTGCCTGTGACCATTGCCACTCGCCAGCAGCACCCAGGCAGCCCAGCCCTGTGGGGACAGGCCCCTGAGGGGCAGCGAGGGAGCACGGCAGCAGGCTCGGGGGCTGACATGCCGGGGCTGGCCAAGGGAGCAGCCAGAGGGCCCTGGAACTCTCTGTTGGTCAGACACCTGGGCCAGGTTGTACAGGCTGATGGGCTGGCGAGCCCTGAGCCCTCTGGGCAGGTTGGCCCCATACCTGTCACAGGACGGGGCCACACGCAGGAGCGTCATGACCACGTCAGCGGGCTGTGCTTCGGTGAGATCCAGCAGGGTCCTGTTCAGCCTGTGCTCAGCAAACTGATTGGCCAGGAGCCACTGGTGGATGTACCTGACCAGGGCAGGAACCTGGAGAAGGCACAGGGAGACTTGGAAAGCTGCCAGAGGGAGGAATGTCCCCAGCGAAATGCTTCCCTTCCCACCACACTGCCATGGCCTCAAAGGCTTCCAGTAACCAGCAGGTGTGGTCAAGCAATTCCTGGGAGGATCAAACCCTGGCCACAGGCGGCTTACTTGCTTTGGATTGGTAAAGCCCTCCTCTACGAGCATATCCAGCAGGGCAGCACTGGTCTTGGTTTTGAAGATGTGCGAATATGCTCTGAGCCCAGTGCCCATGGGGCTGGCCTCTTCCTCCCGAATTCTCCTCATGAATTGGCAAACCAGCTGTAGGAGAAGGGCAAGAAGCCAGGGATGTTGCAGGGAATGCTCCAAGCACGGTGCCAGCAGGCCCAGCCCAGGTGGGGATGGCTGCGGGTACCTGGGCTGTTCTGCGGAAGAGGCCGCGGGCTGGGTCCTGCTCTTGTGTGCGCTGCAGGGCTGCACCTGGCAAAGAGCGAGCGCAGCCAGAGCTGAGGGGCTGTGGGAGAGGCCGGAGAACACGGCCCAGCCCTGCGCTCCCCAGGCAGGGACAGCCCCTGGATGGCTCAGGGGATTGAGCACGGCTCCTGCAGGGTGTCTGCCCCGCCCCTCTTCTGTCCTGTCCATGGGCATGTCCCCAGGGAATGGGATGGGATGGGATGGTATAGGATGCAATGGGATGGGATCGGATGGGATGCAAAGGCGCCAAGCTGGTGCAGGCACCAACCCTGTGGCCCAGCTCTGGCACTCACCCTCCTGCGGCAGCTCAAGTGGTACCGCCTCTTTTATCTCCTGTGCTGGAGCAGCTCCAGGGCCTTCTTCCTCCTCTTCCAGCCAGGCCGGCTTGGGCACTCTTGGGGGTCTCTGCTCCATGTCAGTGACTGGGTTTGTGGCTACTTGCAGGAGAGATGCTTCAGAAAAGCTCCGAGTTAGCAAGTCCTGCAGTCCTGCCTGGAAGGCACCTTCAAGACAGAAGCCTTGGGAAGGCTACAGGACAGAAAGTCCTGCACTGTGGTCTCGAGGGCTCCTGCCACAAGGACAGGAGACTCCTGTCAAGGATTGTGGTCTGGCCTCGAGGGCACCGGTGGCAGGGATGGGAGATGCCTCTGGGGCACCAAGTCCTGTGGTCTGGCCTCGAGGTCAGCTGCAGGAATAACGCCTCGGAAAGGCTCCGGGTCAGACAGGAACGAGTGTGCTGTGCGGGGGCTCCTCATGGCACCGCTCTGTCCCGTTCTGCCCCTTTGTGTGCTCCAAGCACTGTGGCGTGGTCTTGTCACCACCAGCTCCTGTGTCACCACGTGTCACAAAGGGCCCTTGGACACCCGTTCCATGCCAGGGTGACCATGCTGCACCATGTCACAAAGGGCCCCTGCACACACCCTGCCCTGCCCTGGGGCTGCCCCCAGCCAACCCAAAATGGCCCAGCTTGGAAGGAATCTCTCACCCCAAGTGTCTAAGACAGCCTGACAGGGTCTTTAGGAATGGCTCAGTGCATCAGCAAATGCTGCCCTGCTCTGTGGGCTCAGTGCAGCAGAGGAGCCCCAGGGCTGCCGACGCAGCCGCGCTGGGAAGGGCACAGGACCTTCCACAGAAGCTGGCACGGCCTCCTTGGGACACGTCCCAGCTGGTGAACATCCTAAACCCACGGGTGTGACACAGACAAGGAACGTGTGGGCCAGGGCATGAATGCTGCTCTGACCCTTTGGGGCCTGGGGAGCGCTGACATCAGCAGGTGGGGCAGAGTCCCTGCCCAAGCAGAGCGGCCACCCCCAAGCCCTGGCAGTGCTGGTGCCCATCTCCTGCCCCAGAGACCTGTGCCCCCGAGGGGCTTCTGTGCCACAGGGAGCCAGAGCCCACGTGAACTGGGGGCTGTGCTCCTTCCTGCAGGGGCTGTTGGCAGCAGCACCTGGAGCAACTGCTGGCAACGCTTGGTTTCTGTCAGAAGCTCTTACTCCATGCTGAAATTATTTTCTTATTGAAGTAATTTCCTTCAGCACAAAAACACCTTAGTTGCAAAGGCACAGAAGGACCTGTCATTTAACACTCCTCAATTCAGGAAAGTTTTACTTCCCATTGGTCAACTCACGTAGTTCCAAGAAGTTGCAAACTTCCCAAATTCATTGGGATGGTGAAGGTGAAAGGTTGGAATTTTGCTTCCCTTCTCAAAGCAGCAACTCATTTGCCTTAATGTCATCCACTGAGAGTCACTTTACAGAACATAACACTGCACAGAGGCAAGAAAAGGCCATTCTTTGGTTTGCAAATGGTTTTCTGCGAAGGGATGATAATATCCTAATTCTCTTAAGGAATAAAAGCTCTCAAGAAATGAAAGTCCACTCAGTGTTAGAAAAGTAGCCCAAACAAATGAGTAGATGGCAAAGGGGCTAATCCTCCCCCTGGCACATCCAAGTGGCCAGTAAAGTACAGCTCTTCTCTCTTGTTCCCTTCAGGAGAATCAGGACCATGAACAGGAAAAATCACAGATATTCTGTCTGCCCTCCGTAATCAAAGCTGTGCCAAACCACAGATGCTGCCTTCAAACTGACTCAAATTCCAGCCTAGACCTCTCACCTTCCAGACAACTCCACCTCCAACAGCCCACCAACACCAACCTCCCCAAACTCCCCCACAGAAGCCCTCAACACCCCACCAGGACCCCCAGCTGTCCCTGTCCCTCCGCAGAGCTTTCCCCCCCTCCAGCAGACGCCCTGGTTCCCTGCACGTGCCGTGGGATGGCACTCAGGAGGATCTGCTCCAAGGCCTTCCCCGGGGGCAGCTCAGGCTGCCAGGCCTGTGGTTCCTGGATCACCCTTCCCACCGAGCCTTCCTGGGCGCGGCTGCTCCATTGGCACCTCTGTGCTCAGCTTGGACTGCTCCACTCAGCCAGGGCTGCCGGTAAAAGATCCAGAGCAGCCTGGCCAGCTCTTTCTCCAGCTCCCTCTTTACTCTCTGGGCAGGTAGAACATCCCACAGGAAAGCAACTGGTGCCACAAGGAGCAGGGGGCCTCAGGCACCTTTGGCAATGGAACAAGGCCTTTGTTTGACATAAGTAAGCACAAGCAATTCACATTAGTACACAAGTGCTTAGTGCAGACAGACATAAGTACTTAGCACCAGTTAGCATAAGAAAAACCTGGCTGGCCTAAATTGACATGAGAGTTACTTGACAAAAAGCTTTAGATATAGTCTGCCAGAAGAGCTAAGGGCAAGCGGGGAATCAGCCCAGTGCAGGGAAGCCCTGAGGAAGACTTTGTGCTGCTTTAGGGCATCGAGACCTCTCCTGGCCAGTGCCTGGACATCAGCTTCAAGTCTAGGAATCTGACACAATGTATTTCTAACTCCCTGCCTATCGAATCACCTCAGCAGTGTAAAGATGGATGGTATTTTTGATACAATTCCTACATCAACCCACTGAAATTTATACATGGTGGAGAAACATTTTGGTGGGGTGCAGACTCCTGCCCTCCCGCCAGGTCAATAAAAGGGCTTCTGGCAGACAATGCATTTGTCCGCTGATTTCTTTGAACAAGGGAGAGCCCTCAGGACTGCTGTATCCTGAGGGAACACCCTTGGCCTTGACCTGTAGGCACCTGCACAAACTTAAAATCAGCTGCCTCAGCTACCAGGACCTCTCTTGGCCAGCATCCTGATGTGGATGCAGGGCTGCTGCGAGGCACTGCTGGGACCCAGCGGGACAGGGCCGGCTGTCTCATGTCCATGTAGCACTCCTGACACAGCCAGGGCTATCCCAAAACCAGACAAACACTCACGTGTCAGCAGAGGGGAGCAAGGAGCACTGGGCCGCTCTCAGGGTATCTCAGCTGCCCTCGCTCCACAACACGCCCCCATTTTAAGGCCTGCTGATGCCCAGCTGCCAGAAATGCCCACCTTGTTCTCTCCAAGATGCACAGGGAGAGCCAATGAGCAGGATGCCTCGGAAGGCAAACCTTCCAAGACATTTCTGAGGCCAGGGACACACCAAGATCAGCCAAGGCTCTCCACGCTGCCTGGCCCACACAGCCCAGCTCTGTGCTGGCCCTGGGCCACAGCAGCTCCCACCAAGCAGCAGGAAAATGCATATTGCCAAGAGTTGAAGCAAAACAGACAGGGAAAATGTGAAAAGTGTGTGTGTAAAGGCCTTTTAATTCACAGCTCTCAAGGAGAGCTTTGGGGCTTGTGGCTGGACAGAGATGCTCCTGCTCACACCTCTGTCCAAAGGGGGGAACACACCCTACTGCAGGTGCTTGGGTTGGTCTCTGCAGGTCCAGGCGGATGCCAAACCTGCTCTTCACAGCCTTCTCCCTTGCCCTGCCCCTCTGCCAAGTGCAACAGGCCTCAAGGACTGAAAGGAGCACAGAGAGCCAAAGGGGGACACTTGCACCTACCTCACTGGGAGCTCTATGAGAAGCACTTTCCTTGAGAAGCAAGCCCCTTTCCTCCAAAGGCATCTCCCCAAATGTGCAGCTTTCCTGGGAAGCACCAACACACTCTTAAGAAAACCTGGCAAGGCTGAATGACTCCAGGTCCTTTCAGGACAGCCACTCCAGCTCCAGCTCGTAGTCCCCCTAGTGAGTTTCCAGGTGGAGGTTCAGAGGTGCAGCCCCAGGCCCTCTACAAACACAAGCTGCCCGCTGCCTCTTCACCTGCCTCAACTCCTGCCTGCGCTCACAGCAGAAAAACCAGGCTGTTCCCAGCCAGAGCCCAGAGCCCTGTCCCCACAGGACGCTCTTGCCAGCACCTTCCAGGGCTCTGCTGTGCACTCAGGGCTTTTCCTGCCTTCTGCCAACAGGCTTTGGGACAACCTGGCTGGCTCTGCCACCAGCACAGCCCAAACACAGTCAGAGGAAGAAGCAGCAGGGGCTGTTTTGCGGCCATGCCCAAGGGAAACTGGAAGGGTGCCCTCCCTCTGGTCTCACTTGGCTTTCTGGCTGGGTCTGAGCCTGGGGCTGCCATTCCTTGGTTGTGGGGACCAGAAACACACCCAGGATCCCGGCACTGCCTGACAGCGCTCTGGGCACCGGCACGGTCGAGGGTCCGAGTCTCGGGCACCGTGCTGCTGCTTCATTTGCTCTTAGGCACAGCCAAAGCTCTCTGTTAAACCAGAATGTTCTCTGGTTCTGCCCTCTTCCTGATCCTGTGCAGGGATGGAGCACTGCTGTGCTTTCAGGCAGCTGTTCTTGAATTCTTCCAGCATTCCAAGCTCCTTTGCCCTCTGTGGATGCTTGCCATGGAATCCCTCACAGCTGGGTTCAGAGCATCCTCAGCTTGTCTCTTCCAATGTCCAGGGGCTCCAGAGTGCTCAGCAAGATCTGTAACTCCACAGTGTTGTGGAACTGCACCTTCAGCACAGGGACCTTTCCAGCCTGATCTGTCCTCGTTCCTCTGTTTCTGTGCACAAAACACGGCATGGAAGAGAACAGCAGGAGGGGCCTGAGTGTCCCAGGGCCCCGGATTTGCATCGCTCCAGCTCCACAGAGATGCAGGTAAAGTGAAGAAGCCAAACGGTTTATTAATGGAAGACAAAGCAAAGGGATAAGTTGGAAGGGAAGAAACGGGGTGGGCAGGTGTGGAAATGCTCTGCAGCCATGGGATGGAGTTTCTCTGGTTGGCACACCCTTGGTGGCTGAGGGCACACACGAGAGTGGCCGCCCCCTGATCTCTGCCGAGACCGTCTGGGGTGGCGGTAATCGCTACGGCGTGGGTGACACAGCAGGAGCACAGCACAAGAAATCAGAGGTCAAGGAAACAAGGAAGAATCACTTGTCTGAGTTTCCAAGGAGGCTTTGTCTGAGTTTCCAAGAAGGCTTTATTCCTGAAAGGGGTCAGGTGCAAGTCACAAAGAAAATGGGTCTGACTAGCATTTTTCAAGAGGGGATGGTGCAAGGGGTGGATACAACTCTCACCCAATGAGGGGATCTTAGGGGATGAACACATCACTTAGCAACTCCAATAAGGATCATTCAGGGGAGGGAAGAAGCCTCACAAAGCAATCAGCCATCGAGACATAGCTAACTGACACAGAACATTCGAGAATACAAGGGGAGTGACTAGAGAGACTGACAAGAGTAAGGGGTAGTACAACTGAGATTGACAAGGCTTATAAGGGAATGAGGGGAGGAGCAGGGAGACCGACACACTGATGGGCAGACAAGTGGCGGGAAAACTTTGTGGTAAACAAGTTGGGACTGAACCATTAGGGAGAACAAAATGGGGTACATGGGAGAAACCATTGGGATACATGGGAGAAACCATTATAACTGACTAACATAGGAAATTTAACTTTTATGTTAAAATGCCTGTAGAACACCAACTACCACAGGTAGGGTCTGAGGGCTGGAGGGAGGGAGCTGTCAGCAGGGAGGGAGAAGGCAGGAGCTATGGGAGCTTCCCACTGATTCAGCTGTGCCAATCATCAGCTGTGCCTGGAGGTCCAGCTGTTCTCCTCTGGTCTCCAGTTGGTCTCATCTTCCAAGGGATCTGGAGAGATCTCTGAAGCCAGGCTGTGGAACTTGCAGTTTATTGCAAAGGGTGTGGGTGCCGGGCCCTGCTCGGAGCTGCCAGATGCAGCTGGAGCAGGCCTGAGAGAAGTAAAGAGAGTGGTAAAGAGAGAGAAGGCAAGAGCGTGGTATAGAGATGAGAGAGAGAGAGGATGAGAGAGCGAGGTTCTCGTTACAATACAATAAATCATCTTCTGTGTTGAATATTCTAATTCTCACTAACCAATCTAGTACAAGATACAAATCCTATAGCATTTGCATACAGCCTATAAGAATCATTACATCACCATACTGTGTTACATTTTAAACCCTAAAAACTCCTCTTTGGACCCCTTCTGCCAAGCTAGTGGGGTCTGCTCTGACCCTTGGAGCTGTCTGCAAGCAGGGGGAATTGTTTTATCAAAAGGGGATTACCTTCAGTTGGCCATACCATTGTTTTCCAGTTGTTCAGTAACTGAGGTATCTCAAAGCTTGCTTTCATTTCAATCTTGCTTATAGTTTCTATATCCTCAAAATCTTTGGCCAGGCAATCATATTTATAAGGCTTTCCTGTTTCATCTTCCCCAGCAATCCAGTTTGTTTTATGGCTTAATAATGTTATAAGTAATAAATTATAACCCCAATCAATAATCAATAAAAAAGTTTGTTTCTTTTTTATTTCGCAACCAAGATTTGGTCTCCGATAGCCACAATCAAAGGGACAGCTTCGAGCCCAGGATCGGCGCTGGGTGAACACTGATCTAAACTCTATCGCTTTGGATCCCCTCTGCTCACAAATGTTGTCTCCTTCGGGTTGGTTTTATACAGCTCTTTCCACCTGGAGCAGAGTTTCTCCTATTCTTCTTGTCGCTTCCCATATTTATGTAGTTTCCTTTTCTGTGTGCTGGGCTGGACAGAACTGTTTCTGGGAAGTGATGAATGCTGATCGTCGAGTTACGGGAACGTGGCATTGGGATTCACACCCTTGAAGACTCTGACTATCTTGATCATAGATACTTACTGAGTATTCATCGCTTGGGTGTCTCTGGACTGTCCTGGGAAAGGGCCCATCTCTGCACAGAGCCACGTCTTTTTGTTTGCTAATTAGTTTATTAGTTTTTTCTCTCCACTGCCATCTGTGATTTCTCAATTTGTGAAGCAATCTTGTCCCCAGCTGCAGCTTGTGGTTTTAAATCTTTAAGAATTTTTTTGTACAAGCACAACTTAACTTATTTCACGTATATTTTACACAGGCATGAATTATTCCATAACATATATCACAATAAGGTGAGGAATTAATGGATTTTTAACTTCCGCTGGAAGGCAGGCACATGGATTCAGAGCTATCACACACTACCTGTGTGGTTTTGGGGTTACTTTGCTAATGGTACTTGCTGTGAGGAAATGACACTGGGGCACTTTTCTCCCAGCCCTTCACCCAGCTCTTTGGGTCTGCCCTACCAGTTTTCAAAGGGTTCAGATCCACTCTAAATGCCAATGATATCATACAGTGGTTGGTGTTGCTGATAGGCCTGTTCTATTTAGCATTCAGAGATAAGGGAAGATTAACCTGGATAACCTGGCTGACACCAACCCCAGAGACAAGGGATGCTGCTGCCCCAGAGCCTGACCCTGCCCCACAGCCCACCTCAGAAATGAACCACCCAGACTGGGTGGGGGTTCTGGTGAAGGAGATGGGCCAGATGCTGAAGGAGCACATTTCCCCAGCTGGTGAGAAACCCTCCCCCTGCCCCAAAGAGGGAGAGTCTGATGGTGCAGCAGTGGAACCCACAGATATTACAACTGTCCAGGTTCCAGCTGAACTGCAAGGGCAGTCACAGCCAGCAGCAGTCACCCCTGTGGAAACAAGGAGGTCTAAGATTAAACCAGAGCACCCAGATAAGGATAAGAAAGGAGGGCCCCATAACCCACAGGGGAGCCAATGGTTGAGATCATCACTGAGTCCCTGATGTACAAAAGTCTCTGTAATCTGCACAAAGACATTGTACAACGAGGACGTGAGGCTTATACAACCTGGTTACTCTGGGTCTGGGATCTTATGGGTACAGGTGTGCACCAGGATGGTGATGAGGCAAGGAATTTGGGACCCTTGACCCAGGACTCAGGTATGAATCAGATTTTTGTAAGGGAGTCAGGGTCCCTTTCTCTCTGGGAGCGGCTTTTAATGAGTGTCAGAGAGAGGTTTGTCCACAGGGAGAGAATGCAGGAGCACCAGCATAGAATGTGCTGGAAGACCCTCAAGGAAGGGATCCAAGAGCTGAGAGAATTGGCAATATTGGAGGTACTCTTTGGGAGGAATGGACAGCATGATAATGACCCAGACAAGGTCAGGTGCACAGGGCAAATGCTGTGGACTCTGGCAAATCTGGGGCCATCCCAATACACCACCTTCATTGCAATGATTAATGCTGATAGCAACCGAGAGACAGTGGGTTCTGTCACCAACAAGCTTAGATATTGTGAGAGTGTGATCAATGGCCCAATGCAGGCTCATGTCTCTGCTGTGATTAAGAGCCTACAAGAAGAGATGAGGGTGGAGGGAGGAAGAACAGTTCCCATATGGCACCAGTGTGAGTCACAGGCCCCTAAGTCAGAGCCCAATGTCCCCCAGCTAGAGAGAGAGGGTACGTACACCCCATGGGCTGACCTGTGGCTCTTCTGGCATGACCATGAGGAAGACATGGGAAGGTGGGGTGGGAAACCCACTTCTGTCCTGGCAGCATGGGTGCATCAACTCAAGGAGGCAAACACTAACTGAGGGAGTTCCTCTAAAGTGAAAGTAGCCTCAACCTCCCGTGACCGAGCTGCCAGGTGTGATCTGTCAGATCCCCTTGAAGGAACCTCTACCATGTATGCCCAGGAAAAAAATAATAACAAGGGCTAGGGGTGTCCTGCCTCTAGCTGTTGAAGGGGCTAGCAGCAGGCCTGTTAGCTAAAGGAGCAAGAAGAAGCTGAGAAGCAAGAAGAAGCTGATAAGGAGCTCTCTCCAAGGCTGTAACCAAGGAGACTGAGAGAAGTGAGGAACTGAAGAAAGATAAGAGAACTTTGCAGCTGGACGAAGTATTTTTAGAAAGTTAGTTGAAATCACTGTAACTTTTCACCAATAGTGTTATGTTGAGTTATTGTGGGCAATAGTTAGGATAGAATAAGCATAAACAATTGGAAACTGTATAAAAGGTCAGCCCTGTTCAATAATAAAGAGTTGCCACCTGAGACTGCTTGTGGTCTCTGCTTTGTGTCATGACTGCCTCGACAGCGACATCTAGTCAGGAAGAGGCACAGGAAAACCGGATTTTCTGGATGGTGTGGATCCAATAGCCTGGCACATCAGAGCCACAAAAACACAACACCTTTGTTGATACAGGTGTGCAGTGTACCCTGATACCATTGGGACATGTGGGGTCAGAACCTGTTTCTATTGCTGGGGTGATGGGGGATCACAACAATTGACCCTGTTGGGAGCTGAGGGGAGCCTGACTGGGAAGGAGTGGCAGAAACATCCTATTGTGACTGGCCCAGAGGCCCCGTGGATTCTGGGCAGGGATTTCCTCTGGAACGGCTTTACAAAGACCCAAAGGGACTCAGGTGGGCGTTCGGAATAGCTGCTGTAGAGGCAGAGAACATAAAGCGGTTGAACACCTTGCCTGGACTATCAGAAAGCCCATCTGCAGTAGGACTCCTGAGGGTGGAAGAGCAATGAGTGCCAATTGCCACCCTGATCATGCACCGCCAGCAGTATTGAACAAATTGAGATGCCATGATCCCCATCCACAGAATGATCCATGAGCTGGAGAGCCAAGGGATGGTCAGCAAAACCCACTCACCCTTCAACAGCCCCATCTGGCCTGTGCACAAATCTGACAGAGAATGGAGATTAACTGTGGGCTATCGTGCATTGAATGAAGTGACTCCACTGCTAAGCACTGCCATTCCAGACATGCTGGAACGCCAGTACGAGCTGGAGTCCAAGGCAGCAAAGTGCTTTACCACTATAGATATTGCCAATGCATTTTTCTCCATTCCTCTGGCAGCATAATGCAGGCCTCAGTTTGCTTTCACCTGGAGGGGCGTGCAGTAGACCAGGAACCGACTGCCCCAGGGGTGGAAGCACAGCCCCACCATCTGCCATGAACTGACCCAGGCTGCACTGGAAAAGGGTGAGGCTCCAGAACACCTGCAGTGCATTGAGGACATCACTGTGTGAGGGAACACAGCAATGGAAGTGTTTGAGAAAGGAGAGAAAATCATCCAGATTCTACTGGAAGCTGGCTTCACCATCAAGAAAGCAAAATCACAGGACCTTCCCAAAAGATCCAGTTCCTGGGTGTAAAGTCGCAAGACAGATACCATCAGATTCCCACTGAGGTCATCAACAGGAACACCGCAAAGTCTCCACCAACAAACAAGAAGGAAACACAAGCTTTCCTGGGTGCCATAGGTTTTTGGAGAATGCGCATTCCCAAGCACAGCCAGACTGTGAGCCCTCTCCACCTGGTCACCTGCAAAAAGAGCAATTTCCACTGGGGCCCTGAGCAGCAACAAGCCTTTGCCCAGATCAAGCAGGAGATCGCTCATGCAGTAGCCCTTAGCCCAGTCAGGACAGGACCAGAGGTGAAGAATGTACTCTACTCTGCAGCCGGGAACCACGGCTTGTCCTGGAGCCTTTGGCAGAAGGTGCCTGGGGAGACTTGAGGCCGACCACTGGGATTCTGGAGCCGAAGCTACAGAGGGTCCGAAGCCAACTACACTCCCACAGAGGAGGAAATCTTGGCCACCTCTGAAGTAGTTCAAGGGGCCTCAGAGTGACAGGCATGGAAGCACAACTCCTCCTGGCACCCTGAATACCGGTGCTGGGGTGGATGTTTAAAGAAAAGGTTCCCTCTACCCACCACGCCACTGACGCTACATGGAGTAAATGAATTGCCATTATCACACAGCACGCCCATATTGGAAACCTGAATCACCCTGGGATTTTGGAGATAATGACAAACGGGCCAGAAGTTGAGAACTTTGGTCTCACTGACAAAGAGGAGCAAGAACAAGTGACAAGGGCTAAAGAAGCTCCACTGTACAACCAACTACGAGCAGAAGCACACCATGCTCTTTTCAAGTTCCTGTCACATTGTAGGGATGAACTGAAAGTGGAAAGCAGCTGTATGGAGCCCCGCATGACAGGTTGCACAAACTACCAAAGGAGAAAGTGGATCAAGTCAACTTGAGGAACTCAAGGCTGTTCAGCTGTCCCTGGACATTGCTGAAAGAGAGAAGTGGCCAAAGCTCTACCTTTATACTGATTTGTGGATGGTAGCCAATGCTCTGTCAGGTTGGCTGGAAAGGCCAACTGGCAGCATAGAGAAAAATCAATCTGGGCTGCTGATGGATGGAAAGACATTGCCTCTTGGGTAGAAAATCTGTCTGTGAATGTCTGTCATGTAGATGCCCATGTCCCCAAGAGTTGGGCCAGTGAGGAACACCAAAACAATGAGCAGGTAGGTCAGGCTGCAAAAATATTGATGTCAAAGATAGACTTAGATTGGCAACATAAGGGGGAGTTGTTCCCAGCTCGATGGGCCCATGATGCCTCAGGCCATCAGGGCAGGGAAGCTACCTATAAGTGGGCACGAGACTGAGGGGTGGGTCTAACCATGGACAGTATTTCTCAGGTTATCCATGACTGTGAGACGTGTGCTGCAATCAAGCAGGCCAAGCGAGTGAAGCCCCTCTGGTATGGTGGGCAGTGGTCCAAGTACAAGTATGGGGAGGCCTGGCAGATTGACTCCATCACACTGCCCCAGACACGCCAGGGCAAGCGCTACGTGCTGACCATGGTGGAAGCCACCACTGGATGGCTGGAGACCTACCCTGTGCCTCACACCACTGCCCCTAACACCATCCAGGGCCTGGAAAAGCAAATCCTGTGGAGACATGGTGTGGGAGGATCTTTGTCCATTTGTCCCAGGTGTCCACGGGGTTGGGTTTCTTACCTAGGTATGGGCAGTCATTTGGTGATAGGGGCACTTCCACCAGGCATGTTGAGACCAGATCATCCACGCTTCCCATGGCCATGCAAAGATTGTCTGGCTTTAATGACTTCACCAAAGTGACCCAGATGTTTTGTTTTGGCTGAGCGATGATCCACCCAGTGGTCATTTGGATACGGATGAGGGCACTGATAAAGACGATGGCAACGGTGGCACTGGTACTGCTGTGGGTGCCCTGGAGGGTATGGCAGAAAGAATCACACTTCTTCTTTCCCACTGGGTAGTTTTCACTTGTGGATGGTAAAAGCACACATTAGTTGACTTATTTTAAGACATCCTTAAATATTCTTGTTCCCCCTATAGTTCTTACCAACTCCTGCCAATCACTCCCTTCTCTTTTTTAAGGGAAGTTTGAGGCAGGGAAAAAGGAGTAGTTTCAAGAGGGGAAAGAGGGAAGGGTAGGGATAAAGGGTCACTGGTAGAGGGATGGAAAAGGGAGGGGTGTGTCTGCATTTGAGGTTGACATGGATGCTATCAGTGGGATATATCTACGTGTGATGAGTGTCCTTGCCACAATGTTTGGATATGTGAATTTCTTTTTTCTTCATCTCCAAGAGAAAGCTGCTTCTGTGGCATGGTGGGAGAGGGAGCTGACTTTGCATTCATTCGAGGGGTCGTCTTCAGATCTGTGGTCTACGTAGGGACTGATAAATCTTCTGGGAATCCACCGGGATCCTGTATCTGTAGAAACACAAGCATATTCTGTCACCCACATAATGAGAGGGTATGGCCCTTCAGTAATTTTAGATTCATGGTTCTGGTCAAGTACTGGAGGTCTTTCTTTGAGGTGTGTGTACATGTTGTTATGAGAGTGCCTTAAGACAGGGGGGTTTGGTTCTTTTTGAGAGCAATTCATGAAATATATATGACATTAGAATTAATGAAATTCGAATAATGTAAAGTACTTTGCACAGTCTCTCTCGTATAGAGAGAGCCAGGGGCTATGTACAAATCACAAACGGGAAAGGCACTGCTGTGGAACGTGCCTTGAGCTGTTTTATTTTTCAGCATCAGTTTCATTACATGGTTGTGACATTGTGAAGATGCCAGCAGCTCACATCCCAAGCAGCAGACCAAGAACTTAATAGTACAACTTACTTTATAAGTTTTTTGACCAATCCCACAAAGCAGAAGCATATTGACAGTGTTAGTGTTCAAAAACACATAATCATGGGGGATTATATGTGGTGCTTTTTATTAAGAGCTCTGGGAATCGGGGTATATTCAACCCAAATCTGACTCCGACCATACATCTGAAATGATCATGTTTTATACTCCATCGTTACATAACATTCACGTTAATTATTAAACTTATATTGTTCTATTGTATACATAAATTTAGCCCCTCTCTGAATCTCCAACATAGTTTCTCACTATTCTTCTTATGGTTATATAATAATTACATTTAATTACTAAGCAATCATCACATCTAACAATTATATAATTTATCATACTGCTTACACAGGTGCAGTTGATCTGGGAAAGCACAAAGCCTAACATTTTAGATTCTATCTTTAACTTTTTCCAAGGCTCCACTATCAGTCTCCCCCCTTTGAAAGCATTTTCACTTCACTATAGGTCTAAATGTTTTCACTTGATACAGTCCTTTATTCCTCAGTTCGTACTTGGTTCTTCAAATCCAGGGTTGGTGTAAACGTTGTCGTGGATGCTGTTACGAACTGGAGAACCAGAAGATGATGGGTGTGGATCTCGTGTTAGTGCCTTTATTATCCTCTGGTTCCAGGATGTTTTCTTCTGTATCTCTCCCTTTAAGATGCTGTAAACTAACCAAATTGCTAAGAATACAATTAGTAAGATTATCACACTCTCAATGATAGATTTAATCCATGAACTCACATTCCACCCTAATCCTTTAAAGATTTTTCCTAACCAGCTTGTAGCCAAATCCTTTTGCTCTTCTTGTGCTTCATGCTCTATTTGTTTCAACTGATTGATGTCATATTCTACATCTGCAGTTACATTTGGGATATGAACGCAGCAATGATCAACTTATCCCTTTAAAAATCCACATACTCCATGCTCTTTCAGGAGTAACATTTCTAGGGTAAATCGATTTTGTAAAGTCATTTTTGTGGTGGCTTGTAACTGTATATTTAATTCTTTAAATCCTTCCTGGGTGACTCTTGCCAGTCTACCTACCTGACCTGTAAGTTTGTACAGCATCTCTCTGCTCTTATAGTTTGCTATAGGACCAAGCAATGACTCTAGGGTCCATCCAAATTTCACTCCACTAGAGGGTTCTTGCCAAGTGTCATCTGGATTTTCATTGTCTAGAACTTCTCGTCTTGCTCTTATCTGCAGAAGTTCATGTTTTCCATTAAATGGGGACTTTTTCCAAATTGGACATAAGGTTGGGAGGCCTAAAGTAATCTCCTTTACTTTCCCATCTACAGGCAGATGTGTTGTCCAGGTACTGTTGTGGTGTGTTGTAATATCCTGTTTTAAACTTCCGGGTCTTTTCCCCAGGTGTGGCAATACCCCTCTCCCTTCCCCCTCGCCCCCTTGCTGAGTGAATTCTGTCAATCAGGCTTAACATTCCAGCAAGGCATCGTGTGGTTCGTCACTTTCAGAGGATGCCCTTCAGGCCTGGGGGTCATTGGCCTGTTTAGGTGTCCCTCGTCCCCTGAGACCCTTCCCCTCCCACCTGGTTGGTGGCTCACCTGCCCCTTCCCTCCCCCTCCCCCAGGAGCTTAAAAGGTAATCAAGCCATGCGGTCTGGGATTCTGTTGGAGCTGTAACCAAGATTCAGACCTCTGTGACCATGGAATAAAGCTCTGGATATTAACCCTCCAGCAGAATCCGTCTCCTTCCTCCTCATCATAGCCTGAACCCTTCTCTCCTGTGGTAAATGGAGTTCCTAACAAGCCTGGACTCGTTCAGCTGCCCAGCTGCAACCTCCAGCAAGCTAAAGATGTCACTGGGGTGACACCACAGTTTCTGCCTTTGGCCCAGCAGCAAGGGTTAGACTGGCCCAGGCACAATCTACCTGGTAATAAGGTACCATTACTTGCTGCCCATACAAATTGTCCTGGACCTCAGATTGTAATCCTGGTACACCCTATAATTACTGTATAATTCACTCTGCCTTGTTTATGTTTAATCCCTCTGCAAGCACAACCAATTTGCAGGGTTATTGCCCAGGGGTGGCATCTGTTTTATCTCTTCATCATCTGAAGTGCAGTCCTAAGTTCTATTACATGCCCACCAACTTACTTTGTCTGCCCTCGTTCTGCTGCTAGTGTCAGTGTTTGTTATTGCTCGATCTGTTTCATTCTCGGGGCCTTCCCACTTAATACACCAAGGGGTGTTTGCCATATATTGGAATCTTTGAAGAATACTCACAGACCACGCACTGTCCCAAGGTTCTATCTGATCTTTCCTATCCTTGGCCTCACATTTCCATACCAGAGTGGTTTCTGTAACTTGCCTCGATTCGGGTACCAGTTTACATGTAATTGTTTTGTTCTTTTGTATTTCAGGTAGTTTTTATGTTATGATTCCCCAATTTACTGGGTCTCCTGCTGCCTTTGGTATTGGCAGACAGGCAGTTATTCGACTGGTGTTTTGCATTTTGGCAAAAACTTTGACTAATCCAATCATTCCATTCTCAACCTGAACTGCATTAGAAACCTTTATCACCTGTGTTTCTGTTTGTACCTCTCTCTTCATTCTAGAATGAAGAGTGGTTAGTTGATCATTTTGCATTCCACATCCCAAAGATATTAATAACCATAACGTTAGCACAATTACTGATAGCATTCTGAAAGCAATTAAACACGTCTTATCTGCAGCCTTTGTTTATTCCAGAGTTTATACAGTCTGTGATCCAGGATGGACTTTCTTCACTTGGGTATAGTGAATCCAGGGGTCCACACCAGCTACTTTGACTGCTGTAAAGGTGGTCAGTAGTACCTGATGGGGTCCACTCCACTTTTCTTTCAGCGGTTCCTCATTCCAGTTCTTGATGTGCACCTCGTCTCCTGGATGCATGTTATGAACTGGGTTCTCGAGAGTCAGTGGTCTATTCCACACGAGGATATTCCGGAGCCGAGCTAAAGTTTTCCCAAGAGACAGAACATAATTATACACTTCCTGCTTTCCTGTGACGTGTACATTAGGGTTAGGCTCAGGAGATTCATATGGTTTCCCATACAATATCTCATAAGGACTGACTGACATCCCACTCCTAGGCTTTATCCGAATCCTCAACAGTGCTATTGGCAAAGCCTGCAGCCACTGCAATTTGGCTTCTTGGCATATTTTACTGATTTGCCTTTTTAGTGTCTGACTCATCCTCTCTACCTGTCCACTTGACTGGGGTCTCCACAGTGTGTGGAGGTCCCAATTTATCCCCAGCAATTTACTTACCTCTCTTACTACTGTGGCTATGAAATGGGGTCCCCTATCTGATGATACCCCTAGGGGTACCCCGAATCTGGGAATAATCTCCTGTAGCAACCACTTAACTGTTTCCTTTGCTTGGTTCGTGCGACAGGGAAGGGCTTCTGGCCACCCAGAGAAGGTGTCAACCCCCACTCACAGGTATTTGTATCATCGAGTTCTTGGTAGCTCTACAAAATCTACCTGCCAATAGTCTCCTGGCTCTATTCCTATCCGAATTCTTCCTAACTGTGCCTGTCGCCTGGCCACCGGGTTGTTTTTCAAGCAGATATCACATTTTGACATTACTAATTTTGCCATTAACATCTGTACTGAAATTAAACTCTTGTTTAGTAATTTTACCAATGCCTCTGCTCCCCAGTGACATTCGTTATGTTTAATTTGTAGAACTTCTCTCATTATCAAGGGGGGTACCACTATTTGTCCTTGTGCAGTGACATACCATCCCTCTAAATTCTTTTGTGCATTTAGCAAACATGCCAGTTTCTCATCTTCTACTGAATATTTTGGTTTTGGAGGCAAATTGAATTGGGATACATTAAGCTTCAAAGGTATCAATGCCATTGTTGTTTGTACCTCTCGAGCAACCTGTCGGGCTTCTCAGTCTGCCTTTCGATTTCCCTCACAGATTTTGGAGTTTCCTGATTGGTGTGCTTTGCAGTGTATGATTGCCATTTGTTCAGGTTTTTGTACTGCCTTTATCAATTGCAGGACTGCATCCTGATGTTTAATGTGCGTACCCCGAGAAGATAACAGTCCTCTTTCTTCCCACAGTGCTCCATGTACATGCACCACTCCAAAAGCATATTTTGAGTCAGTCCAGATATTTACCTTTTTCTCTTCACTTAATTCTAGTGCCCTGGTTAAAGCAACCAGTTCTGCCTTCTGGGCAGATGTATTTGGTGGTAATGCCTTTGCCTCCACTACTGTATTGACTGTTGTTACCGCATATCCAGCGTATCTGGTTCCGTTTTCCACGAAGCTGCTCCCATCTGTAAACAGCTCCCACTCCGGCTGCTCTAGTGGGATGTCTTTCAGGTCTTCTCCTGCTGAATGGGTGTACTCTATTACTTCTACACAGTCGTGTTCTAATGGGCCTTCTTCAGTTGTGGTACCTAGGAACAAAGCTGGATTCAAAAGGTTAGTTGTTTTTAGTGTGACATCATCCTGCTCAGTCAGGACTACCTGGAATTTCATCATCCTGCTGGGAGATAGCCAATGGCCCCCCTTTTGTTCTAAGACAGTGGTTACCATGTGTGGTACATAGACATCTATGTGCCTTCCCATAGTAAGTTTCCTGGCTTCTTGTATCAGAATCACAGTAGCTGCGACTGCCCGCAGACATGGGGGTCACCTGGCACTTATGTTGTCGAGTTGTTTGGAAAAGTAGCCCACCGGCCTTTTCCAGCTTCCCAGACGTTGTGTCAGGACTCCTAGTGCTAGGCGCAGCCTTTCATGTACCAACAGCTGAAAATCTTTAGACAGATGAGGTAACCCTAATGCTGGAGCAGTTGTCAGTGCTTCCTTTAATTTTAGGAAGGCTTCTTTCTGTGGTTTGCTCCAGGTGAATGGCTGCATCTTCTGAGCTTCATACAGGGGTTCCGCAATCAGTCCATAGTCCATGATCCACAAGCGACACCATCCTGCCATCCCAAGGAAGACTCACAGCTCATGTAAATTCTGGGGCTCTGGAATAGCACAAATAGCTTGCAAACGATTAGTACCTAGTTTTTGTTGCCCTTGTGAAATTTCACCTCCCAGGTAAATCACAGTCTGTTGTGCGATTTGTGCCTTTCCTCTGGATACTTTATAGCCTCCCATTCCCAGTGAATTTAAAATCTCAATGGTTACCTTTATACAGGTTGCTCTTTCTTCTGTAGCAATTAGTATGTCATCAACATACTGCAACAATAAGTATTGGTCTCTTGGTACTTGCCCATGTTCGGTCCAAATCTCCAGCTCCTTTGCCAGTTGGTTTCCGAATAGGGTCGGTGAGTTCTTGTAGCCTTGTGGGAGTCGTGTCCAGGTGAACTGGGTCTTTCTTCTGTTCCCTGGGTTTTCCCACTCCAAGGCAAATAGTTTCCTACTTTCTTTGTCAAGGGGGATACAGAAAAAGGCATCTTTTAAATCAATTACGGTAAACCATTTATATATCTCCTTTACGGATGTTAGCAATGTATAAGGATTTGTTACCACTGGATAAATGTCCTCTGTTATTTTATTTATTGCTCTCAAATCCTGCACTCATCTATATTCACCATTTGGCTTCTTTACTGGAAATATTGGTGTATTAAATTCTGATTCACATTCTTCTAAAATTCGGTATTTCAAGAATTTCTCAATAATCTTTACTATTCCTTGCTGTGCTTCTGGTTTTATGGGATATTTTTTGACTTGTACAGCCCTTGCCCCTTCTTTTAACTCTACATGCACTGGTTGTGCCAATTTAGATTTCCCTGGTATATCTGTCTCCCATACAGAGGGAATCACTGCATCTTCTACCTCCCTAGGGATAGAGGGAACAGGTTTTTCTTTGATCATTAATATCTGTCCTGTCTTTGATTCAGGTATTTTCATTATACGCTCTCCATTTTCAAAGGTTATTACCGCATCAAGTTTTGCTAGCAAATCTCTTCCTAAAAGCGGAATTGGACACTCAGGTACATATAAAAATTCGTGTGTTATAACCTTGTTTCCAAAACACAAATCTAGGGGTTGCAGGAAAGGCCGTTTTTCCTCTTTCCCTGTAGCGCTGACTATTGTCGTTTCCTTGTCCCCAATTTGTCCTTGCAAATCATTCAATACAGAAAAAGTAGCTCCCATATCTATTAGAAATCTTACCTCTTTATGCCCTAACTGTATATTTATAACAGGTTCCTTAACTTGTTCTGCCAGTTCTACGTCTAGTCAGCTGGTATACTCCCCCAGGACCATCTCCTTGGTAGCCTGCTGAAACTGATTGCCCTGGTCAAACTGGTTATTCAAACTTGGACAATTTCGCTTCCAATGCCCCTCCTGCTTACAATATGCACACTGATTCAGGCTTAACCCTTGGGTTACTGGTTTCCTACCCCGACCATTCCTGTTACACTCCCTGAAATTTGGGTTCTCTTTCCCCTGTATTACTGCCAAAAGATTCTGCTGCTGCCTTTTACTAGCTTCTTTTTCCCGACTGTTATATACCTTCCAAGCAACCTCGAGTAACTTATCCAAATTCCTTAATTCTTCCCCTTCTAATTTTTGCAATTTTCTACGAATGTCATCCTGTGATTGGCCCAAGAATATGAGAGCGAGCTGAACCTTTCCTTGTTCTGTATCCATTTGGAGGTCTGTATATTTCCTTGCTACCTCCTTAAGCCTCTCCAAAAACGCAGTGGGAGATTCCTTCTTTTCCTGTCGAACCTCATATAGTTTGGACCAATTTATAGTTTTGGGCACAGCATTCTGAACTTCTATTTGGATCCACTCTTGATATTTCCGTAATCTCCTCATATTGCACAATAAATTAGGGTCCCAATTTGGATCCTCAATTGAGAAATTCACATCTAAATTCCCTGTTACCAGCCCATTTCTAATATCTTTTCTTGCCCTCTCTTTGGCTGCCTTAAGTACCATTTCTTTTTCAGTAGAATCCATCAGAGTATCTAATATTACTTGTATGTCATCCCAGTCAGGATTTTGAGTTTTCATAACCATTTTTACTACACGTGCCACTTTATCAGGATTTTCTCTATAAGTTCCGGCTGACTGTTTCCAAATAACGAAGTCTGCCGGGGAAAAAGGCACTTTTACAAATACCGGCCCTTCCACTCCGACACCTTGTCGCAAGGGGGCAATCACAGTCGGTTTTTGTTTGCTTATGCCTTTTCTATGCACAACTGGAGCAAGCTTTGACTGACTCCGGGTTCTGTGGGCTATTGGGGTCACTGATTCATTACCATCGCTATCTTTTTCACTCGCATACCTCTTTCTCATTTCTATCACAGTTAGGTTTTGCTCATCTTCCTAGGAAGAGGGATCGGGTGATGATGGGAGAGGAGGATAAAGAGGGAAAGGTGTACTAAAGTAGACAGGTTCAGGGGTAGGTGGGTGAGGAGCAGGTAGTGGGATAGGGACAGATGAAACAGGTGGGATAGGGTTAGGTTCTCTTGTTCCTATTGGAGCTACTTGTAAATCAATATCTGTATAATTTTCCCTACTCAAGCTTTCTCTTAATGCCAAGTGTTCTAAACAACGTTCCTCACAAACCCCACGCTTTGCAGATGTTTTAACCACTAATAATCCACATTCATCCTGCCATTCTGGCTTTCCCCATAAGTAGAAAAACAGATCAACATATGGGACTTCATCCCATTTTCCTTCTTGTTTACAAAATGACATTAACTGTGAAATAGTGTTATATTGCAGAGTACCGTATTTTGGCCATTTTTCACCGTTCTCCAAGGCATATTCTGGCCCCCACGAATTACAATAATCAATCAACTTAGTTTTACATAATCCTTCCCCAAAGTTACCTTGTTTCCAATGTGCTAATAAGCACCCCAAAGGAGAATTTTGCGGGATAGGGGTGTTACTGCCCAAAATCCCTATAAGTTTCTCCATTTCAAAATTACCAAAAATGCCGAACTCGCAACGCTGTCGCGATTGTCTTACGGAACGGCGCCTAGGCTTACACCCACAGGAATTCCTTTAGCCCAACCAAGTGTAGCTTTCACTGTGTCTTATTGGCAGGCATCCAAACCAAAGTAAAAAGCACCTTACCTTTCTCCCGGGGATGTTTGTGAGCGGCGGAAGCGGTCGCGGCCGATGGGCTCCCTGAGAATCCCTCGATGCCGGCTGGAGCGTGATCGAGTCGCGAACTCGCTCAGCAGCACTCACAAGGGTCCCTTCTGGGTTCGCCAAAATGTTAGCGTTCAAAAACACATAATCACGAGGGATTATATGGGATGCTTTTTATTAAGAGCTCTGGGAATCGGGGTATATTCAACCCAAATCTGACTCCGACCATACATCCGAAATGATCATGTTTTTATACTGTATCGTTACATAACTTTCATATTAATTATTAAACTTATATTGTTCTATTGTATACATAAATTTAGCCCCTCTCTGAATTTCCAACATAGTTTCTCACTATTCTTCTTATGGTTATATAATAGTTACATTTAATTACTAAACAATCATCACATCTAACAATTATATAATTTATCATACTGCTTACACAGGTGCAGTTGATCTGGGTAAGCACAAAGCCTAACATTTTAGATTCTATCTTTAACTTTTTCCAAGGCTCCACTATCAAACCTGCATCTTCCCCTTTCAGGTTAGTTTCTGTGTGTCTTCTATTGGGGTGGCTGTTGCCTCTATCACTTGCACACAGGCTGGCCACCCTCTGGCTGCTGGAGCTGGTAACTTGGAGAGAGATGCGACCAACTTCCTGCATCCTCCCCAGTCCTGTGTAAGGACTCCACAAGCTATCCCCTCTTCCATGTTTACAAATAGGTTAAAGTTCTTTTTAAGGACTGGTAGGCTCAGTACAGGGGCAGAGGACAATTTAATTTTCAGATTCCAAAGCTGTTCCTCGTCATTTGATGTCCAGGTTACAGGCTCTGAGTCTATCAATTTCCCATATGGAAATTTAATACTTTTATTATTCTGAGCAAGCCATAATCTGCAATATCCAAATAAACCTAATAATTTTCTAACATCTCTTTTGGTCTTTGGGGCAGGTATGGACAGAATACCCAAAATTCTCTTGGGGCTTGACCTTTTATCCCTCTGGCCGAGTATATGTCCTAGATATGTTGCTTCTTGTTCCACAAATTGCAGTTTGTGGAACAAGTTTCTTTGTGATACTTTTAGACATTTTTCCCCTAAAAAATTTAGGAACCATATGCTAGAACTTCTAACTTTATCTTGTTCTCCCCCTGATACAAGTAAATCATCAACATATTGTAAAATATGTACCCCATTCTCAGGTTTAAACTGTTCTAGGAGTTCTTCTAGAGCTTGCCAAAGAGATTGGGGATCTCTAAACCCCTGGGGAAGGTGTCTCCACCTTAGTTGCTGTTTTCTTTTCTTTTCAATGTCCTCCCATTCAAAGGCAAACCAGTTCCGGCACTCTTCAGCCAGGGGACACGCCCAGAAGGCATCCTTTAAATCCATGACAAGAACCATGCATGCTCCCTAGGTACTTGGCTTAAAAGGGTGTACGGGTTTTGTACTACCGGGTGCCTCGCAACCATTCTTTTATTAACTTCTCTTGAATCTTGTGCTAATCAATACCTTCCATCAGTTTTTCTCACCGCTAGTATGGGAGTATTATGTGGAGACATGCATGGTTCTAAAATCCTTCCTTTAACAGCTGGTCAATTACTGGGGCTGGTCCTTTCTTTCCCTCTGGGGAAATTGGATACTGCCTTACCCGAATGGGGGAGATGTCTTTCTGCATCTCTTCTTTTATTCGTGGCATATTCAAACAACCAATTTTTCCCTCCCCCACCCACACATGTGGGTTGATTTCATCTATGTCTCCCTTAGTTAAGACCATTATTTGTACTACCATTTTTCCTTCGTTTGGGATTACTCCAGTTCTCAATTTGATTTGTAAATCTTGTCCTAATACATTACAACCTAACTTGGGGATGTAAACGAACTGAGCTCGACACTCTTTTGAATTTCCTCTAATTTCTACATCTTCTATAATCTGGGCCTCCAGTGGTTCTCCTTTGACCCCTCGGACTTTGCAGACGTTTTTACCGACTGTGATTCCGGTTGGTATTTTAGTCACACATGACTTGTCTGCTCCAGTATCAACTAAAAATTCAAATTCATCATTCTAGAGACCAATCTCAAAATTTACCAAGGGCTCTTCTAGATGATTCATTAAATTCCCCAGGGCATAGAACCCTTGACACCCCTATTCTGTGTTCCTTCTCATCTCTTCTTAAGATGTTCTCTAGAGTTTCTTGCTCCCCGGGTATGGCTTCATCTAATTGGAGTTTCTTACAGTTTCTCTTTAGGTGTCCTTTCTCTCCACAGTAATAACAATATTTGTCACTGGGTAGAGCCCTAGACCCTTTTGGTCCAATAAAGAGACCTTTGTCTCTTCTAAGTGGTTCTACTGGCCTGTATTTGTTGCCTCCCACACTTTCTCTGGCTATGGCTACCATAATTTTAATTTTTATTTTTTGTGTTTTCTTCTTCTCTTCTTATATATACTCTTATGGCTTCTCACAGCATTTCATTAATACTTTTTTCCTGCCAGTCCTCTATTCTTTCTAACTTTCATGTGATATCTGGCCAAGATTTAGTTTCAAATTGTACCTTGAGAAGGACTTGGCCTGTTGGAACCCAGGACACCCCTCTGGGGGCCCTGGAGGACACCTGCCCCTGGCAGGGGGCTGGGGAGTCCTGGCAGGAAGTCAAAGACCCCTGGGATTTTGATCTTAACCCATGGAGGAAATTACCACCCTTATATGAAGAATTACAAGTCACAAAATTTAAGTAGAATGATAATCAATCTGTCACAGGGTATAAAATGGTATTTTGGGGATTTTTATATAGAGGTCTAGGAGGCAAGATGGAGGGACTTGGGTGTTGTCCTATTCTTCTTCCTTCTTCTTCTTAGTCTCCATGTTCTTGGTGATGGTGGCATTTTAGGATTGGTTTAGAGCAGAAGTAGACTATCTAACATAGGTGATAGGTATTGCAAAATAATGAGAATTAAAGTACACATAGTTCATAGTATAAAATGTAGACACCAGCCCTGGGATGGGGAGTGTGCCTCTGTCTGACCTGCTGAAAAGACCTCAGCAGGCCAGAGAAAAAATGTTATAGATAAGAAACAATAAACAACCTTGGAAACCAGAGCCAAAGAATTCAGATTCCTTCTTTGAAACACCAGGCTGGGAAAAAAGGATTCTCGGGGTCATCCCTGACCGCAGGGAACCTGAGATTGGCCTTCTAGGCTGTCTGGGTCAACATCAGAGTAAATCTGGGAGTTTTGCTTTAGCCTATGAAGCCATGTTGCTGGGGTCTTGTCTTTTTCCTGGGTGCCGTCAAACGCTAACCTGGCATTACTCCCTCTAGGGACTGATTCTTTTATCCCTCTGGTCATCAGGGACCTGTAATCTCTCATGTTCCTTCTCCTCTCTTCTTGATTAGGGTTCCAGTGAGGCTCCACTGAAGGCATTTTTTGGTCACCTGGGGGCCTGGGCTGGTTTTCTTGCTCCCAAATTTTCATTCCTGCAGTTCTTATTAATCAAGTCTCTTCTGGGGAAAATAGGATGTTAAAGATGGAGTTCAATTCTCTCCATGTTTAAATATTAGGGCCTAAAAATCGATCCATTTGATTTGCTATTCCTACTGAGTCTTCCACTAAATTTTGCAATTCTTTCTTAAAGTTTCTACCTTTGGACGCAGTCAAGGGAGCGTTTACAAATCCAATCTCACTGGCCACCCTGCCCATGGGAACTTCTCTGAGGGAGAACAATTTTTCCACTTTAGCCTCCAGGTGTTACAACATCAGCTGTGGAGGCTGACTGGTTAACTTCACTCTTGGGCATGAGATTCTGAGATGTTGTTTGGCTTCTCATTTGTGGTGGGGGATGCAGAGCAGGAACTTCCTTGTGAATAAGGGGTGCATGAGATGGCAGAGGTAAGGGGATGGTAGTGAAGGGTAAAGAGAGTAAGGAGAGGGTTGAGGGGAAGGTGGTGAGGTATAACTGGGTTAGGAGGCGGTAAAGGAATGAGAGCTGGGAGAGGAGGAGGAATTGGATCCACAGCAAAAGGAATTGGAGGAAGGATTTGAGGTACTGCAAGGGTAGGAGGAAGTAAGTGGTCAGGGGGGTCCCAGTTTTTGCAGCCTTCCCAGCCTCTTCTTCTTCTTTTACTTTACTCGCTTGCTTTACCTCTTTTAAATGATAGACTCTTGTATTTTCCTCCTCTGAGGTGTACTTTAGCCAACAGGTGACATTCTGTATCTGCTGTATGTCTGGGTCCTCTTGAGTACTCAATATTGATGTCATTGGGTACACAACTGCTTGTCTTTTGTACTGTACCATGGCCACTCCCTCTGTAATTTTATCCTTGGCAATAGTGGACCATCTTTATTTGATTTAATCTCTTTGTTATTTTCCAATTGTCCCAGTTGTTAAGTAGTTTTCTTAAGGGAATATTAGGTGGGATGTTTTTAACTTTCTTCTTGTTCTTTCTTGGGGAATTTACTCTCCTACTATAACACTTCCCCATACCTTTTCAATGGGCCTTCAAAGAAACTCTAATGTGCCTCTACCCAAACCAAGGAATACCGACAGACAATGCAATGATTAAACAACTCAGGCTTGTTTGGCCCTTTAAACTCATTTCTATTTTCAGTATTTAACTAAAACCTAAACAATTCAAATAACTCCTTAACCACTTGCATTCACAATTCTTACACTGTCATGGTTTGTTGCTGGCGCAATGCCAGTGCCCCCATGAAAATACACTCTCCCTGGTGTCTGCTGTGAGATGTGACCAGGAATAGAGCAAAACAGGCTCCCACTTAGAAATAAAGAAGAGAAAACTTTATTAACCTACAACTATATGTAAAAAGAAACACACAGAAAGAATGAAAACCTTCCAAAAACATTTCTCCTTCCCCCACCAAATTTCCCTCAGATCACCAACTCTCAGGCCATCACCACCTTTTAGATATCAATTCTCAGTTCATCAAGGAGTCAGGAGTTCCTCTTGTGCCATAGGCTGCCCCTGGAAACACAGTTGAGACCTCTTGTGTTTCCTGTCACACAGGGCACTGCCCAGAGATCATTGCCGTCGTGACCTCTTCCTTCCATATCCAGTGCTCTCACCACTGCACATGGACCAGAGCTGCTTCTAGGATTTTCCTTTTAAGGGTGCTTGGTCCAGATTAAAAAAAAAAAGCACAGCCTCTCACTTTCAGGACACCCGTCCCCTCCAGATTTTACCCCCCGGGGCTGAGGAGTCTCAAGAACAGAGATCTTCTCCTCCCCTGAAGATTGACGGCACCAACCACCCTCCTCATCCATTGTCTCTGTTCACACACTCCTTCAGATCACATCACTGCACTCACATGGCTCCGAGCCATTGCCTCCCCCCTAAATGCAGTCTCTGTGTCACAGGAAAAAACGATTCTGTCCATGGCTATACAAGAAAAGTCCAGCCAAAGGACTTTGCAAAGGACCTTCTCCCACCTAAGATTCTTCTTCACTTCTCTTGTGGCCCATTTCCTCTTATCTCATGTCTTATCTCTCTTCTCATCCAACTCCGGGAGGATCAGCATTTGTAAGGTTTCCATCATCCAAGAAAAAGGGTTAAAAATCTCCGTCTCTGCCTGTCCAGAAATCCCACAGCTGCCTTGCCAGGCACCTTCTCGCTGCACCCCTCATTCTCCTTCTCGCCAGCCGTGCTATCAAATTCCAAGGTGGCACAGGCACAGACACCATCTCTCTCTCTCTCTCTCTCTCTCTCTCTCTCTCTCTCTCTCTCCTGGGGGGGGGGGGTAGATGGCTGCCCAATGACTTTCCAATGTTCCTCCACCCTTCCATCCTTGGGGCCTCTTCACCTCCCATCTCTGTCCAAGGCCCAGGCCTACCTCACCTGGCCGCATGGCTTCCCGTCCCACACACAGCTGGCAGCAGCTGGGCAGGGGAGAGGTCTGAACTCTTTCCCCACCAGAACCCAAGAGAAAGTTTTCCTGGGAGATTTCTGCTTTTAACCTCTGTGTTCTCAGAGGCGTATCCATGTCCCCAGTGGCCACACGAGGTGCCCATATTCAAATCTGAGCACCTACTGGTTTGACCACAGCATCCCAAAAAAACTCACTTCCTCTCAAACCACGACAGGGTGATAGGAACACATTGACTTTATTATATCCTTGTATGTTACTTTATGAAATGGTATAGTTATTGATGTTGTTCAAGTTGTATAGCTATTGATAAAATTGTGTAGCTGTTGATTTTGTTACTATCCTAATCTAATGCCTTTAGCTTATTCTTGTGTGCTGCCTTATAAAGTTGTACAACTGTTGGTATTGTCAATAGTCTAGAAGTAGAGGTAAAAGGATTTTTGATGACAGGTAATGTGAGTTTGGGAAATAAATCAAGGTCAGCACATGGATGCATTCCAGAGTTAGTGGAATCTACACAAGGGATACTTGTACCATGTTTGCTATTTCTTTGGCAAGGGCCCTGTTGAGGGATGGTAGACATAGCATTTATTTAAAAGGAAAAAAAAGCGGAATGGTAGGTACACAGTTTGTGGTAATTGGGAGTGGGGCTGTGCCTGAGCCTCATCCCTAAGGGGCTACAGCCATGCAGTGCAGGTGGACAGTATTAAAGGTGATGAGACATGGAGTGCTGAGGTGTACTGACCAACCACAAAAGGGTACAGAGGGCACACAGGTGCAATGCGTGTGAGATGAAGGGTATAAAATGTTGTATTGAAGAACAATAAAGGGCTGATGCTTGATGCCTTTATTGGTGTCAGTTGTACCCCCAACAGCAACAAGTGATGTCACACAGTCTTCTGTGACGTCACAGCCAACTCTATGATGTCATAGTCTGCTCTGTGATGTCAGATCTCTGCCCTGTGATGTCAAACCTGGCTCTGTGATGTCACAGAGACAGTCTATGATGCTGTAGCTGCTCAGTGGCCTCACATAATCCAATCTATGATGTCATGGCTCACTCTGTGATCTCATGTCACCAGATGATAAATTGTCTACACCAGGTGATCTCACACAATGCTGGTTCTCCAAAACCCCAGGCCTATGGAAACCACACAATGCCCTTTGTGTGAGAAGGGGAACTGAAATTCTCCAGCCTCAGTGTCCTGCCAGCTCAGCCAGACCCACAGGAACATTGGGGTCCCTGAGCACCAGGGACCACCAGAGAGACCCCCAGGACAGGAGAACGCATGGGTAAAGGGGAGGGGAAATATGTTATTGATTTTGGGGAAATGATTATCATATGTGTGTCTAGCCCAGGACAATCAATGAATATGTGTTCAAAATACAGAATGTAAACAGAAACTTTCCAGCACTCAGCATGCACGGCTTTGGGAGGAGCTATCCCCCTGTGCATCTGGCCAAATAAAGAATGCTGCTTCTTAATGCCACATTGGTATTAATGATTTTCTATTTAACTAAATTTTTGGTAACACTCCCAATCCCAAGGAAAGCTCTGTCTCCTGCTGGTCACAAACAGAGAAGGGCTGGTGGGAGATGTGGTGGTCGGAGGCTGCCTGGGGCACAGTCCCCATGAAATAATTGAGTTTTCAATATCCTGTGAAAGAAGGAGGGGCATCAACAAAACATCTACCCTGGAATCAGGAAGGGCAGACCTTGGCCTATTCAGGATGCAGATTTGGAGAGTACTGAATCAGGTACTGATTTTTTAAGGGAAACACACTTAAAAACAAAAGTGTCCGGGAAGGATGGACACACCTCAAGAAAGGAATCTTAAGGGGGAAGGAGCAGCCTGTCCCACTGCGCCAAAGTTAACCAGAGAGGAAAATTACTGGCCTGGCTGGACATGAGCTTTTTGTGGGAACTCAGAAAAAATAGGTGAGGCAAATCAGGATGTGTTTAAGGATGCTTTTAGGTCATGCAGAAAGAAAAGTAGAGAGATGAAAGCTCAATTAGAGCTTCACCTGGCCACTTCTGTAAAAAGTTCTAAAGAAAAGTTTTTATAAATAAACTAATAGCAAAAGGAGGAATAAGGAGAACCTCTACTCTATGGTGGATGCACTGGAGAATAGAGTAACTAAATATTAGGAAAAGGCTGGGCTGCTTAATACCTTGTGTGTCTCAATTTTCAACAATAAGACAGGTTGTCCTCAGGACAAGTGTTCTCCTGAGCTGGTGGATGGGCACAGGGAGCAGAACAGCCCCCTGTATCCCAGGAGGAAGCAGCTGGGGACCTGCTGAGCCACTCTGATGCCTTTAGGTGAGATATAAACTTTAAAGAATTTAGGGATTTTAGAGGAGCTGAGGTTTTGGTTAGAGATAAGCTTTATTGGAGTTAATCAAAATAAATGGCTAGGCCTTGATAAAGTTGAGTTAGTAGTTAACTAATAATTGATTGCTTGTCAACACAATGTTTGGTTAGCTGGGTTTATAATGAAGAATATACAAACTGATAAATAGCGTTTAGGAACATAAGACAATTGTGTCCTCCTCTGTTCTGAAACCAGTTGAGGACAGGAATGGGAGTTCTACCAAGCGTTCATTTGTCATATTTGCATTTAAAAGGTAGAAAGGTAAGAACGATGAAGACTCCATTTACTTCCTCATTTTGGGACCCTTCCCCATGAAAGGGACCACCAACTCATTTCAAGGAACAAACTACTCATGCTTAATAGCATTTGTACCAAAGTTATGAATATGTATTTGTATTTTGGGTATTCAATACTTCTGTAGATAAAAGGACTCTGTAATCACCTGTAAATTGCAGTGTGTATTTGGGAGTTATCCTTCACGCTTCCCAGTGTTGCAATAAACATACACTTTCTAACTTTAAATTCTTAGAGAGTCTTTGTCCGACAGCATGGGATGTCCGTACTAGATCGATATCCGTGTTTTTAAAAAATCACAGGTGTCTTTGGGAGCAGATGGGATCCATCCCTGGGGGATGAGGGAGCTGTGGATGAGCTCCCCAAGATGCTCTCCATCATTTACCATCAGTGCTGGCTCAGCAGGGAGGTCCCAGAGGACTGGAGGTGCCAATGTGAGCCCATCCCCAAGAAGGGCTGGAAGGAGGAGCGGGCAACTCCAGGCCTGTCAGCCTGACCTGGGTGCCCGGCAAGGTTATGGAACAGATCACCTTGAGTGCCATCACAGGGCACCCACGGGATGGCCGAGGGATCAGAGCCAGCCCGCGTGGATTTAGGTCCTGCCTGATGAACCTGATCTCCTTCTATGACCACGTGACCCACCTGGGAGACGCGTCAAAGGCTGTGGATGTCGTGTACCTGGAATTCAGCAAAGCCTTTGCCACCATGAGACACAGAACTCCCTGGAAAATCTGCAGCCCATACCTTGGAACTAGTGACCCTTCCAACGGCTAAGAGCTGGCTGGAGGCCAGGCTCAGAGAGTGAAGGGAAAGGTTCTGCATCCAGTAACCAGTGGTGTCCCCAGGGATCAGAGTTTGCCCCACTCCAGTTTAACATCATTATTAATGGTCTGGATGAGGAGACAGAGTCCAGTAACAGTAAATTTGCAGTGACACCAAGTTGGGTGTGAGTGTGGATCTGCTAGAGTGTAGGAGGGCTCTGCAGAGGGACCTGGACAGGCTAGATCCAGGGCCCAAATCCAACAAGGAGAGGTTGAACAAGACCAAGTGCTGGGTCCTGCACTTTGGCCACAACAACCCCTGCAGTGCTACAGGCTGGGGACAGTGGCTGGACAGCGGGCAGGCAGAAAGGGACCTGGGGCACTGATGGAGAGCAGGCTGGACATGAGCCAGCAGTGTGCCCAGGTGGGCAAGAAGGCCAATGGCTGCTGGCCTGGATCAGGAATGGTGTGGCCAGCAGGAGCAGGGCAGGGATTCTTCCCCTGCACTTGGCACGGGTGAGGCCACACCTCGAGTGCTGTGTCCAGTTCTGGGCCCCCAATTTAGGAAGGCGATGGAGGGGCTGGAGCATGTCCAGAGAAGGGCAACAAGGCTGGGGAGGGGTCTGGAAAAGAAATCTGGTGAAAAGGACCTGAGGGAGCTGGGGTTATATGATCTCGTGGCTCAGGGCAGACAAGGTGGTGTTATGATGCAGGTTGGACTTGATGATCTCAAAGGTTCGTCACAACAAACCTGAGTGGTTTCCGTGGTGTCACCCAGCCCTTGCTGGCCCCAGGGGCTGATGTCATTTGTGCTCCCTCAGGTTCATGTCCCCACACCAACAGCATGGGGGTGTTCCCCCTGCTCTATGCAATGCAAACGGGGGCTGCTGAGCCAGTGCTGCCGTGTCTGTGCCTGCAAGGATGGGGCACCTGTGTGAGCTGGGGGAGAGGCCAGGGCTGCAGAGGGGGGATGTTGTTGGCAGCTCCATGAGGACGCTCTGGGATGCTGCCCTGGGCTGTGCAGCGCACTGGGGATGGATCAGCCCCTGTCCTGCTGCTCCTTCCCGTCTGCCCCAGGGCCCTTGCAGAGCCCCAGCCATGCTGTTTGCCCCCAGCCTGCCCACGGCCAGCCTGGGGCTGCTCACGGGGCTTTTCTGTGCTGAGCATTGGCCTGGGCGTGTTCTTGAGAGAGCCTGGGCAAGGAGCCTGGAGCCCCCAGGCCCTGGGCTGAGGCGTCAGCGCTGCCCCAGCAGTGCCCATGGCCTGTCCCTGCTGCAGCCCCGGCACTGCCACCCCCAGGGCTGTGCCCGGCCCCGAGAGCACTCAGGCCCTGCAGCAACACCAGGGCCACCAGGGCAGCGGGGCAGGGCCACGGCAGCAGCACTGGCAACACCAAGTGCTGCTGCTGCTGGGCACAGCTGCTGTGCCAGCCCTGATCTGCCCCCAGCTCTGCACACAGACATTGCTGCTGCAGCTCCAGAGCAGGAACAAAAGGGGCATCTCTGGTGAAAAGTTTCCTGGGAGATCCTTTAGTTTGTTTAAAGCCACCAATGGCACAGCTCCTCATTGACACAGTCTGGGGCCACAGCAAAGGTGGAGAGAAGCAAAATGAGAAATGGCAAAACCAGTTGCATTTCTTTTCAACAATATTAAAAAGAAATTAAAAAAGAATGAAAAGAATAAATCAACCACCATACTCAACAAGAACAATAAAAGATTACTTTTATTACAAGTGATTTGCAGAAATTGGCAACCCGTTTATTGTTTCTGATATCGTCCAGTCACCAATCTCCACACTGCAGCCTTGAGCTCCTGGTTCCTCAGGCTGTAGATGAGGGGGTTCAGAGCTGGAGGCACCACCGAGTACAGAACTGACAGGGCCAGATCCAAGGATGGGGAGGAGATGGAGGGAGGCTTCAGGTAGGCAAAAAAGCCAGTGCTGAGGAACAGGGAGACCACAGCCAGGTGAGGGAGGCAGGTGAAAAGGCTTTGTACCGTCCCTGCTCAGAGGGGATCCTCAGCACAGCCCTGAAGAGCTGCACATAGGAGATAACCATGAACACAAAACAGCCAAAAGCTAAACCAACACTAACAGCAAGAAGGCCTTGTTCCCTGAGGTAGGATTTGGAGCAGGAGACCTTGAGGATCTGAGGGATTTCACAGAAGAACTGGCCCAGGGCATTGCCATGGCACAGGGGCAGGGAAAATGTATTGGCCGTGTGCAGCAGAGCATTGAGAAAGCCACTGGCCCAGGCAGCTGCTGCCATGTGGGCACAAGCTCTGCTGCCCAGGAGGGTCCCGTAGTGCAGGGGTTTGCAGATGGACACGTAGCGGTCATAGCACATGACGGTCAGGAGGGAAAATTCTGCTGTGACAAAGAAGAAAACTAGAAATATCTGTGCAGCACATGCTGAGTAGGAGATGGCCCTGGTGTCCCAGAGGGAATTGTGCATGGCTTTGGGGACAGTGGTGCAGATGCAGCCCAGGTCGCTGAGGGCCAGGTTGAGCAGGAAGAAGAACATGGGTGTGTGCAGGTGGTGGCCGCAGGCTACGGCGCTGATGATGAGGCCGTTGCCCAGGAGGGCAGCCAGGGAGATGCCCAGCAAGAGGCAGAAGTGCAGGAGCTGCAGCTGCCGCGTATCTGCCAATGCCAGCAGGAGGAAGTGCCTGATGGAGCTGCTGTTGGACATTTGCTGTGGCTGGCCATGAGGACCTGTTCATGGATAAAAGGACAGTGAAAGGCCCACATCTGGGCCTCATGGAACCAAGGATCCAATATGACACCACCACTGTGACACTGCAGGGCCCCATGGATCCCAGGGAACAGGGAACAGGTCTGGTTGGCTTGGCCTGACTGGTCCAACAGCTCTTGGCACATCAAGCGTCTCTTCTCATGTTCCCTTGAAACCCTGGGGCTCTGGGCTTTCCTTCAAATGGAAAAGAAAAGAACTGCCCTTATTATCCAAGCATCCATGGCCAAAATGGGATTCCCTCTCCAAAATTCCCAATATCCTGGGATTTCTTCCAGACAAAAGCTGCCGTTACACCAAGTCTGACTGTCCTGGTCTTCCTGAGAGCTGGGTCTCACCTGCTTTCAAACACTGGGGCTCAGTGCTTTCCTTCCTATGGAAAAGAACCGTCTCTCCTGCCCAGGTGGCCATATCTGAATTTGGTATTTTTCCTCCAAAATTCCTATGTTCCAGGGGTTTTCCTCCCAGACAAAAGCTCCCAGGATAGACAGCTCCGTCTGACCTTGGACTCTGGTGGTTGCCTCTATTGTGCCCTGAAACACTGGGGCTCCACCCCTTCCCTCCTATGGAATGTAACCATCTTCTCCGCTCATGGCTGAAACTGGGACTGAACCTCCAAAAGTCCTATATCCAAAGATTTCTCCTGCAGAAAAGCTGCCATTACAGACAGGTCTTTCTGGCCTTGCCCTCCTGTGGGCCGGCTCTCACCTGCCTTCCAAACACTGGGTCTCAGTGCTTTCCTTTCTGTGGAGAAGAATTAGCCTTCTCCTCCAGGCCGAAATTGGCTGAAAATGAGATTCAACATTCAAAATTTCCAATATCCGAGAGTTGCTCCCAGACAAACCTGCCAACACAGAGAGACAGGCCTGGCCTTGGCCTCTGGTGACTGCAGGTCATCAGTCCCTGAAACACTGGGGCCCTGTGGTTTCCTTCCTATGGAGACCATGGTGACACTGTGGGGCCTTCTGAAATGAAGAGATCCTTGTGACACTGTGGACCCTCGTGGCACCAAGGCCATCACTGTGGCTCTTTTGGGCTACATGGTCCCAAGGGGCCAGTGTGAAGCAGGAGGGCTTTGTGGAACCAAGAGGCCATTGCTGCATTTCAGGGCCTCGTGGAACCAAAGGGCTGTTGTGATCCTGCAGGGCACTGTGGATCCATGGAGAGCATTGTGGAATTGCAAGGCCCCATGGAATCATAGAGACCATTGTGACACTGTGGGGCCCCACGGAACCAAAGGGCCACTGTGACCCTGCAAGGGGACATGGAACAGGTCTGGCTGGTTTGGCCTCCAAGGGGCCACTGGACAGGTTGTCATGGTTTGGGCCTGGCACAGAGCCAGTGCCCCCATGAGAATACCTTCTCCCTGGTGTCTGCTGTGAGATGTGACCAGGAATAAGCAAAGCAGGCTCTAGCTTAAACATAAAGAAAACGTTATTACCTAAACTACAAGAAAAGAAGGAAAAAAAACTCTCCCTGAAAAATTCCCTATATGCAAGGGTTCTCCCAGGCAAAAGCTGCCAGGACAGAGAGCTCTGGCTGGCCTTGGCCTCTGCTGGCCACCTCTCATCTCAAGGAAGGCCTGAGGAAAGTATTTGAACAAGTCTGACTGGAACATCAATGAGTCTCTCCCCCTCTAAAAAACTCAGATGATTTTCGGATCATATGTGTCTTTTTTCTCTTGGTATGTATTATGAATGAAATAATATTATTCTTATCATTCACCCTGTGTTATCTGTCACAAAACTACTCCTCTACATATGGATCCATGTCACTGTACAAGCAAACACAAGAAAGAATGCAGCAGGAATGATTTTTCTGTGCTCCCATCTGTCCCATCTCCTCTGGAGCTGGAGGTGCAGCCCCAGCACTTGGCAGGGCTCAAGGGCTCCCAAGCTCAGCTCCCACCCAGAGAACTTGCAGGCCCTGGGCTGCTCTTCTTGGCCCCTGCACGCTCAGCCAGGCTGAGATGGACACTGATGGTTTCTGGGCCAGGCTCTCTGAGCCCAGCCCAGCTCCCTGCAAGCTCTGCCAGCTGCCCTGAGCTCTGGGCAGCACCAAGGGCCTCTCCCCAACCCAGTCCAGCCATCTCTGGCCCCACAGCTCTGCTCAGGCCAGGCTGCTCTGGGCACTGCCCCACGGCCTCAGCCCCTGGCAAGGGCACAGCAGCAGCTGCAGCTGCCACAGGACTCAGCCCCAGCATGGGGGAAGGTGCCTGGCCAAGGGAAAGGAGGCTCCCTGGGTGCCCTGCTCTCCTCTGCAGGAGATGCTGAGAGCTCTGCAGCCCCTGCTGCCATCCCATCTGCCCAGGGCAGCACAAGAGCCCCGGCCTTGGGGCCCTCAAGAGCTGCTCCTGCTCCAGGCCCAGGGCCCATCCCAAAGCTGGGGCAGCCACAAAGCTCTGCCCATTTCTGCTCATTCCTGCTATGATCAGGATGGATCCTCAGCACCTTGGAGGTTGGTGATAAATTTTACTTTTCCAGAGGCCTCTTCTTTGTTGAGCTCTTCAGTTCAGGAATTCAGTGACAAATGCTCATAAACGTTTGTTCAAAACACCCAAACAAGAAAAGCCCATGGGAATAATTCCAATCTTCAGTTGTTCTGTGGTTAATTAGACAGATTTCAGAAGTGTACTCAAAGTGAATCTACTACACTGAAAACAATGAAGAGAGAATTGTTTTGTCCTGTAGTTTCCCTGTTTATAGATTGCTATTAGCAATCCCCAGTTGATATTGATCCCCAGCCGCTTCTCATGCAGTCTGAGCAGATACAAAAATCAAGACCCTTCATGGCTGACAATCAATCACACTTTGTCCCTACCCCCTCCCCACCATTTCCCCCATCCAACCCCTGGCACTCAAAGCAGCTGAGGAGTGGAGTCACATACAGAGGTGTCCCCAGGGGTCAGGATTGGGGCCAGGTCAGTGAAATCTCTTTATTGCTGATCTGGACGAGGCCATCGAGGGCACCCTCAGTCAGTTCCCAGGTGAGCCCAAGCTGGGTGGCAGTGTGGCTGTGCTGGAGGGCAGGAAGCTCTGCAGAGGGATGTGCCCAGGCTGGAGCCATAGGCCCAGCACAATGGGATGAGGTTCACCAAGGCCAAGGGCCACGTCCTGCCCTGGGCTCACAACCACCTCAAATCCCTGGCTGTGCCCTGCCCCTGATCCCCACAGCCTGTCCTGTTTCCTTCATCCCTGCATTGCCAGGGACTCTCTGGGACAAGGGAGCTCTGCTCTGGGGATGGAGGGAGATGCAGGTGCCACCACTGGAGTGGGAACCAGAACTCACCAGGTTTGTGTCCTTTCGGGGTCAGGAACTGGTGGGACTCAGAGGCACAGGAAGTTTGTCTTCATGGCAAACAGACCATGGTTGAAGAGGACACCATTCAATACCAATCACGCTCTTCCCTGAGCTATGTGCAATGTCCCAGCACCATCTGACATATCCACCATCCCCAAGTGATTTCCATACTAAAATTAACTTTAGAAAAATGTGGTTCTGTGATAGATATAAACACACTTAAGATCTTGTATCAGGATGCCCATCCTGGAATGGGGGCCAAACAGCCTGAACAATTTCTGATTTGCAAAGCTTTCAGTGGTGGATGGAAAATGGAGTCAGGCTGCTTTTGGTGTCAAGGAAATGCTGAAACCAGTTTGACTCATTTAATCTCCTCCTGTCCTGGCTGATCTCCCCTCTTTCGCCTTCCACCCATTGGCTTTTGTCTCGCCCCAGGCCCCCCGGTGAAGAGCCTGGCTCTGTGTTCTCCATCCCCTCCTGGCTGGCACTGGCAGGCTGGGATGAGGAGCCCCTCAGCCTTCCCTGCTCCGGGCTGGACCAGCCCAGCTCCCTCAGCCTCTGCTCACAGCCCAAGGGCTCCAGCCCCACCTTGGAGGCCCTTCCCAGGCCCTGCTCCAGCTGCCAGACATCTTTCCTGCTCTGGCACCCCAAACCAGGCCCTAGTGACCTGGTTAACCCACATCCTTGATGTCCTGGTAACACAGCCCAGCCCTTTGTCCCCGGGTCAGGTTCTGGGTGTTGATTTGTGGAGTGTCCTTGTGGGAGGCTGCAGCTCCAGGTGGACCAGGGGGATACCAGAGACAGGGACCCTGCTGGGCATGAACAGCTTTGAACTTCTCAGGGGAGAAACTGTGAGGGGAAGCTGGGGCAGAGTGACAAACCCAGTGACGGTAGACACACAGCTTGTGGTAATTGGGAGTGGGGCTGTGCCTGAACCTCATCCCTAAGGGGCTACAACCATGCAGGACAGGTGAACAGTATTAAAGGTAATGAGACATGGAGTGTTGAGGTGTACTGACCAACCACAAAAGGGTACAGAAAGCACAAAGGTGCAGTGTGTGTAAGATGAAGGGTATAAAAGGTTGTACTGAAGAACAATCAAGGGCTGATGCTTGATGCCTTTATTGGTGTTGGTTGTACCCCCCCAGCAGTGACATCTGGTGACCCCGATGTGATCCTGAGGTGATTTGGGCAGACCACTGCAGACCCAAGAGCAGTAAGATGGTGGAGCCATGCAGACTAGGAGCCTTGGAACTGAGCCAGGTGGACCAAGAGCTGGATGAGTTATAGCCAGGCAGACCTGAGAGCCTGAAAGAAATGTAGGCAGACCTGAGAGCCTAGAAGTCTGGACAACGTATGAGACACCACCCCAAGAGGAAGGGTGCTGTCTAGGAAGATAGGCACTACAAACTTTGCTTTTTTGGTGCACAAAAAATAGAGTGAGGCTATGCACTTTGCTTGTTTGGAAGGAGATGGCTTAGGAGGTAATGTACAAACTGCTTTTTTTATTAAAATGTGGGAGAGCAGCAGCCACACTTTCACTTGTGCCACTGCCTGCTGCTCTCTGCAGGTGTGTCGGATCGAGCCCTGCACCCCCTGCCAAGGTATGGCCACAGTCAGCCAGGGACCAAGGACGGTGCTGGGTTCCCCCTGAATGGCAGTATGTGCAGTGGGACACAGAAACGGTGCAATGGAAGTGGCAAATGGTGTGGCCACAGCAGCAGCTGGGGCCTCAGCACCAGCATGGCCCCCGAGGAGTGTGGGGGGAGTCTTGCTAAGTCGCTGCTGCACGAGCACTGGAACAAAAACAACATCAAACTCTGAGAGGCAGAGTGAGAGCTGATCAGAAAGCACATAAGAGAAGCCTTCTGAAATTCTATGGTGGCCAACTCCACAGTGACCCGATGTGATTTGGGATTGGGTTGTAGAGCGAGGTATAGCCGGAGATGGAGCCTGGCGTAGCATTGAGAGCAGCAGGGGGATGCTGCTTGGTCTGGATCAGACTGATTTTGACACCTGGGGTACAGGTGAGTCCCTGGGGACAGAATGGGAAATAACTTATCAAGTGAAGAACAGATTGTTTTGTCTACATGGAAAGCTCTTTTGGAAAGAAAAGGCATTAAGACTACTGACCACTCCCTTTGTAGTGTTTTACTATGGGCAAAGTCACAAGATTTGAGACTGATGCAAGTACTGCTTTTAGTGTTAGAGCATAGAAAGAAGTCGGGGAAAGTCTATGGGACATGGTATCAAAAGGGGCAAGGCAGCTGCAAATTTGGCTCCCACTTGGAGATTGCTCTATGAGGCTTGAAAAGAATGGGGAGGACAAGAGAGGCTTGCTGTAACCAATTAATATAACAAAAATTGTAAAAGGAAGAAAAGAATTTATGAAAGCAGCAGTGGGAGCTGGGGACAGAGTAGCTCTATTGTTCAGCACAGTGTATTTTTTTGCTTATAGAATGTGTATTTTGTTTGTGAATTGCAGCTACTAATCTTTGATTAGGCATAAGTGTAAAAGTTTAAATTCCATATGCATAAGTACACTCAACAGATACTGGAGTTCGATGGGTGCCTGCTTGCTGCATTTAGTTTGTGTTGAATGACACCCCTCAAAGCAATGAACTCGGCTATGGCTCACTTGACTCCCTGGAATAAGCAAAATTGTGTGGGTGATAGGAACATATAGACTCTGTCTTATCCTTGTATGTTACTTTATGAAATTGTACAGCTACTGATGTTGTTCAAGTTGTATATCTATTGATACAATTATGTAGCTGTTGATTTTGTTACTATCCTAATATATGGCCTTTAGCTTATTCTTGTGTGTTGCCTTATAAAGTTGTACACCTATTGGAATTGTTATGTTTGCCCAATTATCCCATCAAAAAAAAAAGCCAAACCATATTTAAGGTAGCAGCAATTTTAATTGAATAGTTTAGAAAATATGTAAATAAGGGATAATTTGGTTCAAATAGTAGCACATAAGCAAAAAAAACGGTGGGGTACGGAGGGCAGAGTTCAATGACTCTTGCCACTTCATGTACAAACTTGCCAAGTGAAAATCACCCTTTATATGCCATATGCCAATACCATCTCCTCCCATTTTCGGTTCGTCATATCTCTATCTCCGCCTTCATTACCACCTTTACCACGCATGCACCACCACTCGATTTGGTGGTCTCACAAGTCATTGGGGGTCGTCACTGATGAAGGCCCTGTAGTCTTCTTCATTGTCCTTTAATTCACCTTTGGGTTACACATGCGCACCAAGCCAGTACAATGTAAGCCCAGACTAACATATCGCTGCATCTACATATCAAAGCAATAAGTCCCTTATAATTAGCATTTTCTTGGACCCAACCAGGTTCTTGGTCATTTTTAGCAACTGTATCTTCAGCGTCTTTCCTGTGGTCCTTGAAAAAAACATCTGCTGGGAAGGGGGGGTGGAGCCCCTCCTTTCCCTCTCTTCTTTGGCATTACAACTTTTAACTATGAACTATTTTATTGTTCTCAAATATTAATTACTGTATCAATATTGATTACTTGTTTCAATTTTTATCAGCATGAATCATACCTATTTATCACAAATCCCCCATTTCTCTTTTTGATCATTATGATTTGTGATGTTTTTAAAAAGCTGTGCCCTGATATCTTTTATATTTTTCAGAATTTTGGTTTTCTCGTTGTCTCTTTTCGGCTTCAAACTTTTCTAGCATTTCTATTACTGCTTCAAGTCTTTCACACTCTCTTTCAAGTTTAGTTAGCATTTCCTATTTCAATCTTTTTAAGTCCTTGTTCTTTAACAGGGGTCGATTTAGCTTTTAATACTATTATAGATCTTGGTTTTCTTTCACTGTTGATTCTAAATCTAAAGACATTGTTGTAATCTGCATCTTTTGAATCACTGAGTGAATTAGCCTAATAAAACACAAAATTATACAAGGCAGAAAAACAAGTCCCAGAATTGAGCATAACAACATAAACTCCAACTTTTTCCTCCAAACACTTCCAAAGAGGTTACCCCACTAATCTGCTTTCAAGATTGAATTCTACTTTTGTACCGGCACATGAGCCACTCTTTTAATTTCCTTTGCAAGTTCTGTGATAGCTTCTCTATAATCATCAATTTCTACACAGCACTCAAATTCATTAAATCTTCTACAAACTCCTCCTTCTTCTGCCAACAGATAGTCTAGGGCGATCCTGTTTTAGTACACAAATGCCCTCATTTGTGTATATTGCCTGGCCAACATTTTTAAGGCACTGGAGGTGTGATTTGACACCACCTCTACTACTGCTTGGAGCCTTATAAATTTATTCAACAGGTAAATTTGGGTCCTATATCCCCATGACCCATCCTGAGCCCATGTTGCTGGGTCATAATATGCTATAATTTGTTCTGCAGGCCATTTGTCCTCCTCCCATTTTTGATTCCCTCCTGCTGTTGGAAAATGTAAATTCAAATCTCCTTTATTCCACTGCAGGGTTTCATACAGTGGAGTTCTTAGCACATTGCTCCTAGACCTCAGTAGAATAAAGAAGGAGGGTTGTATTACTCCCAAAGTACAGGTTCCTCCCCATTTTTGAGGTAACTCACTGTATGCTCGTTGCCCCCAAATCCAATATATCCCATCTGAGGCTTTCCATTTCTTATCAGTTTTCTCCAGTTGTTCCCAATAAGACCTCAGGCTGTCGATGGATTGGTAGGGGTTAGCTCCAGGACTTTTGTACCAGCATAAATTAATCTGTTCATCCCATTCACAATTTATTTATTTTATTGGTCCCCAATATCCAATGGGATTTTCAGGTCGCCAAATTTTTGAATGATTGTATTAGCCACCAATGTGGATTTACAAGGAGTATGCCCTACTACTTTCTTAAATTTCCTTCCTTCTCGAGTTATACAAATGATTCTAATTACTTGATGGCTTAAAATCCATCCTTCAGGTCTCTTCAATGTTTCAGAAATTTGGGTATGTTTCCACTTTAAAAATTGCTCCGGAGCTAAGCTCTCACCTTTCCATGGCCATCTTTCAGCCATTTTTAGACCTCCACAAATCCCAGATTTGGATAATTCCAAATCTGTAGCAATCCTTTGCATCACTCCCACAAACAGATTCTTATTCGAGGCTGGCCAATCCCAATCTTTGTAGTACTGTTTTAGTTGTTTATACAATTCAGCCAATTCTGTTGACTCTTTTCTCCTGTTCTTTCCTCTATTCCCCTTTGTTTCTTTTTCTTCTTTTATTTTCTCTTTCAATTTTTCTCTTAGTGCCCGGTTTCCCATGCCTTTACTTGGATCATCTCCATTATCATCTCTTTCAAAACAAAAGAATCTTTCATATTGAGGGCAAATTTGATCACCATGGGGATAAGGAGCTCGTCCATTATATCCCAAATTTTTCTCTACCCAATACATCTTTCCTTCCTTAATACAAACATCTATAACATTGCTGTGATTGTAGCAGGCAGAACTAACATATGGGTGTGTTACAAACACAGATTCCATCTTGTCCTTAATCCACACAGAGTGATTGCATTAGTTACAAATGTTGAAACTGCTGGGACTTGGGTTTTGCCTTGTTTGCTTTTGCATTGCTGAAACTCTGTCCAGTGTGGCTCTCTGGCTTTGGCCAACTGTCCTGGGTACCATAATGATCACAGTAAAAATAATCCTCAGGAAATCTATCTTTCTACCTTTCTCAAGGCCCCTTGGGCCCCTTGCCTTCTCAAGGCAACTAAGGGCCGAGATGCCAGTCTTCTCGGTAGCAAAGGTAATATCCTGGGATCTAGTCACTGGTGCTTTTAGTTTTCTTGGTACCCATAGCCCCACAGAGTTTGCTTGTCTCCTTTTAAATGCCATGCCCCAGTTCTAGCTGGTTAAGAAGCAATAATTAAAACAAAAAGAGCAGGGAAAAGATTAGGCCGGAATACCATAAACCTGTATTCCAAAATTTCAGAGATGTGCCAACCACAATAAGATTTTTCTAATTTATTTTCTGCTTCAAGGGCAGGGAGTGCATTAAGTCACTGCCTCCAATAGGCAAACTTGCAGCACCAATATACCCCTGCAATGTGCCTATTATGTGGTATATAAACTTCTTCTCCACAACAACTATCAATTATGAGACACTGATCTATAATATCATGAGATGCTCCTTCTCTTATTTGTGTTATAGCAAATATTGCAAAAACCAATTAATCAAGTTCTCTATTAATCTAATTGCTGCTGGAAGGGTCCTGTCTCCCAATCTCAAAGGTATCCAAAAAAATCACTAGCAATGCGTTCTACAATTAGCCGGCTAAATACATAACCATAGCAAAGCAAGCAAATCAATTGTCTCTCCTTCTCTTCCCTCTTATTTTCCACCATGAGTTAAAACAAAGTGTGCAAAATATACATATCCGTGGATGACACCCTAAACCATGTTTACTGCACTCCCAACATTTTACTTGTCTCTGAGCTCTTTTAACAACAGGTGTTATCAATCTCAGTTTCTAAAATTACAGTTCTGTAATCAATTCTAATAATGTTGCTGGTGGGTGATCCTGAAGGAGATCTTTGATCTTTTTAGGCCATTCCCACTGATTCAGAAAGTCTTTTATTCTTTTTCCACTGGCATTCTTCTGCCTCTGAGCTCAAGGGAATTGCGGTCCTCAGCCACTCCAGGATGCTTAGTTCCTTGTTGATAAATCAGGGTTAATATAAATCAACTTAAATCCCACCATATTATCACATTCTTGGAATTTCATGTTCCAACAATATTTTAGCTACCATTTGAACTCTAGCCCGAGCTGCTAGAAATGCTTCAAATCACTGAGTTAATTGATCTATTAAAACTAACAAATATTTTCAGTAACCCACTTTAAGCGAGTTTACAAAATCAACCTGGATCTTTTCAAATAGCCTATAGGCTGGTTTTTGTGGGTTTTTTTTGTTTTGTTTTGTTTTTTGTTTGTCCTCCAGAGGGAGGGCTCTTTAACATTTTCTTATTTACCTTTTGACAGGTAAGACACCCCTGGGTAATTTGTTTTCCAATTTCAAATATCCTTATACACCCATAAAATTTTGAAAAGTGATCACAAAAGGCTCTTGTTCCCCAGTGTGTCCGTCTATGCAAGTTATCTAAGATCTAATGTGCCACTGGTTTTGGCATCATAATCCTAACCATCAGGAAAAACTCACTTTCCCTCCTTACATGTTGCTCCTAATTTCCTTATAGCTGCCAATTCTGCTAATGGAAGGGAAAGTGTCTCCTGCTGAATTTCAATTTATTTTTTTTTTAAGGTCATTATTTCAGTATCTTCCTTTCTTAATGTTGCTCTTTTTGCTTCTTCATCAGCCAAATTATTTCTCTGACTCTAATATCCCTCCCTCTCTGGTGTTCCTGTACATGAACTACTATTATTTACTTTAGGCCTTTTGAAGTTTCAAGTATCTGAATTATCAATTCCCTGTGTACTAACCATTTCCCTTGAGTGTTTATAAGTCTCCTTTCTTTCCAAATTTTTCTAAAATATGTACTACACTAAAAGCATATTTGGAGTCTGTATAAATAGTCCCTTCTTGCCATTTTAATATTAATAATGCACAGAGTAATGCATAAAATTCACAGGCTTATGCTGACCAGGAGGGACGAAGGGGACCAGACTCCTTCATCCTAAACTTTTTCCCACTTCACCTGAATGCCAACCCATGTCAATAATTTCTAGATTATCTTCTTCAGTTAAAGAATAAATTTTAAGTTTTCCTTCACAGGGATTAATCTGTAAATTTAAGGCTATTATTAGATCTCTGCCTAACAAATTATTCTTGGCCTCTGGTATCAACAATAAATCATGTACTCTAAATTTGTCATCTGTTTCAATTTGCACTCCTTTTATTACAGGAACAGGGAAAGCCTCTCCCGTAATTCCGATTACCGAAACTCGCTCACGACTTATCTCACATCCCTGGGGTAATTTTGTCACTGTCGACTGAGAAACTCCTGTATTGACTAAAAATGCGACTTCTTCACTCTGAGGACCTACTTTTAGTTTTATTATTAAGGCCTCTTCTGGTTGCAATTCGGTCCTCTTCATTAGACAAAGCTCTTGCCCTCTCTGATTCTCCTGAGAAGTTTTCTCATCTTGCTGTTTCTTTCTGCAATTTTTTTGCAGGTGCCCCTTTTTATGACAATAAAAACAGGTGGGTCCCGCACCCTTTAAAGTGGGGCAAGAATTTTTTAAGTGTCTGTTCTTGTGGCGGGAAAAATGCACAGATCTTGTGTTCCTAAAAATAGATCCTGACATCCGCTGTTTATCTTTCCCTGCAGATTTTTCTGTATTCAAAGCTGCCTGCATTTCTTAAACTGCTGCCACCAAAATTCTGGCATCTGCTTTCTGCTTTTTCTCATTTCTCTTTACAAACACCCTTTGTGCTTCTCTCAGTAACATTGAAGTCCCCTGTCCTGCCAATCTTCTAATTTTTCCAGCTTTTTCCTGATGTCACTGTAAGATCTAGTCACAAACTGAATTTTTAACAGAACCTGCCCTACTGCAGTATCAGTATCTATACCTGAATATAATTGCAAGTCTCTTTTTAATCTTTTAACCATTCTGCCGGCAACTCATATTTTTCTGATGCTCACTCAAAACTTTTCCTGTATTATGTGCTTTAGGCACTGCCCTCTGAATTTCTTGATTTTCTTCCCTTCGGGATTCCCATTGATCCCAAAACCCTATTATCATCCCCAGTGGGCTTTCCTGAGGAATGCTCCCCCCCTGAGAACCCACCTCACGGTTCCCAGATACCTCAAACCACTGCAAATTTTTCCTACAATCCGCAGCCCCTGGGTCAAGAAACTTACTCTTTCCCTGACCCATTTCTGGCGGCAACAAACTAAGAAATCCCCGGTACCAGGAGAGTCTTAGTTTCCCACTCACCCTATGGCTCAACTTCCTCACTTACTGCTCTGTCACACTGCCTTTTTCAATCTACCTGTTCCACTCCTATCTCTCCCTCTGCAATCTACTTGTTCCACTCCTATCTCTCCCTCTTTCTCAATCTATTCGCCCCATCCTTTCACCATCTAATCACATACTAAATTGCCTGCTACCAACCCCTCCAAGGAAATTGAACCTATTCATTCACTCTCTTTCTCAGTCTCCCTACTGAGTCAATACCTCCTGCCCAAGGGCCTTCCCACAGGTGCCTGGAGCAGGGATCCCCTCCTTCCCCCTGGGTCAAACCCTCCTGGCGTCCTCACTCATTCACTTTTCATTCACTTCCCACCTTTCCTGGCCGGTCTCCTCGCGGAGAACGCGAAAACGCGGTACTGGGAGGTCCCACTTGCTTTGGGGGTCCGGGACTGCCCAGCCCCCGTCTCAGACACTCCACACACACTCACACATGCACACAGCCACCCCCTGACCCAAAACCCCGTGATACTCACAGCCTCCTTTTCTCACGAGGGTCTTCGTGCACAAAGCAGTTTTCTATGGGTACTCTCTCTCCTATAAACCGGCACTCGGATGGGAACCTCTCTTGCGCACTCTTAAAAACTAATTTGCTTCTGTGTTATTGTAAAAAAGACTCTCTTTTCCCAAGGGAGAATGGTCTAGCCTTGGGACCACTTAAAAATCTGGTGGGGAGCTCCTTCCCAGAAGCTATCCACCTCCCCAGAGTTTAAAGAGTCTCCCAGAGTTTAAAGAGGTATCGGCATCAAAATTGTTATGTTTGCCCAATTATCCCATCAAAAAAACCCAAACAATATTAAAAGTAGTAACAATTTTAATTAAATAGTTAAAATAAAAAAATATAAAATTTGATACAATATAATTCGATTAAAATAAGGGATAATTTGGTTCCAACAATAGCGCATAAGCAAAAAGAACCGCGGGGTACGGAGGGCAGAGTTCAATGACTCTTTCCACTTCACGTACAAGCTTGCCAAGTGAAAATCACTCCTTATATGCCATGTGTCAATACCATCTCCTCCTATTTTCGGTTCGTCACTTTTCTGTCTCCGCCCTCATTACCACCCTTATTACGCATACGCCACCACTCAGTTTGGTGGTTGCACAAGTCTTTGGGGGTCGTCACTGATGAAGATTTTGTAGTCTTCTTCCTTGTCCTTTAATTCACCTTTGGGTTACACATGCACACCAAGCCAGTACAATGTAAGCCAAGACTCACGTATCACTGCATCTACATATCAAGGCAATAAATCCCTTATAATTAGTATTTTCTGGGACCCAAACAGGTTCTTGGCCATTTTTAGCAACTGTATCTTCAGCTTCTTTCCTGTAGTCTTTGAGAACATCTGCCATCTGCTGGGAAGGGGGGGTGGAGCCCCTCCTCTCTCTCCCTTCTTGGCCTTACAACTTTTAACTATGAACTATTTTATTATTCTCAAATATTAATTACTGTATCAATATTGATTACTGTTTCAATTTTTATCAGCACGAATCATACCTGTTTATCACAATAGGGTTCATATAGTTCCTACAGCCTCTCATTTGAATTCAGTCCCGGTGCAAGTCCTCCAGAAGTGGGGGAGCAGGGGAAGTGGTTCCCCATGTGAATGGATACAAATCCCGGGTGAGAGGGAAAGGGGTACGAATATAAAGTATAACAGGGAGAGATACAAATACAGGGTAAATTAACAACATCTAACAGCGGCAACTAAAGGCAAGTTTTAGAATTCTAACATTCAATGTTTAGCAGCAGACTAACACGGAGTACAAATAGAGAGTATGACGAGGAGAGATACAAACAGAGGGTAATACAACAACATTTAACAATGGTAACTAAATGCAAGTCCTAGAACTCTAACATTCAATGTTTAACAACAGACCAACACTTCAAATTAAGACCCTATCAACTTCATTAACATCAACTACCAATTGCTAATCTGAACAAGAGCTGTCATCTCCAGGATTTTCATTCCTCACAGTATCCCCCCTCTTTCTTTTTGATTGAGTTTAAGTGCACATCAATATGTAATTTCTGTTTCGTGGACATAAAACTTCCATAACTTCTGATACTGGTCATAAACTCTTTCAGCTGTTTTATGTTCTCCGTCTTGACTTTCAATCATCATTATTTTGGTTTTGGCTTGAGCAGTTGTTTCTGAAACCTCTTTACTAGCTTGAATTATAGATGATATAATCTTAATTAAACATGGGAGTAGGCAAGGTAAAACTATTAAACTTATTAATGCCGTCACTACTATAAAGATTACTTTCTTCCACCATTTCCCTTTAAAAGACCAAAAATCATCCCACCAACTGGTGCCTATTAGGGGAGTCCACTCCTGATTTCCCACATATGCTATTTTTCGTATTTCTGTTGAGATGTTTCTTATTACCTCACTTCTATCATCGATTTTCAGGCAGCACTCTGATGAATTATATTTTACACATATCCCTCTTTCATCGGCTACTAAATAATCAACTGCAAGTCAAATTTGGTAGATGCTTCTAGTTTGGGCCAATTGGTAATTAATATGGTCAAGGATAAGTGATGTTCTGTTGGACACTACTTCTAGTACTGCCTGGAGTCGAATGATCCTACTGAGCATGTAAATTGGAGTACGATATCCCCAGAATCTATCCTGGGCTCAAGTTGCAGGTCCATATGTGTTAATTATCTCTTCTGCTGTCCAGATTGTTCCCTTCCAGGTTTGTTTTCCCCCCAGGTCAATTATATTCCTCTTTTTCCAGTTAGTCTTTCTCAAATTGTCATACAATGGAACCCCTGAGCTTGACCCTGATTCCTTTGGCAATAGAAAGAAAGCAGGTTTGATGGCACCTATAGTGCAGTTTCCCATCCAGTCTCCTGGAAGAGTAGTATAGGCTGTGTTGCCACAAATCCAAAATAGATGATTGGGGGCTTTCCAAAAGATGTCTCGGACTTCCCAAGGGCATTCTCAATATTTACATATTTGTCTTATTCCCCACAAGGGGTTTACCCCTTTTTCTGCACATTTGTGCAGCCTATAGCCTTCAGGATAAATGCACCCCTTTTCCTTTTTCCCAGTGGACCATTATTGATTTGGCTCTTGGGGAATCCATCTAGCATTTAAGTCTTCAATCTTTAGATACCTCTTGCATGCCATCTTTCCCACTGGGCTATTATATCTCTTCCCTGCCCTTATTATGCATTCTTCCCCAATTACTTTAGATTTTAAGTCCCATTGTTCTTTCCTTCTTTGTCCTAAAATGTGAGGTTTCTGTCCTGATTGTTCCCACCTTAGAATTTCTAATGGTCCTAAACTAATTCCCTCCCATGGCCAAATCTCTGTCATTTTAGTACTCCCACAGACCCAGCAGTTGGTTAGATTCAGTTCCTTACTAATTCTTTCAGCTAGGTCTAGGAATAGGTTCTTCCCTAAGGGCATTTCTATTTCATCCTTTTTGGTGGTTACTGTTAATTGTCTTTCCTTTATTAGATCTTTCAGTCCTTCCTGATTACTTTCATGCTCAAAACAAAACCAAGTTTTTCCTACAGGGCATTCTCCAAGTAAGCGTTGCCTCAATGAGGCAGTGCTTCTCGCAATCCAATAGACTTTCCCGTCCCCTTGACAGGTGAATAACTGGGAGTAGTTAAAAAATAAGGATTTACATTGGTGTGAACCCTTATCAGTGACCCAAGGTTCTCCCCATCATGTAGGGGGTGATAGTACATGGATTTTCCTTACTCCCTATACTTTCCATAAACAGGAATAATACCAGTCCTCCCAAGAGTCCAGCATTAACCATTGACATGATCACACCCGGCCTTGCCTCTTAGGATTGGGGAACTTTCTCCCTTCTCTTTCCTCCCACTTCCTATCATTTTAATAGCTCCCGAGGAATGTTCTGTAGGAGAGTAGGTTTGAAACCCCCGGGGTTTTCCTTGGAGAAAAAAAGATTATTAGAACTCTATTGGTGATATAACCTTTTGAACTTAACTATCATACTAACATTTAATTCTCATAACTCTTCAACTTGTAGCCTTGAACAGTTTAAAAGAGATGGAGGAACCCATTCTCTATATTCATGATAATATATGAAATCTTTACACCAAACAGTTAACAAAATGTTCACTCTAATCTCTAATCCAATAATAGCATAATATACTCCAAAACAAATGAAGGCTCTAACACAAACTAAAAATTCTACATTCAAAAGTCAACAACAATAACAATAAATAATAATGACTTGAATAAAAAGTATAACAATTTTAATATATTAGTTTCTTGTACTTTTATCAGTCTTTCTAAGCAACCTTTGGTCTCTTTCTAAAGGTAACTTTGAGATTGTCCGAGTTCGGGATTGCAACCCACGTGGAAGCGTCTGTAGCTTCCACTGGTGCTGTTGGATCCAGTCTGCTGTTTTTGGGGGGTTGTACCAGTCCTTTGACTCGAGTGGTGTGAGTTCAGCCTCTTTGTCGTGTCCTTCCTGCAGTGTGTGTCATGAGTAATACCTGGAAGGATCCTTCAAATTTTGGAGTTAATGGGGTATTGTTCCATGACTTCATTAGTACCCAATCTCCCGGACTTATTTGGTGCACATCTGTATCAAGGAGGAAGTTGGGGAAGATATCCTCTTTTTCTCAGACTCTCTAGGGTCTTTCCAGTGGTTTCTATTTACTTTCAGGTAGCTGTTTCCCCTTCTAAGGAGTCCCAACTACTATATAGAGTCATTAAAAATGGGAGTGCAAACATCATTTCATAGGGCAAAACCCCTATATCTGATCAGGGTCCTGTCCTGATCCTTAAAAGGGCAAGGGATAGACATTTGAGCCAATTCATCTACATTTCTGCAATTAATTTTGTTAATATATTTGTGAGGGTTTTATTCATTCTTTCTACCCTCCCAGAGCTCTGGGGATGCCATGGGGTATGTAATCTCCGTTTTATTCCTAAAGCCTCAATTATTTTATGTAACACTTGTGCGATAAATTGTGGTCCCGTATCTGAATCAATATTGTTCACCAACCGGTATCCGGGATTGATGTTAGAATTCTAAGATAATCTTGGCTACTATTTCGCTTTTCTAGTCTCTTTTCTAGTTGGAAAGGCTTCTACTCAATGAGTAAGGTGGTCAACTATTACCAATAAATGTTTGCAACTCTGTACAGGGGGCATTTCAGTAAAGTCTATTTGAATGTTTTGGAATAGTCTTTGGGCTAATTCTTTTCCCCCTCGTATGGTCTGCCTCATCACTTTTTGATTTAGTTTTTGGCAAATTAAGCACCCCTGAGTTACTGCTTTTGCTACCTCATGTATTCTGATACATAAGTTTTCTCTTACATAGTGATCACATAACCCTTGGACTCCCCCAATGGGTTAATTCCTGTATCTCTGTTAACATTTTCTGGGCTAGGGCTTTATTTAAAAATTTACGCCCATCTGGTGTCAACCACTCCCCTTGGTTCCCCCGATGCATTTTTAATTCTTTTATTGCTTTTAGTTCTTTCTCACTGAATACTAGTTTTCCTTTCCTTTCTTCACCTAACACTTTGTTTGACCTGAGTAATTTCACTGGCTCCCCTGGGTTTAACGCTGCCTCCTTAGCCACTTGGTCAACTAACTGATTCCCTTTTTCCTCGATGGTATCCCCTTTCTGATGTCCCTTAACATGTACCACTGCGATCTCTGCAGGTTTAGGTAGAGATTCTAATATTGATCTTATCAGTTCTGGGTGCACTAAGTTTTTTCCTTTGGAGTTCAGACACCCACGTTCCTTCCAAATGTTTCCAAATGTATGAATGATTCCAAAGGCATACCGTGAGTTAGTGTAAATTGTCCCTTGGCCCCCTTCCAATAAGTCAAGTCCCTTCTTTAAGGCATAGATTTCACAACACTGAGCTGACCAATTAGAAGGCAGTTTGCCCTTCTCGGTAAATCTCATGTCTTCCTTTTCTGTAGTTTCAATTATTGGATATCCAGACATCCTTTTTCCCTCCACTACTCTCGAAGACCCATCAGTAAATAATTTTATTCCATAAGGTAGAGGTATCTTTTCTAGATCTTCCCTAACTTTTGTCTGAAAGTCCACTAGTTCCAAGTAGTTATGCTCTAGTTCTAATAATGGCTGTCCAGAGAGTAACTGCACTGGATTTAGAGTTTTAGAGGTTACCAGCTCTAGGTTATCAGCATCTATTAAGATTATTTCATACTTTAATACTCTGGAGTCAGTAAGCCACTTCTGGGCTCTTTGGCCTTAAAATTGTTTTTAGATCATGTGGTATATGGATTCTTATTTTACATCGCAGGGTGAGTTTTTTAGTCTCTTCAATTAAGGTGGTTGCTGCAACAACTGCTTGAATACAGGTGGGCCACCTCCTAGCTACCGGGTCTAGCAGTTTGGAGATGTAAGCTATTGGTTTCTTACACCCTCCCCACTCTTGGGCTACCACCCCATATGCAATTCCTTTTTCCGTATTTACAAATAGGTCAAATTCTTTTTCCAGATTGGGCAAACTTAGGACAGGTGCTGAGGTTTGTTTATCTTTCAAACTATTTAGTTTTTTGTCATCCTCATTTCTCCATTCTATTGGGTCAGCATTTACTAATTTGTCATATAAAAATTTTACACTTTGGGTATATTGGTCTAACCCTACCTTACAGTACCCAAATAAGCCTAATAGTTTTCTGATATCTCTCTTAGTTTTTGGTGCTGGTATGGATAGTATGCCTGAAATTCTTTCAGGACTTAATTTCTTATATCCTTTCCCAATTATGTGTCCTAGATAAGTAACTTCCGCTTTCACAAATTGCAATTTATTCTGACATACTTTTAAACCCTTTGCTCTTAGGAAATTTAAAAGGCATATACTTGTTACCCTGACATTATTCCATTCCTCTCCAGATATTAATAAGTCATCTACATATTGTAGAATTTGTACTTCGCTCTCAGGGTTGAATTGTTCTAAAAGCCCTTCTAAGGCTTGCTCGAAGAGATCTGGGGACTCGGTAAATCCTTGGGGTAGGCACGTCCACCTTAATTGTTGTTTCCTCCTCTTCTCTGGATGTTCCCACTCAAACACGAAACAATCCCTACATTCCTCAGCAAGAGGACATGCCCAAAATGCATCTTTTAAATCTATAATAGTAAACAAGGCATGTTCCCTTGGGATCTGACTCAAGATGGTGTAGGGATTTGTGTTTCCTTCTGATATAAGGCAAGGCAACCTGGTTTCGAGGAGCAGCACGGCGACCCAAACTCTCCAGGTTCGCTCGGGCCAAAGAGCACGCAGACAACAATGTGGTGGACGGTCAAAGGCCTTCATTATCTCATCTCGTGGGTTTTTATAGTCTGAGGGGTCTCTCTACGTCAGAGGGGTCTGCAGTACCATCTTTTGTTAGTAACGAGTGGAAAGTTACTAGCATTACTATCGTTAGAGGGGCTACATTCCTGGTTACATTCCTAGAGTGATCTCTTATCTTTAGGGAATTAGGGGAAGAGGAGTCCTGTGCTTTCCGTCACATCGCCAGATCTTCCGATCGCCTGTCCCTATCTACCACATCTCCCCCTGCCTTTTTACAGAAATGAATGAGGTAGTCATATACATAGGCACTGAAACAAGGTATAAGGTTGTAATTCGACAAGGGAAAGCGGTTTGGTAAACCTGAGTAAGTTTTTGCCAGGCAAGTTTAGAAAATCTAGTGACTGGCAGTGTTCCCTGGTTGAACTCACAGCATTTGTTGCGGGCCTATGAACAGGATGTTGGTCCATTCTAGGCGAGTCTGAACGAATGAGACCAGCTTGTTCAGCAGGCATGGTCCGGAGGTAACGGCTTAAAGTAGCATTGCCAATGGACCTATTAGGGTAGTAATTAGGGTGGTTAGCCATGGTGATTGATTGAACCAGGACTCGACCCAACCCTGTTGGGCTTCCCTGTCTTTCTGTCTCTGAGCCAGTCTGTTTCGGAGTTCCGCCATGGAACTTACGACTCCGGTGTGGTCCGCGTAGAAGCAGCACTCCTCTTTCAAGGCGGCACACAGGCCTCCTTGCTGCATGAACAGGAGGTCCAGTCCTCGCCTGTTCTGCAAGACCACTTCTTAGAGTGAGGAGACTGACTTCTCTAGGAAGGAAATGGATTTCTTGATCCTTTGCAGGTCCTCATCGATGGTCATTTGCAGCTGGGACAGTCCTTGGTGTTGGGTCGCTAGGGCTGAGACACCCGTTGCCGTTCCTGCTGCTCCTAGGCCGAGCAGCATTGCGATAGTTATACCTGTTACTATTTCTCTTGTGGAGCCGGCTGGGTTCCTCAAAAAGGTGGTACACTTCTTCGTCTGAATGGCACAGGACCCTAGGAACAATCAGAACTTGGACACAAAAGTCATTAGAGTAATTGAATTTGGCAAGGAACACACAGGGACTCACTCCAGATCTCTGGCAAACCCACATCCCAGATGAGAATGGGACTACCCACTTATTGTTTTTCCTGTCGGGCTTGACTACTTTGGTGCAGACGTTGCCTTTCTGCCTAGCTAGGGTTGCATTGCCCAAGCATCTGCCCCGGCCTGTGACTTGACTCAGGGTGATTCCTTTGCGGGGGGTATCCCATCTGCACTGGTGAGGGGCATCAGCTGTGGAGTAGCTGAAGGGAGTGTTTAAAGCGACTCCTTTGTAAAAGGGGGGTTTAACATCGTAACAAAGCCAGCAGGATTCGGTTAGGTTACGGTTGGGTTCGTTCAGGGATAGAAAGGTAGCTTCTAACATACGAAGGATTGGGTCTGAGTCCGACCCAGCTGAGCGGCCTGTCTGAAAGGCTTCCGCATGGCCGATCGGGATATTGGTGACCTTTGTGGGCAAGTCTTTGGGGTAGGTCATGTTTCTCCCTTTCTGTGCACTTTTAATCACTTTGTTGGGTCCGACCGCTCGGGGTGCCAACGGTTGGAGCCTGATAATTTGCACATTCACATTCTCTTTCAACCCTTGAAGGACTACTGTCCACGTTCTGCCTATGGCCCAACTAGGGTGATCTGGCTGCAAAACCGTCATGTTATAGCCAGTGCATTTCCGAAATTTAGGGATTTTATGGCGGTTTCGATAGAAACTTCCCTGGAGGAAGACGGGTGTTTTGCAGCCAGTGGGTGCCCAGGTGAACTGTAAGAATTTGTCAGGCTCTTGTGGATCCCACCCAGGCCCCGACGGTCTGGCATCTGTAACAATGGTTTCACAGCCCCAGTGCCCACAATATCCCCACCCTGGGTGATTGCAGTAGCTTTTTCCTGGGTTTGAAGCTGGGCACCAGTAGGATAGGTTCATGTGTGTGGCGTGTGGGGAATAGGGGTCTACCTTTGGTTGTCCTGGAAACAGGTCAGTTATGCGGAGCACGAAGGATGGGGTGTTCGGTGTGGTGATTTCTTTGAGCACCTTGTCACTACTAAAGTGTCGTACGACACACCTGAATGGGGGATGGGGGTAGTGGTCTGGGCTGGCTTGCCCTCTGGCAACAAGCCCCAACAGCAAAATCACACAGAAACACCCTTGATGCTTGGGTCTCACCCGTGCAGGTCTCTCGGGCGCTGCCTGGCGGCTTGGTGGTCTGTCTCTTTCCTCTGGAACGGGGATGTACGCGTCACGAGGACGTCCCACGAGCATGTCCTGTAAACAGAAACTCGCAAGTCTCGTCAGTCTCATTCTGCTCGTTGTGAAGGTCAGGCTTGATTGACTTAAGTGGACACCACCTGATTTTGCAGTCCTTTTTGACAGCTGAGTACCCTCGCCCCATGAGCATCAGCCTCCAGCCCCGTTCCCATTCGCCTAGCTTGTTTCTAATTACAACCTGCGGACCCTCCTCTAGTGCTCGGGTGGCCCAGTGTTTTTGAACGGGACTGTTTGTTTCATCTCCCCTATGGAATTGATTCAGTGCTAGCAAAGCGGTTGCCAGTATACGCGCCTGATCTCCTGGGGAATGGAATTGGCAAAGCCCTCTGCTTCCGCCAACACTTCTAGCTTGGTTTTCAGGGTCTGATTTGCTCGCTCAACTATGGCCTGCCCGGTACTGTTATACGGGATACCTTGAACTAATGTGATGCCCCATTTTGAGGTGAATTCTTGCACTGGTTTGGAGGTGAAATTGGAACCATTGTCAGTTTTCATCTGCTTGGGGATACCAAGCTGAGCCGTGGCTGTCAGCCAGTGCTGAATTGTGGCCTTAGAGTTAGTTTTGGGGTGCTGTGTGGCTATGATCGTTCCGCTATAAGTGTCCACTGTCACTGCAAGCCATGCTCGGGGCTTCAGCAGTTGACACCAGGTGAAGTCTGACTGCCAGATCTCTGAAGGCTTGAGACCTCTCAGGTTGACCCCACAGGTCCATAGGGGTGACTTCTGGCAATGAGGGTAAGTGGCTACACCATGTTTTGCGTCCACTGTCGAGATTTCGCATCTCTTCGCCAGTGCTTTGGCTTCGATGTGGAGTGACTCGTGCAGTTGACGAGCTTCCTGCAACGTCCATACGCCTTTTGCTGCGGCGTCCGCTTTGTCATTGCCGGTCTGGAAGTAACCTTTGACTGGGTTGTGGCTGTTGATGTGAATGACTGACACGGTGCCCTGTCGTGAGGAGAGCGCTTCTTCCTGCATTAGGGCTGCTGCAGATGTTGACACACCTGGTCCTGCCATGGCTAGGCAGAGCCTTGCCACGAATATAGAGTCCGTTACAATGTTGAGGTGTTCTTCTTGAAAGAGTCCGCACACCAAGAGCACTGCTGCTGCCTCCAGTTGTTGCACTGACAGTGTGGGGTCACATGCTTTGACGCAATGCCATTGTTCTCCTGCCTGCCACACTGCTGTTGCGGTTGAAGTCGTGGAGGAAGCGTCTGTGAAGACCGTTGGTCCTGGCTGCGGTTGGTCCATGACCTTTGGCGGCATGTCCATGTCGACTACGGTCAGCAGCTGAGTCCAGGGTGGTCTGGCGGAGTAGGAGATTTCTCCTCTGAAGCCGGTGAGAGTGAGGGCTAGGTGCTCTGATATTGTGGTTGACTCCGTGGTCGGCTGCTTGCGAAACGGATGGTGGATGCTTGTCGGCTCAGTTCCTAGGTGTTTCAAGGTGAGTTTCCTGCCTTTCATGATGAGGTTAGCGATGCATTCGATTCCCAGGGAAAATGCACGAGCAGGTCTCCCGAGTACCACCCATTGGATTGGTTGGGACTTTTCGGAAGGTCCTTGAGCCAGTGCTCCCACTTCCCCCTTCGGTGTAAAGTGGACATATAGGTCCAGCATCATGGCTGGGTTCCGCCTGGCAAGTGTGCCAGTGGACATCTGGCTTTCGATGAAGTCGAGGGAGCTCATCGCTTGCAGTGTCAGCTCCTTGGGTTCCCAGGGGTGCCTTCCTTTCAGGAGGTCATATAGAGGGTCCATGACCTCGGGAGGAATTAGGACGATGTTGCGAAGCCACTGCAGTGATCCCTTTTTCGTGTGGAGTGTTATAGCCACCAGCTGGGCGCTTTTCCACGCCTGGGACTGCCCTCCCACTCCATTCACTGGAGGGACTTCTTTGAATTGCCAATGTCCAGGCCAATGTGCTTGGGGAAAAATCGTGCAGTCTGATCCCGTGTCCGCCCAAAACTGAAACCCTATGACGTGTGGATCTTGACTGCCATAAAGGCGGCATGTCCCCAACACCATCAGGGGCTCCTTTCCTATTTTCATGGCCAGGGCCACCCAGGGGTCCCGCTCTGGGGCGTCCCCCGCTGGCCCTGTGGCACCGGCGCGGCTTGTGGCGGTGGGGGGCGCGAGAGTACTGAGGGTGCTGCATAACTCTGCCATTGTGCTGCTGGCGGGGGTGCAAAACTGACTGCTCCCTGTGGGGTCATGGGGTATGAGGGTCCCCTGCCCCACTGGGGCTTGGCATAGATGGGCTGTCTTGCATTCGCAGCGGGAGGAGGCTGAGTATGGCCCGGCTGCCCCCTCCCTCTCCTGTTTCCCCGGGGCCAGGATCTACAGTCCCTAGCGAGGTGTCTTCCCACAGCTCCAACAGATCCCTCTCGGGTGTGCTTGGAGTGGGGGTGCTGCCAGGGAAAGCTGTGCCGGCTGGGGACAGCTCGCTGAGTTGCTGCCCTTTCCCAGAAGCCCGGGCTAACGTGGTAGTCCTGCCACTCCTGCTTAAATACAATCAGCCCCGCCCCATCAAAAAGCATGCGGCTTATTTGCGTAATATCAAAAGGGAGTAGATCGTCATTGCTAAAAAGGCCATCCACAAGAGTGGGAACCAGGACCCGGCGGGCTCCGCGGGAGGGTCAGAGGGTCCCCGGGTGTTCCGGGGGGTCCCCTGGGGGCTCCGGGGGGTCTGGGCTCGGGCTCGGGGAGGGGTGGAACGCGCCCGGCCCCCGTGTATTCCCGCCTTCAATCAGATCGCTCTCAGAGACGGTTTGCTTCCCAGCCCCCACTCCCAGCTTTGGTGTGGCTAATAAACATTTATGCGTGGCTTTCCACGTCTCCTGTTCTTCTAACGCCTTGCGTAGGGCCTCTTCTACTTTCCTCCACGCTTTGAGGATTTTACCACTGCCTGAGGAGTTAGTGTCCTCTGCTAAGGCAGCAGCGCATTTCTCCCACACTTCTGAATATAATATATCTACCGGACATTTGATCGTCCCCAGCTCTAGGAGCCTTGCAATAGCAAGGTTTAAATTCCTGAGCTCACATTTAATTCCCCATGGCTCATGAGCCTGACTTACGACCTTCGCTGTGGCTTCCATGGTCCACGCAGGTCCGGGGGCGTACCCCCCACTACAGACGGTCCCACCACTGCAGCCGCTGTCCTCTGTCCAGGCGAATTCCCGTTCCCCGAGCTTCTTCCCGGGTGTCGGCACCAGTTGTTGCTTTCTGATATAAGGCAAGGCCACCTGGTTTAAGGAACAGCACGGCGACCCAAACTCTCCAGGGTCGCTCAGGCCAGAGAAGCATGCAGACACCAATGTGGTGGACAGTCAAAGGCCTTTATTATCTCATCTCGTGGGGTTTTATAGTCTAAGGGGTTTCTCTACGTCAGAGGGGTCTGCAGTACCATCTATGGTTAGTAAGGAGTGGAAAGTTACTAGCACTACTATCGTAAGGGGGGTTACATTCCTGGTCACATTCCTAGAGTGATCTCTTATCTCAGGGGATTAGGGAAAAAGGAGTCCTGCGCTTTCCGTCACATTGCGTGATCTTCCGATCGCCTGTCCTTATCTACCACACATAGTTTATTCTCTGATATCGCTAAGCTGGTCCTTGATGCCACAACCCACTCTGTGAAGTCACACAGCTACCCCCCCATGATGTCACAGCCTACTCTCTGATGTCACAACCCATTTTCTGATGTCACACAGCTGGTCTCTGATGTCACAGCCAACTCTGTGATGCCATAGTCTGCTCTGTGATGTCAGTCCTCTGCACTGTGATGTCACACCTGGCTCTGTGATGTCACAGAGACAGTCTATGATGCCGTAGTTTCTCAATGACCTCACATAACCCACTCTGTCCTTGTCCCAAACAAGGAGGACGAGGAAGACGAGGTGGAAAAGGAGGATGAGGACAATGAAAAGGAGGAGGAGGTCGAGGAGGAGGACGAGGAGGAGGACGAGGAGGAGGACGAAGAGGAGGAGGATGAGGAAGAGGAGGACGAAGAGGAGGAGGACGAGGAGGAGGATAAGGAAGAGTAGGAGGAAGAGGAGGAGGACAAGGATCAGGAAGAGGAGGAGGAGGATGAGGAGAACGAGGAGGAGGACTAGGACAAGGAGGACGAGGAGGGGGTGGAGGAAGATGAGGAGGATGAGGAGGAGGACAAGGAGGACAAGGAGGGCCAGGAGGAGGACAAAGAGGAGGTGGAAGAGGCAGGGGAGTGGGAGGAGAGCGAGGAGGACAAGGACAAGGAGGACGAGGAGGACGACGAACACGAGCTGGAGGAGGAGGACGAGGACGAGGACAATGACAAGGAGGAGGAAGTGGAGGAGGCAGAGGACGAGGAGGCTAGGGAGGTGGAGGACAAGGATGAGGAGGAGGAGGAGGAGGACGAGGCAGATGAGTACGAGCAGAAAGACGAGGAGGAGGATGAGGACGAGGACAAAGCCGAGGAGGACGAGGAGGAGGAGGACAAGGAGGAGGAGGAACATGAGGAGGATGAGGAAGAGGAAGCGGACAAGGCAGTGGAGGAGGAAGAGAACGAGGAGGACGAGGAGGAGGAGGGGGGGGGGGAGGAGGAGGAGCCAGAGGAGGAGGAGGAGGGGGACCAGGACAAGGACGAGGAGGACAAGGAGGATGAGGACGAGGAGGACGAGGAGGACGAGGAGGACAAGGGCAAAGAGGACAAAGAGGAGGAGGAAGACGAGGACGAGAAGGAGGACAATGAAGAGGAGGAAGATGAGGTGGATGAGGAAGAGGAGGCGGGCAAGGCAGTGGAGGAGTAGGAGGACAAGGAGGACGAGGAGGAGGAGGAGTACGGGGAGGAGGAGGAGGCAGAGGACGAGGAGGAGGAGGAGGAGGATGAGAAGGAGGCGGAGGAGGAGGAGGTCCAGGACGATGAGGAAGAGGACAAGGAGGAGGACAATGGGGAGGAGGAGCACAACGAGGAGGGCGCGGAGGAAGAGCTGGTGGAGGAGGAGGAGAAGGAAGAAGAGGAGGAGGAGGAGGACGAGGAGGACGAGGTGGATGCGGACAAGGAGGAGGACGAGGAGGACGAGGAGGATGATGACAAGGATGAGGAGGAGATAAGGAAGTTGAGGAAGAGGAGGACGAGGAGGAGGACAAGGAGGGCGAGGAGGAGGACAAGGCGGGGGAGGAGGAGGAGAGTGAGGAGGAGAAGGACAAGAACAGGGAGGACGAGGAGGACGAGCAAGATGAGGTGGATGAGGAAGACGAGGACAAGGCCAATGCAAGGAGGAGGAGGAGGAGGAGGAGGAGGAGGAGGAGGAGGAGGAGGAGGAGGAGGAGGGGGAGTACAGGGAGGCCCGGGATGTGGAGGACAAGGAGGAGGATGAGAAAGAGGAGGATGAGGCCGAGGAGGCCAACGAGGACGAGGAGGAGGACAAGGAGGAGGAGGAGAAGGAGGAGGACGAGGCAGAGGAGGAAAAGGAGGAAGAGGAGGATGACGAGGAGGAGGAAGAAGAGGACGAGGAGGACGAGGAGAACGAGGATGCAGAATGCAGGGTCGTGTAGAATGAGGTAGAAGAGGACGAGGAGGAAAAGGAGAAGGAGCAGAATGAGCAGGAGGATGACAAAGAGGGTGAGGAGGAGGATGTGGAAGAGGAAAAGGGGATGAGAAGAAGGATGAGGAGGACAAGGAAGAGGAGGACGAGGAGGACTAGGGGTGGAGGACGATGAAGAGGACGAGGAGGACGAGGAGAATGAGGACAAGGAGGACAAGGAGGACGAGGAGGACAAGGAGGACAAGGAGGATGAGGAGGAGGATGAGGATGAGGAGAAGGAGGAAGCGTGGGAGGAGGAGTTGGAGGAGGAGGACGAGGAGGACTAGGATGAGGAGGACGAGGATGACGTGCAGCAGGAAAAGGAGGAATAGGATGAAAAGGAGGACAAGGAGGGGGAGGAGGAAAAGGAGGACGAGGTGGAGAAGTAGGATGAGGCTGATGAGGGCAAGGAGGAGGACAATGAGTGTGAGGAGGACGAGGAGGAGGAGGAGGAAGACGGAGCGGAGGAGGAGAAGGAAGACAAAATGGAGGGGTAGGAGGAAGAGGAGGAGGTGAGGAGAAGGAGTAGGCAGAGGAGGACGAGGACGAGGAGACAAGGAGACGAGAAGGAGGACAGGAAAAGCAGGAAGAGGTCAAGGAGGAGGACGAGTGTGAGGATGAGGAGGAGCACGAGGAGAATGCGGACGTGGACGAGGACAGTGAGGAGGAGGAGGAGTAGGAGGACAAGGAAGATGACCATGCGGACGAAAAGTACGTGGAGGGCGAGGAGGAGGAGAACGAGGAGGACAAGGAGGACGAGGAGGAGGAGGAAGAGGAGGACGAGGAGGAGGACGAGGAGGTCGAGGCAGACGAGGACGAGGAGAACGAGGAGGTCGAGAAGGATGACGACGAGGATGAGGAGGAGGAGAAGGGGGAGGTTGAGGAGGAGGAGGAAGAGGACGAGGACGAGGATGAAGAGGACAAGAAGAGGAGGGCAAGGAGGAGAAGGGCAAGGAGAAGGAGGACAACGAGGACAAGGAGAACGATGAGGAGGACAAGGAGGTCTAAGAGGAGGATGATGAGAAAAAGGAGGAGGAGAAGGAAGGCGGTGGACAAGGATGAGGACAAGGAGGACGAGGAGTACAAGGTGGACGAGGAGGAGGAGGAGGAGGAGTAGGAGGACGAAGAGGAAGACGAGGACGAGGAGGGGGAGGAGGAAGAGGAGGAGGAGGAGGACGAGGACGATGACAGGGAGGGGGGGGGGGGAGTATGTTGGGGCCAGGGATGAGGAGGATGAGGAGGAGGATGAGGAGGAGCACGAAGAGGACAAGCAGGAGGACGAGGAGAATGAGTAGGACAAGGAGGACAAGGAGGAGGAGGAGGAGGAGGAGAAGGAGGAAGAGAAGGACTGGGAAGAGGATGAGTAGGAGGAGAAGGAGGAGGAGGACGAGGAGGACAAGGACAAGGACAAGGAGGAGAATGAGGAGGTTGAGGAAGAGGAGGAGAAGGAGGAGGAGGAGGAGGAGGACGAGGAGGAGGAGGACGAGGACGAGCAGCAGGATGACGAGGCAGTGGAGGACGAGGAGGAGGTGGAGGAGAAGAAGGATGACAAGGACAGGGAGGAAGACGAGGAGGAGGAGGAGGAGGAGGACGAGATGAAGGAAGAGGAGGAGGACGAGGATGACAAGGAGGATGATGATGAGGACGAGGAGGAGAATGAGGAGGTTGAGGAAGAGGAGGATGAGGAGGAGGACAAGGAGGGCAAGGAGGAGGATGAGGAGGAGGAGGATGAGGCGGAGGAGGAGGAGGAAAGTGAGGAGGACAAGGAGGACGAGGATGATGAGGACGATGACAAGGAGGAGGAGGAGGTGAAGGAGGGGGAGGCCAGGGACGAGGAGGACGAGGAGGAGGACGAGGACAAGTATGAGGAGGACGAAGAGGAGGAGGACGAGGAAGAGGAGGACAAGGAGGAGGAGGAGAAGAAGGAGATAGGCAAGTACAGGGAGGAGACGAGGAGGAGGAGGACAAGGCGGGGGAGAGGGAGGAGAGCAAGGAGTACAAGGACAAGGACAAGGAGGACGAGGAGGACGAGCCAGGCGAGGAAGACGAGGTGGAAAAGGAGGACGAGGATGAGGATGATGACAAGGAGGAGAAGGAGGAGGAGGAGGAGGAATATGGGGGGGCCAGGGATGAGGAGGACGAGGAGGAGGATGGGGAGGAGGAGGAGGATGAGGAGGACGAGGAGGAGGAGGAGGAGAAGGAGGAAGACAAGGACAGGGAGGAGGACAAGGAGGAGGAGGAGAAGGAGGAGGACAATGACCAGTACGAGGAGGAGAATGAGGAGGTTGAGGAAGAGGAGAACGAGGAGGAGGGCAAGGAGGAGGCTGAGGAGGAAGAGGACGAGGTGGAGGAGGAGGAGGAGAGCGAGGAGGACAAGGACAAGGACAAGGAGGACGATGAGGATGAGGACGATGACAAGGAGGAGGAGGATGACAAGGACAAGGAGAAGGACAAGGAGGACAAGAAGGATGACAAGGAGGAGGATGATGGGAAAGAGGTGGAGGAGGAGGAGGAGGTGGAGGAGGAGGAGGAGGCGGAGGCATTGGATGAGAACGAGGACAAGGAGGACGAGGAGTACGAGGAGAATGAGGAGGAGGAGGAGGAGTAGGTGGACATAGAGGAAGCCGAGGACGAGGAGGAGGAGTAGGAGGAGGAGGAGGAGGAGGAGCAGGAGGAGGAGGACGAGGAGGATGACAAGGAGGAGGAGGATGAGGAGGAGGATGAGGACGAAGAGCAGGATGAGGAGGAGGAATACGGGGACGAGGAGGAGGAGGAGGAGGAGAACAAGGATGAGGAGGAGGAGGACGAAGAGGAGGAAGAGGAGGAGGATGAGGAGAAGGAGGAGGAGTAGGAGGAGGAGGAGGAGGAGTAGGAGGAGGACAAGGAGGAGGACGAGGAAGAGGTGGACGAGGAGGACAAGGAGGAGGAGGAGTAGGAGGAAGAGGAGGAGGAGGAGGCGGAGGAGGAAGAGGAGGAGGAGGAGGCGGAGGAGGAGGAGGAGGAGGAAGGCAAGGATGAGGACGAGTAGGACGAGGAGGAGGAAGACAGGGCGTATGAGGTGAACGAGGATGATGAAGAGGACGAGGAGGATGAGGAGGAAGAGGAGGATGAAAAGGACGAGGAGGACCAGGAAGAGGAGGAAGAGGAGGAGGATGAGGACGAGGAGGAGGACAAGGATGAGGACGAGGAGGACAAGGAGGAGGATGACGAGAAGGACGAAGACCATGATGAGGAGGAGGACGACGACGAGGAGGCCGAGGAGGAGCAGGAGGATGAGGAGGATGAGGATGAGAATGAGGACGAGGAGGAGGAGGACGAGGAGGAGGAATGCTGGGAGGAGGAGTACTAGGAGTAGGAGGATGAGGAGGAGGACGAGGAGGAGACAGATGTCACAGGGCTTGCAAGGGTTGCACATGAAGAGAGAGGCCAGAATGTTGACCTCATGTTCAGAAGGATTGATTTATTATTTTATGATATATATATTACACTATAACTGTACTAAAAAATTAGAAGGAAAAGTTCTCAGAAGGCTAGCTAAGCTAAGAATACAATAGAAATGAATAAGAAAGTTCTGTGTCTCAGCAGAGGGTGAGACCCAGCTCTGCCATGAGTGGTCAATAAATCCAAACATCGTCCCGAGACCAATCACGGATCAACCTGTTGAATTCCACAGCAGCAGATAACCATGGTTTATATTTTGTTGCTGAGGCCACAGCTTCTCAGAAGGGGGAAAAATCCTAAAGAAAGGATTTTTCACAAAAGATGTCGGTGACATTTCACCCTTTAAATTTTTATAAATTAAATAGAAAAAATGTTTGTAATTTTCTCTGCTGTGCACATGCAGAGGAAAGAACAAACACTTGACAGGTTATCTGTTGCCAATCCAAATCTCAATCAAGTTCTGGTGTGGAATGAACAGGGAATTTCTTCATCTGAAGAACATACAATTCTATCAAATCACCACAACAATCTTACAATATAAGAAAATGCGAAAATATTGCAAAGAAAATTCAAGTCCAAACTGTAGCTGAGTTTCAGGAAAAAGTCCATGGACTGAACATGTTCCTCTTTGCCGTCTCTGAAACTGCCTTTTTGATCCTGAAACAGGCTTGCTGCAGGAAAGTCCACTGCAGAAAAGTCCATCAATAGTTATCAAAAGTCCATTGACAGTCATCAGTTTCAAACAATTTGAGACAACTTCTGGAATGTCCTGGCCACAGCCCTTTATTGAACAATTTGGGCTGGAGCTAATTTTTGCCCTTCAATGCTTCAGCGCTGCTGCCAGCTGTTTCAACTCTCTTTATTTAATTTAATTGTTTGTTTGTTTGTTTGTTTGTTTGTTTGTTTTTTGTGTTCGAAAAGAGCAGCAGCAGCAGAGTAGCCAGAGAAAGGCGCTGGGGGGCCCTGGCCCATGGAGAGGGACCAGGAACCCCAGATCTGGCCCACAATGGGTGGGCCAGGACAAGAAGAGGAAAGCAATACCCCCAAACCCATCAGGAGGCCAGGAGGTGACCCTGGCCCAGGTACCTGAGCCCAACAGCCCAGGCTCAACTCATGAGGCAGGCTCTGCCTTGCCACAGGCCTGCACCCTGCTGCCAGTACAATGGCAGAACGGGTGGTGAGACACTTCTTTTCCCCAAAATCACCAAGGCATGCCAGCAGCAGGGAAATAGAAGAAGCCCCAAGAACCCTCATCTCGGGTCTAGGAATGTTTGTTCCCCACAGCAAGCAAGCCATGATCTCTTCCCGCTGTGCCCTCTGCCTCTGCAATGCAAATGCAACAGGTGTGTCTCCCATCTGCCTCACGGCGCCACCCCCACCCCCTCTGGGCTGGGGACCAAAGGCAGAACTTTCGGGACCCACCTGCCCCTCGCCACTGGGGCGCGCAAGGGGCGGCAGAGATGGCAACCTCCAAGGGGCAGCAACTGACCAAACATCCCCCAACTCACCGAGAATGCTGATTTTGAACGCAGGCAGACGAGCTGCACCCACAGCCAGCTGGCGAGCCCCGCCTCCTCCATGGAAGGAGAGGCCAGCCGCCAGGGCCGCTGCTGCAAGGGCAAACAGCCCAGGCCGGTCCCAGCTCGAACCTGCTGCCGGTTCCAAGGCAGCCTCTGACGCAGATACGGAGGACAAAGTCCCCAGTGGTGGCAGAACTGCCGGGGCAGCCGATGGAGGCAGTGGGGTGGGCGGGAACATGCCACTGCTGTGTCGCTTGGCTCTGGGAACGGCAGCAGGCATGGCACGGGGTCGGCAGCGTCTTCTGCCCCTGGCTCTGGGGTTAGCTGCAGAGACGCAATGAAAGAAGCCAGCGGAGTGCGCACGGGAGGCAGTGGAACAGCCCGAGCAGGCGGCAGTGGAGGATCGCTCTTGCCCAGCAACACCGGCGCAGGCGCAGAGAGCGGTGTTTCTGAGCTCTCAGGCGCAGGCGTGGAAGCCGGTGAAGGTGCAGGCGGGACTGCCCGTGGAGGTGGCCACGGGGCAGGTCTGGGAGGCGGCCCCGCAGGCCCAGCAGGCAGGGGGGCCTTGGAGACCGCTGCCGCCCCCATCTGTGAGCGGAGTGGGGTCCAGGAGGCCAGCCTGGGCGGGGCCTGCAGGGGTATCAGGGGAGGCGCAGCCCACTCCTGTGGGATCTCAGCCCCTCAGGACTGAGATACAGAGTGTCCGAGGCCACCCTTGGGGGGCTCGGGAGTCCTGGAATGTTGCCAGAAGTGCCTGGTGGCTGGACTTTGATCCCACACAGACAACGACGACTGTATGAAGATGGGAGGATTTCACCAGGGTGAATGGTGAAGGAATAAGTTAATTAGAGTGTGAGACACAAGGTTTAGGATTTCTGTACAGGGGGGTCTGAAGAAGTAAGATGGAGGAATTGGGGTGTGTCCTGTCCTTCTTCTTCTTCTTCTTGGCCTCCATCTTCTGTGGTGATGGTGGCACTTTGGGATTGGTTGTTACTAGAGGTGCACCGGTTAATAAGGGTATAAGGTATTGGGGAGAAATTGTAAATATTGTCCACGTAACTACGAGTATAAAGATAGATGACCGCCCCGGGGGCTCGCAGTGTGCTCATGGCTGGCTTGCTGGGCAGACCTCTGTTGGGCTGAAAGAAAATCTTTTAGATAAACAATTAATAAACACCGAGACCGAGAAAGATCCGAAGTCTCTTCTCGTCTTTTGAAGCGCCGGACTGTCCAAGGCCACCCTGGGCCTTTCCAGGCCACCTAAACAGCCGAAGAAAAAGAAAAAGAAAAAACCTGATAAGGGGCGTTCGCTGCGTGGGCTACTCCCCACCAACCCTTTCGGGGGGGGATCAGCCCTGAAGAGCTGAAGGACAGAGAGAAGCCTGAAGAAAAAAAAGAGAGAGAAGGAAAAAAAACCGGCCAGGAGAGTCTGCAAAAAAACAGCAGCCACTGAGAATTCCATCTCTCAGCTTCCACCGAAGACAGGTTGCAGCAGAGCAGTCCGGATCGGAACCAGAAAAGGGCCCCTGGATCCATCCCTCGTGACCCGCTGGTCGGAGATCGAGAGCCTTCGGACCGCTCTGACGACAGATTCGGTGAGAAGGTCAAAAATAAGAACATGGGGGGCACACTCTCCCAAGAACAACGGGAAATTTTGTCCGCCTTACAAGGCGTGGCTGAAGCATACACAGAAGGGATCCCAAAGAAAGAATTAAAACAGTTATTGTTGTGGGCAAGGCTTAATTACCCACTTGCCGAAACATGCCTGCTATTTGAAGTGGGGTTTTGGCAGGAAGTCAATAGACACTTATATCTGTTAGCAACAAAAAAAGATGAGACAGCGTTAAAGCTGCTCTCGCCAGCCAGGTTGATGCTGGAAGGTATTTCAGTGCAGTCAAAGACACTGGGACAGCGACAGAAAGTCGCGGCACCCTCAAAAGGAGGGGGGGAGCAAAGCTCCGGGAAAAAATTAGCTCTGGCCTCAAGAAGCCAGGGGGAAAGGGCTCTCGAGAAAAGAGAGCAGGAAATAATATTAAAACCCCCGGTCCCAAAACCCAGAAACCCCAGAAAGGTCCCAAAACGTCCGGTAACTCCAGAGAGTACAGGGGAGTCAGGATCGGAAGGGGGGGTGCAGAGGGGAGAGAAGGGATCGGGGGAGACTCCTTCCCGCGGAGAACGCGGCGCGGCAGCGGCGGCAGAGCGGGGCGGCCAGGCTGCGGCGGTGCAGGCGGGGAGCGCGGGGGAAGAGATAACAGGAGACACGAGCTCCGGTGTGGCTTTGGTCAGCGCAGAGCCGGGGGTGGCGGCCGCGGCCGGCAGAGCGGCGGAAACGCGCGCGGCAGGCAGAGCTTGCAAGAACCGGGGAGGGAGATCGCAAATCAGCGCGGGAGCGTTAGACACGGGCGGCGAATTGGGGGAAACTGCGCAGCCCCAAAGGGCCACCGTAAGGAGACGCGGGAGGCGCGCGGTTGTGACGTCAGACCCGGTGCGGAGGTCAGCCCGAATCGCGGAGCGGGCTCGGGTGCCGGCGGGAGGCGGGCTGCGCACACCGGTGGGAGGAGTGGTCACAGCGTCAGAGGAGGAGGAGACAGGGTCAGGGACAGACCAAGGGGAGGAGACCTCGGAGGTGGAACAAGGGGGAGAGAGTGACGTCAGCTCGGGGGAGACAGGGAGCGGCTCGGAAGGCACGCATGCGCGGAGAGTAGAGCGCGGGCGGGGGCGGGCCCGATCCCCTGTGACGTCTCGAGCGGGGAGGAGCTCTGTCCGGGATTCCAGTTCCCGGAGCTCCACGCCCTCTCCAGATTTGGTACCTTCGGTGGAAACCCTTGGAGTTCCAGGCCCTTCCCTTCAAGGGAGACGCTCTGGTTTTCAAGCTCTATTTTCAGCTGAATTAAAAGCCGAGGAGACTTGGTCTGGGACGAGACTGCGGACACGGCAGTCGACGAGAAAAAGAAGAGCAGTCGAGTTCGTTCCGTCATCCGAGCTGGGGAGGCCGATGACAACGCCATGTCGAAACTCAGACTGCACAAAGCGATTCCGAAGAAAAATAAAAAGAGGCTAAAGACTTTGGGGGAATTTTCCTTTAGGGTCTTGAATGGAAAACGAAACAATGATTTTACATGGAAGCAAAGTTATGGGTTTCATGATGTTTATGTGCATTGTTCTTTCATTCTCTGCAATAAGCAATGAGTAGAGTTCTTTGACATCTCTCCCATTTGGAGAGGAATTTTAAGAATAGGGTTCTATGTTTTAATAGTTCTCCTAGTCCTCATACTTGTCGTCCCATGCATATTTGCATGTTTAAAACGCGCTATGAATAGAATAGTGAAAGAGGTCTTCCTAGTGCAAACAGAAGGGGGAGATGTGGGATCTCAGCCCCTCAGGACTGAGATACAGAGTGTCCGAGGCCACCCTTGGGGGGCTCGGGAGTCCTGGAATGTTGCCAGAAGTGCCTGGTGGCTGGACTTTGATCCCACACAGACAACGACGACTGTATGAAGATGGGAGGATTTCACCAGGGTGAATGGTGAAGGAATAAGTTAATTAGAGTGTGAGACACAAGGTTTAGGATTTCTGTACAGGGGGGTCTGAAGAAGTAAGATGGAGGAATTGGGGTGTGTCCTGTCCTTCTTCTTCTTCTTCTTGGCCTCCATCTTCTGTGGTGATGGTGGCACTTTGGGATTGGTTGTTACTAGAGGTGCACCGGTTAATAAGGGTATAAGGTATTGGGGAGAAATTGTAAATATTGTCCACGTAACTACGAGTATAAAGATAGATGACCGCCCCGGGGGCTCGCAGTGTGCTCATGGCTGGCTTGCTGGGCAGACCTCTGTTGGGCTGAAAGAAAAGCTTTTAGATAAACAATTAATAAACACCGAGACCGAGAAAGATCCGAAGTCTCTTCTCGTCTTTTGAAGCGCCGGACTGTCCAAGGCCACCCTGGGCCTTTCCAGGCCACCTAAACAGCCGAAGAAAAAGAAAAAGAAAAAACCTGATACACTCCCATCCCCCCGGAGAGAGAGAAGGGGGAGAAAGGGATGGCTCCATCTGAGCATGCTCCGAAAACACAGAGAAAAAAACTTCGGCTCCGGTTGAAACTTTCCCCCCCCACCGGGATGCAGGGGACCTGGGAAGCAGCAGGTCGTCTTCCTCCAAAGGGTCTTCTCCCACTGAAGTTGGGGGAAATGGGGCTTGCTCATCGCAGTTAGCAATCTAGGAAAAAACAACTGCTCTTTGTTCTAAGACCGGAAAGAGTGCCTTAAATGTTAGGTAAATTCGGGGGTGTCCGAACCCACAGTCCAAAACTAATTGGAAGACGGATTCCATGCCCTCCCATACAAAAACATCCAGAGCATACAGCACATTTGTAAAAAAACCAAAAAGGTTTGCCCATCAGAAAAACTCATAGAAATATCTTTCTGACAGAAAAATTCCAAGAATTCCATCCTCTTCATCCCATTTTTGCCAGAGGGCAATAAGGTTCTCCTCTGAAGGGAAGAAAGGAACCTCAGCCTTGGTGGGAATGCCCCACCACCTTTACAGCCATAATCTGGGAAGGCCAGGATCATCAGGAAGGGAAAAGCCAACAGTACCTTTTGAAAGAGTCCAGCATGCTCTGGTCAGCTCCATGGTGCTGCTGGGCTGTCTGAACATTTTCCTGGAGGCTTTTCAGTAGGTTCTCTTTGTGGTCAGCCTTTCTGTGAACTCTGTTCAAATCAGGATCTTCAGTTTTTCAGCTCCTGGCTAGAATCCACTTCTGTGGTCACTTGTGAAGCAACCATCAATGCCACACATTTGGAGTTTACCCAGTTCAGCAATTGCTCCTCTGGGGGTCACCAATTGATGGTTTTGTCCTCCTCAGTTGGGGTTCACCAATTGTCACATGGCTTGCAAGGGTTGCAGGATGAAGAAAGAGGTGAGAATGTTGACCTCATGTTCAGAAGGATTGATTTATTATTTTATGATATATATATTACATTATACTTTACTAAAAGAAATAGAAGGAAAAATTCTCAGAAGGTTAGCTAAGCTAAGAATACAATAGGAATGAATAAGAAAGTTCTGTGTCTCAGCAGAGGGTGAGACCCAGCTCTGCCGTGAGTGGTCAGTAAATCCAAACATCCACCCAACACCAAACATAGATCCACCTGTTGAATTCCACAGCAGCAGATAAACATGGTTTATATTTTGTTGCTGAGTCCACAGCTTCTCAGAAGGGGAAAAAATCCTAAAGAAAGGATTTTTCACAAAAGATGTCGGTGACAGACGGAGGACGAGGAGGACGGGGAAAAGGAGGAGGAGGAGGAGGAGGAGGACAAGGAGGAGGAGGAGGAGGACAAGGAGGAGTAGGAAAAGGAAAAGGAGGAGGAGGAGGAGGAGGAGGAAGAGGAAGAGGAGGAGGAGGAGGAGGAGGAGGAGGAGGAGGAGGAGGAGGAGGAGGAGGATGAGGAAAAGGAGGATGACAAGGATGAGGATGAGGATGAGGAGGGGGAGGATGAGGAGGAGGAGGATGAGGAGGAGGAGGACAAGGAGGATGAGGAGGATGAGTCGGACGAGGAGGAGGACGAGGAGGATGAGGAGGACAAGGAGAACAAGGAGGAGGATGAGGAGGATGAGGAGGATGGGGAGGACGAGGACGAGAAAGATGAGGATGAGGAAGACAAGGACAAGGATGAGGATGAGGAGGGGAGGATGAAGAGGAGGAGGACGAGGAAAAGGAGAATGAGGAGGAGGAGGACAAGGAGGATGAGGAGGATGAGTAGGACGATGAGGATGAGGAGAAGGAGAAGGAGGAGGAGGACGACGAGGACGAGGACGAGGAGGATAAGTAGGATGACAAGCAGGAGAAGGACAAGGAGAAGGAGGAGGACGAGGTGGAGGAGGATGATGACGAGGATGAGGAGGAGGAGAAGAAGGAGGATGAGGACGATGATGAGGACGACGAGGACGAGGATGAGGATGAGGAGGACGAGTAGGATGACGAGGAGGAGGAGGACGAGAAGGAGGAGGACGAGGAGGATGAAGAGGAAGAGGACGACGAGGAGGTGGACGAGGATGAGAACGAGGACGAGGAGTAGGAGGACAACGAGGAGAGGGAGGAGGACGAGCAGGAGGAGGAGGAGGAGGAGGAGGAGGAGGAGGAGGAGGAGGAGGTGGTGGAGGAAGAGGAGGATGAGGAGGAGGACAAGGAGGAGGACGACGAGGACAAGGGCAAGGATGGGGAGGAGGACGAGGACGAGGAGGTTGTGGAGGAGGACGAAGATGAGGAGGACGAGGAGGACAAGTAGGAGGAGGAGGAGAAGTACGAGGACAAGGACGAGGAGGACAAGGAGGGGGACGAGGAGGACGAGGACGAGGAGGAGGAGGAGGATGAAGAGGAGGAGGACCAGGAAGACCAGTAGGACAAGGAGGACCAGGAGGACGAGGAGGAGGATGAGGAGGAGGACGAGGAGGACCAGGACACGGAGGACGAGGAGGATGAGGAGGAGGAAGAGGATGTGCTGCAGAGCGGGCTGCCCTGGGCACCGTCAGAGGAACAGGGCAGGATGGCTCCTGCTGCCAGGGACGGCTGCAGGGGTGAAGCTGGAGCTGCAGCCAGGGCTGCCCAGAGCTGTCCTGCAGAGCAGCTCCTGCAGCCCTTAGGGCTCTTGGCCAGCCCAGGGCATGTGCCACCTGCCAGGGGCAGCTCTCAGCCTGCCTGGCAGCTCCCCATGGACGCTGCAGGGGATAAGGTGGAGGTGGAAGGAGCCACCCCCATCAGGGCAGATTCCTCCTGCTCTGGAGATGGTGCAGCATGGCCAGGGCTGCTCTCAGCTTCCTCCTCAAGGGAAGGGAAAGGGGCTGTCAGCTTTGGCTGTGTCACTGAGACTCCTGCACTGTCACCCTGGACATCAGCAGATGGGCCTCAGATCCTGCTCAGAAAGTGCCTCCCCAGCCTCCTCTCCCTACAGACAGCAGCAGCAGCACCTTGGCTTGCAGCATCTCTGTTTGTCTGGCCTGCCCTTAAGGCTCTGCTGCCAGAGAGATGCTCCTGGGCAGTGCCCTGTGCTGGGAGGGGTCTGCAGGGCAGAGCTGAGCCCCTAGGGCTGGGCTGGGCTCTGGCAGCACTGGCAGGGACAAGGCTTGGATAGAGAGAAACAGCTCCCAGTAGGCACAACTCCAGGCAGCAGGGAGCCAGACCAATCCTGTATATCCCTTCCTGTTGACCTGCACGGGGAAAGAGAAGAGGGCTTAGAAAAACTGACTTTGAAACTGGAGTCTTTAAAAAGGCCACTTTATTTTTCAAGTACAGTTTTAAGTAACAGTTACAGTTTTAAGCGATCACCCTGAACTAGAGGGAAGTGAAATGAGCAAAGGGCACTTGTGTGGGACCAGCAGGTCTGACTGCCCTGGGGCACAGGGAGCAATGTTTTCCCTCTGGGCTCCCCAGTGTTCAGTCTGAGAGCAATGCTGAAGATGAGACAGTAGCTCAGCAGCACACAGTTCAACTCCAAAATAAAAATGTTTAGTGAAGCTTCCCCACAGAAAGATAAGAAGTTTTGAGGGAATTCCTAAAAAAATCCCCAATGGATTGACTCAAAGAAGTTGTGCCCAGCTTGTCAATGTCTTCTCTCTACAGTCCACAATTCCCAGAGAGAAGAATGTCCAACAGCAGCTCCATCAGGCACTTCCTCCTGCTGGCATTGGCAGACACGCGGCAGCTGCAGCTCCTGCACTTCTGCCTCTTGCTGGGCATCTCCCTGGCTGCCCTCCTGGGCAACGGCCTCATCATCAGTGCCGTAGCCTGTGGCCACCACCTGCACACGCCCATGTTCTTCTTCCTGCTCAACCTGGCCCTCAGCGACCTGGGCTCCATCTGCACCACTGTCCCCAAAGCCATGCACAATTCCCTGTGGCACACCAGGGCCATCTCCTACAAAGGATGTGCTGCACAGGTGTTTTTTTGTGTGTTTTTCATATCATTAGAGTTTTCTCTCCTCATGTGCTACAACCACTATGTGTCCATCTGCAAACCCCTGCACTATGGGACCCTCCTGGGCAGCAGAGCTTGTGCCCACATGGCAGCAGCTGCCTGGGCCAGTGCCTTTCTCAATGCTCTGCTGCAAACAACCAACACATTTTCCCTGCCCTTGTGCAATGGTAATGCCCTGGGCCAGTTCTTCTGTGAAATCCCACACATCCTCAAGCTCTCCTGCTTACACTCCAAACTCAGAGAACTTGGGCTTATTGTGCTTGGTGCCTGTTTAGGTTTTGGCTGTTTTGTGTTTATTGTTTTCTCCTATGTGTAGATCTTCAGGGCTATGCTGAGGATGCCCTCTGAGCAGGGACGGCACAAAGTCTTTTCCACCTGCCTCCCTCACCTGGCCGTGGTCTTCCTGTTTGTCAGTACCTCATTTTTTGCCTGCCTGAAACTCCTCTCCATCTCCTCCCCATCCCTTGATCTGGTGGTATCAGTTCTGTACTTAGTGGTGCCTTCAGCCCTGAACTCCCTCATCTACAGTCTTTTTCCTTCTTACCATCCAATATTCTGACACTTCAACAGACCAGGACGGATCCAGTATATTACTAATGTGAAGATCACTTTCATATACCGGAATTATGGAGTCACAGTCTGGCCAGAAATAGGTATGAGGATGGTACTCATCCCCTTTCCCCTCTTTTATTTATCCAGTCTCCTGTCGTCTTTGGGCTTTCAGCCTGTGACCAGTGGTGGTCCTGGGAGAGTCTGACAGACTCTGCCAAATTTGTGGTGAGGGGCACCCCTTTTGAAAAGTCCTAGAGCCACTGGGGCGGGGTGTAAACCCTGGACGAGTCCCCAGTGTGAGAAATGATGCTCACTTCTAAAAAATTTCAAAGGTTTATTAAAACCTTATCAAAAATACAACAGAAGACTGAATAGAGAAAATATTATGGCACCAGGAGCAAAGGATTTTTTCCCACCACATGCTCATCCACACAATGGATATTTTGCCTTTTTTCCCTTTACCTCCTCCCAAAATTCATCCTCCCAAATGTCCTGACTGCCCAGGTCACCCTTTGATAACAATGCTGGGGGGGGGGGGGGGTTGGCGATAATTATAAATCTATAAAACTTCTCTTAACATATACATAATATTTGCCTTTTAATTGTGAGAGTCAACCATCAAATTATTCATTTATCACAAGGGGGAATGAGGGACACCAGGAATGAGGGACACAGGGAACAGGCAAAACTATAAACAGGCGACACCAGTGTTACCAAAAATACAACAAAATAAAAAACCTCCTTAACACCACAGCATTAAGCAACAGCATTAAGAAACAGCATTCTTTATTTGTCCAGATGCATGAAGAGATAGCTCCTCCACGCATGCCTTCTCTCCGTGGTATTATTTTGCAAAACAAATGTCTGTTTTTCAACAATTGATTTATTATTTTTTGTCATTTTTGCACTTAGTATATTCCTTTGTAAACTAATCACCATATTCTCTTATTCCTAATGTGTTTCCTGATGTTTTAGTTCCATTATCTTATACATTAATTGTGGAGGTACAATTTCCAGCCCACAAGAGTCTATGAAATACCTGCTGGGATTTTCCAAATGGTAGGACTAACTGCCTGTCCTGATTACAATAATTTGGGTTTTTTTCCAGGACATTAAATTTTTTCCTAGGCATTAGCACAAGGATACCTTTTTTAGCACCCTCTTTAGCTGGTTTGTCAGCTAATTGATTCCCTGTATGAACTGGAGAGTGTCCAAACTGGTGGGATTTACAAGAGTATCATGGCCACTTCTTTTGGCTTTTGCAGACACGGTAGTAGTTGACTGATTTCTTCTTTGTACTTAATAGGAGACCTCTATGCCAATAACATCCCCTTTCCTTCCATATGCCTCCATGGGCATGTATTGTTTTAAAAGCATATTTTTAAACAGTCCATATGTTTACCCTTTTTCCCTCACAGATTCCTAGATAAGGTCATTAATTCTGCTTTTTATGCTGATGTGTTAAAAGATAAAGTCTGGTCTTCTATTGCCTGGGTCAAGATTCCTGCTGCACACCCAACTGCCCGTTTTCTGTTTCTTATCATGCTGCTCCCACTAGTGTGCAGGTCCTGTTCTGGGTCCTGGATAGGATCACTCTCAAGATCCCATCTGCCAGAACAAACTTGTTCAGTGGTTACCAGGCAGTCGTGGCACAAAGGGCTCCGGGCTTCTTTTGAAGACCGGAGAAACATGGCTAGGGTATAAAACAGGGGTTACTTTAAGCACTGTCATTACCTTACCTTACCTTACCTTACCTTACCTTACCTTACCTTACCTTACCTTACCTTACCTTACCTTACCTTACCTTACCTTACCTGTTACCTTACCTGTTACCTTACCTGTTACCTTAATCATTGTTCTGCTCCTGTAGGGCAACCTGTTATTTCAGCATCTCGCTGGCAATACCCAATGTCCTCCTTTTTGTTCCAAACCAGCTGTTCCCATGTAGGGTACATGTATTTTAATCTTTTGTTACAATATCCACTTTGTGCTTCCTGCATTAAGAGCTCTGCAGCGACCGCTGCTCTCAAGAATCGAGGTCATCCTGCTCTGTCATTGTCCAGTTGTTTGGAAAAGTACCTCACAGGCTGCTTCCATGACCCCAAATGCTGTGCCCACATCCTTAAGGCCAGGAACCCCTTTTGTGCACAAATATCTCCAATGGTTTAGTTAAGATTGGGATCCCCAATGGAGGAGCTGGCATTAAGTCTATTTCTAGGCCTCTGACTCTCAAGGAGGTTCTGTGATCCCTCAGATCCATTGAATTTCAGGATTGTGTTCCACCTGGGCCACCACAACTTTTACCAATAATTGGTAAAATAAAAACCTCATTAACACCAAGATAGCATTAAGAAGTAGCATTCTTTGTTCAGCCAGATGCATGAGGGCTTAGCTCCTCCAAAAGATCATGTACAGGAGTGCCAAGTACAGGAAAGTTCCTGGTTTTAGACTGCATTTTGCATACATATTCATTATCCCAGAATAAACATACTGATGATAATCATTTCCCCAAAATCATTAACATATTTACCCTCCCCTTTATGTATGTGTTCTTTTGTCCTGGGGGTCTCTGGTGGTCCTTGGTGTTTGGAGATCCCAATATTCCAGTTGACCTGGCTGAGTTGGCTGGACACTAGGGCTGGTGAACTTCCAGTTCTCCCTCTTACACAAGGGGCATTGTGCAGTTCCATGGCCCAGTTGGTTTTGAAGAATGAGCATGTGTGTGAGCTCACCAAGTGTGAACAATTTATCATCTGGTAACAGAACGGGCAATGGCCTTGAAGTGGGAAGGGCTGGGGGGTGAACTCAGGGACCACTGTCCCAAAAGACACCACACCACTGTTTTCACCTGCAGGCAAAGGTCACCTGGGGGCCACCAACCATGGTGGCACCAACCACAGTTCCCCCCCACAGTGGTCCCAGGTACAGTACCTCCAGTCATGGGGGTCCCAGCTATGGTGACCCCTGTCATGGTGGCCTTAACCATGATGGCACCAGCCACCATGACCACCAATCTCCAGACTGTCACCCCAGAACCTCCCAGTATGGGCCTAGGAATTCCAATATAGGTCAGGGACCCTCAGTGTCACCCCAAAACCACCCGCTGTGGACCTAGGGCCTGCTGGTAGTGGACTATGGTAGAGTCCCTGTTGTTATGAACTGATGTCTTAGGTTGGAAGACTTAACTGGGGGTGTGTGTATTCTATCACCATCTATTAAAAGTAGAGCAGTTATCTTCTGTTAATTGAGCAGTTTTCTTGATCTCTTCCACAACCAATCTTCCCTCCAGAGAGACATCTTCTGTTAATGGGCCAGTGAGCCTCACTGCATGACTGATAAAATTACATCATCCCATTGTGAGATGCTCCACCCAGAAGAGCCAAGCATTCCTACATGGATATAATCTGAGATTTATAACACCATAGTTTAGCTTTTCCCACTAAATTCCCAAAAAAGCAGCTTTCTTTTCCACTGGATTCCCAGAGGAAGACCAGGCCCATCTACACCACCCCTGGACCTTCAGAAGAAAACTCCACCCTTCTACAGGATCACTGCTCCAACAGAACCCCACCAGTCACTGCAGGAGCACTGCAGCCACCACTCTGGGACTGCTGCCAACACTCTGACCCACAGGGTGTTGGGTCGTATTCTGACTCACTCAGTGCTGTTTTATATAATTGAATTTTTTATTTTATTTTTATTTTCTTTCCTAATAAAGAACTGTTATTCCTACTCCCAGATTTTTGCCTGAGAGCCCCTAATTTCAAAATTATAATAATTCAGAGAGAGAGGGTTTACATTTTCCATTTCAAAAGAGGCTCCTGCCTTCCTTAATAGACAGCTGTCTTTCAAACCAAGACAACTGGTTTAAACACAGAAGAGCCAAGAAAAGGAAGTCTAAATAAAATGGATCAAACCCAGAAATGTTCAGAATACCCAAAAAACATTATTAAAACCAAATGAGGTTAGGTGTTGGTGCCAAAAAGGTGATATATTTTATTTAATAGTAAAAGAGGCAAAGATAGAGAAAGAAAGAGAGAAAAGGGGAGGGAGGGAGGGAGGGTGGGAGGGAGGGAGGGAGGGAGGGAGGGAGGAAGTGGCAGAAGGAAGTGGCGGAAGGAAATGGAGGAAGGAAGTGGCGGAAGGAAGGAAGTGGCGGAAGGAAGTGGCGGAAGGAAGGAAGTGGCGGAAGGAAGAGGCGGAAGGAAGGAAGGAAGGAAGGAAGGAAGTGGCGGAAGGAAGTGGCGGAAGGAAGGAAGTGGCGGAAGGAAGTGGCGGAAGGAAGTGGCGCAAGTGGCGGAAGTGGCGGAAGGAAGGAAGTGGCGGAAGGAAGTGGCGGAAGGAAGTGGCGGAAGGAAGTGGCGGAAGGAAGTGGCGGAAGGAAGTGGCGGAAGTGGCGGAAGTGGCGGAAGTGGCGGAAGTGGCGGAAGGAAGGAAGGAAGGAAGGAAGGAAGTGGCAGAAGGAAGGAAGTGGCAGAAGGAAGGAAGTGGCGGAAGTGGCGGAAGTGGCGGAAGTGGCGGAAGTGGCGGAAGTGGCGGAAGGAAGGAAGTTAGGAAGGAAGGAAGGAAGGAAGTGGCGGAAGGAAGGAAGTGGCGGAAGGAAGTGGCGGAACGAAGAGGCGGTAGGAAGTGGCGGAAGTGGCAGAAGGAAGTGGCGGAAGGAAGTGGCGGAAGGAAGTGGCGGAAGGAAGGAAGTGGCGGAAGGAAGGAAGTGGCGTAAGGAAGTGGCGGAAGGAAGTGGCGTAACGAAGTGGCGGAAGGAAGTGGCGGAAGGAAGGAAGGAAGGAAGGAAGTGGCGGAAGGAAGGAAGTGGCGGAAGGAAGGAAGGAAAGTGGCGGAAGGAAGGAAGTGGCGGAAGGGAGGAAGTGGCGGAAGGAAGGAAGGAAGTGGCGGAAGGAAGTGGCGGAAGGAAGTGGCGGAAGGAAGTGGCGGAAGGAAGTGGCGGAAGGAAGTGGCGGAAGGAAGTGGCGGAAGGAAGGAAGGAAGGAAGGAAGGAAGGAAGGAAGGAAGGAAGGAAGGAAGGAAGGAAGGAAGGAAGGAAGGAAGGAAGGAAGGAAGGAAGGAAGGAAGTGGCGGAAGGAAGTGGCGGAAGGAAGTGGCGGAAGGAAGTGGCGGAAGGAAGGAACTGGCGGAAGGAAGGAAGGAAGGAAGTGGCGGAAGGAAGTGGCGGAAGGAAGGAAGGAAGGAAGTGGCGGAAGGAAGTGGCGGAAGGAAGTGGCGGAAGGAAGTGGCGGAAGGAAGTGGCGGAAGGAAGGAAGGAAGGAAGGAAGGAAGGAAGGAAGGAAGGAAGGAAGGAAGGAAGGAAGGAAGGAAGGAAGGAAGGAAGGAAGGAAGTGGCGGAAGGAAGTGGCGGAAGGAAGTGGCGG
>JAKDEW010000689.1:0-154042 GCA_021963965.1 Artemisiospiza belli | reverse complement strand
AATGCAGGCAGGCCATACACCAGCAAGTCCAGGCACATGCAGCAAAGCTTGCCAAAATTCATCCCCACTGAAGGCCCAAACAGAAAAGAAGGACCTACAAACACACTGGAACGGAGACTCCATCAAAGGAATTGCAATTGGAGGAGAAAAAAAGGAAATTTGGGAAATCTAGTTACTCTAAGAAAATGGCCCGGGATTATATGAGGTGCCGTGCGAAGGACCAAAAGATGCAAAAATTAAGCTAAGAGATGTTGCAAAATCAGGGGAAATAGTCAAGGAGGAAGACACAACTTACGGGGCAAGATATGAGGGACATGGCATCAACAGTTAAACAAAAAAAAAAAAACAAGAAAAAATCTTTCCCAAAGTCAAAGCCATCAAAATGCAGGCAGGCCATACGCCAGCAAGTGCAGACACATGCAGCAAAGCTTGCCAAAATTGATCCCCACTGAAGGCCAAAACCGAAAAGAAGGACCTACAAACGCGGGGCTCCATGTGTGAGGGGCAGGGCTTCAGGCAGTGAGGGGCGGTGCTCTATGTGTGACGGAAGCGGCTCCATGTGTGTGGGGCAGGGCTCCAGCCAGTGATGGGCGGGGCTCCATGTGGGATGGGCAGGGCTCCATGAGTGAGGGAAGGGGTTCCATGCGTGAGGGGCGGGGTTCCGGGCTGTGAGTGGTGGGGATCCAGTCAGTGAGGGGTGGGGCTCTAGGCAGTGATTGCCGAGGCTCCATGTGTAGGGTTAGGGCTGCAGCCAGAGAGGGGCAGGGCTCCATGTGTGAGGGAAAAGGCTCCATGTGTGTGGGGCAGGGCTCCAGCCAGTGATGGGCGGGGCTCCATGTGGGATGGGCAGGGCTCCATGCAGTGAGGGATAGGGCTCCATATTTGAGGGGCAGGGCTTCAAATATGAAGGGCAAGGCCCCATGAGTGAAGGCCGGGGTTCCAGGCTTTCAGGGGTGGGGATCCAGTCAGTGAGGGGCGGGGCTCAGGGCAGTGATGGCCGGGGCTCTTTGTGTTAGTGGCAGGGCTCCAGCCAGAGAGGGGCAAGGCTCCATGTGTGAGGGAAAGGGCTCCATGTTTGTGGGGCAGGGCTCCAGCCAGTGATGGGCGGGGCTCCATGAGGGATGGGCAGGGCTCCATGCAGTCAGGGGCAAGGCTCCATATTTGAGGGGCGGGGCTCCAATTATGAAGGGCAAGGCCCCATGAGTGAGGCGCGGGGTTCCAGGCTTTCAGGGGTGGGGATCCAGTAAGTGCGGGGCGGGGCATTAGGCAGTCATGGCTGGGGCTCCCTGTGTGAGGGGCAGGGCTTCAGGCAGTGAGGGGCGGTGGATGGAGACAGCATCGGAAATATTGCATTAGGAAAAGTAAAAATGTAAATTTGGTAAATTTAGTGACTGTAAGAAAATGGCCCGGGACTATGTCAGGTGCAGTGCGAAGGACTAAATGATGCCAAAACAAAGCTCACAGATATTTCAAAAGCAGGGGAAAAAGTCAAGGAGGAAAACACAACTTAGGGGGCAAGATATGAGGGACATGGCATGAACAGTTAAACAAAAAAAAAAAAAAAAAAAGAAAAAATCTTTCCCAAAGTCAAAGCCTTCAAAATGCAGGCAGGCCATTCGCCAGCAAGTGCAGGCACATGCAGCAAAGCTTGCCAAATCTGATCCCCACTGAAGGCCAAAACAGAAAATAAGGGCCTACAAACAGGCTGGAGCGGAGACACCATCAAAGGAATTGCAATTGGAGGAGAAAAAAAGGAAATTTGGGAAATTTAGTGACTGTAAGAAAATGGCCCGGGATAATATCAGGTGCAGTGCGAAGGACCAAAAGATGCAAAAACTAAGCTCACAGATGTTGCAAAAGCAGGGGAAAAAGTCAAGGAGGAAGACACAACTTAGGTGGCAAGATATAGGGACATGGCATGGACACTTCAGAAATCAACCAAAAAATGAAAAAAATCTTTCCCCAAGTCAAAGCCACCAAAAGGCATGGCATGCCATCAAGGGCAGGGAAATGCACCAATGATTCTTCGATTCGTCCCCATTGAAATCACAAGATTTCTTTTCCCTTCCCGAAAGGAAATTTCATTTCCTTTCGGGAAGGGAAAAGGAATCTTGTGAATCCCAAAAGAAAGGCTTGCAAACACTCTGGAAAGGAGATAAGTTCAAATGAAATGCAATTGAAAAAAGCAGAAAATCAGTAATTTTAATGTCTTCAAAAAATAGGCTGTGAGGAAATCAGCTGCATTGCAAAGGACCAAAACATGCAAAAAATAGGCTCACAGATGTTGCAAAAGCAGGGGAAAAAGTCAAGGAGAAAGACACAACTTAGGGGGCAAGATATGAGGGACATGGCATGGACACTTCACAAAACAACGAAAAAAAAAAAATTTTTCCGAAGTAAAAGCCATCAAAATGCAGGCAGGCCATACACCAGCAAGTCCAGGCACATGCAGCAAAGCTTGCCAAAATTCATCCCCACTGAAGGCCCAAACAGAAAAGAAGGACCTACAAACACACTGGAACGGAGACTCCATCAAAGGAATTGCAATTGGAGGAGAAAAAAAAGGAAATTTGGGAAATCTAGTTACTCTAAGAAAATGGCCCGGGATTATATGAGGTGCAGTGCGAAGGACCAAAAGATGCAAAAATTAAGCTAAGAGATGTTGCAAAATCAGGGGAAATAGTCAAGGAGGAAGACACAACTTACGGGGCAAGATATGAGGGACATGGCATCAACAGTTAAACAAAAAAAAAAAAACAAGAAAAAATCTTTCCCAAAGTCAAAGCCATCAAAATGCAGGCAGGCCATACGCCAGCAAGTGCAGACACATGCAGCAAAGCTTGCCAAAATTGATCCCCACTGAAGGCCAAAACCGAAAAGAAGGACCTACAAACGCGGGGCTCCATGTGTGAGGGGCAGGGCTTCAGGCAGTGAGGGGCGGTGCTCTATGTGTGACGGAAGCGGCTCCATGTGTGTGGGGCAGGGCTCCAGCCAGTGATGGGCGGGGCTCCATGTGGGATGGGCAGGGCTCCATGAGTGAGGGAAGGGGTTCCATGCGTGAGGGGCGGGGTTCCGGGCTGTGAGGGGTGGGGATCCAGTCAGTGAGGGGTGGGGCTCTAGGCAGTGATTGCCGAGGCTCCATGTGTTAGGGTTAGGGCTGCAGCCAGAGAGGGGCAGGGCTCCATGTGTGAGGGAAAAGGCTCCATGTGTGTGGGGCAGGGCTCCAGCCAGTGATGGGCGGGGGCTCCATGTGGGATGGGCAGGGCTCCATGAAGTGAGGGATAGGGCTCCATATTTGAGGGGCAGGGCTTCAAATATGAAGGGCAAGGCCCCATGAGTGAAGGCCGGGGTTCCAGGCTTTCAGGGGTGGGGATCCAGTCAGTGAGGGGCGGGGCTCAGGGGCAGTGATGGCCGGGGCTCTTTGTGTTAGTGGCAGGGCACCAGCCAGAGAGGGGCAAGGCTCCATGTGTGAGGGAAAGGGCTCCATGTTTGTGGGGCAGGGCTCCAGCCAGTGATGGGCAGGGCTCCATGAGGGATGGGCAGGGCTCCATGCAGTCAGGGGCAAGGCTCCATATTTGAGGGGCGGGGCTCCAATTATGAAGGGCGAGGCCTCATGAGTGAGGCGCGGGGTTCCAGGCTTTCAGGGGTGGGGATCCAGTCAGTGCGGGGCGGGGCACTAGGCAGTCATGGCTGGGGCTCCCTGTGTGAGGGGCAGGGCTTCAGGCAGTGAGGGGCGGTGGATGGAGACAGCATGGGAAATATTGCATTAGGAAAAGTAAAAATGTAAATTTGGTAAATTTAGTGACTGTAAGAAAATGGCCCGGGATTATGTCAGGTGCAGTGCGAAGCACCAAAAGATGCAAAAATTAAGCTAAGAGATGTTGCAAAATGAGGGGAAATAGTCAAGTAGGAAGACACAACTTAGGGGGCAAGATATGAGGGACATGGCATGAATATTTAAAACAAGAAAAAAGAAAAACAAGAAAAAATCGTTCCCAAAGTCAAAGCCTTCAAAATGCAGGCAGGCCATTCGCCAGCAAGTGCAGGCACATGCAGCAAAGCTTGCCAAATCTGATCCCCACTGAAGGCCAAAACAGAAAATAAGGGCCTACAAACAGGCTGGAGCGGAGACACCATCAAAGGAATTGTAATTGGAGGAGAAAAAAAGGAAATTTGGGAAATTTAGTGACTGTAAGAAAATGGGCCCGGGATAATATCAGGTGCAGTGCGAAGGACCAAAAGATGCAAAAAACTAAGCTCACAGATGTTGCAAAAGCAGGGGAAAAAGTCAAGGAGGAAGACACAACTTAGGTGGCAAGATATAGGGACATGGCATGGACACTTCAGAAATCAACCAAAAAATGAAAAAAATCTTTCCCCAAGTCAAAGCCACCAAAAGGCATGGCATGCCATCAAGGGCAGGGAAATGCACCAATGATTCTTCGATTCGTCCCCATTGAAATCACAAGATTTCTTTTCCCTTCCCGAAAGGAAATTTCATTTCCTTTCGGGAAGGGAAAAGGAATCTTGTGAATCCCAAAAGAAAGGCTTGCAAACACTCTGGAAAGGAGATAAGTTCAAATGAAATGCAATTGAAAAAAGCAGAATATCAGTAATTTTAATGTCTTCAAAAAATAGGCTGTGAGGAAATCAGCTGCATTGCAAAGGACCAAAACATGCAAAAAATAGGCTCACAGATGTTGCAAAAGCAGGGGAAAAAGTCAAGGAGGAAGACACAACTTAGGGGGCAAGATATGAGGGACATGGCATGGACACTTCACAAAACAACAAAAAAAAAAAAATTTTTCCAAAGTCAAAGCCATCAAAATGCAGGCAGGCCATACACCAGCAAGTCCAGGCACATGCAGCAAAGCTTGCCAAAATTCATCCCCACTGAAGGCCCAAACAGAAAAGAAGGACCTACAAACACACTGGAACGGAGACTCCATCAAAGGAATTGCAATTGGAGGAGAAAAAAAGGAAATTTGGGAAATTTAGTGACTCTAAGAAAATGGCCCGGGATTATATGAGGTGCAGTGCGAAGGACCAAAAGATGCAAAAATTAAGCTAAGAGATGTTGCAAAATCAGGGGAAATAGTCAAGGAGGAAGACACAACTTACGGGGCAAGATATGAGGGACATGGCATCAACAGTTAAACAAAAAAAAAAAAACAAGAAAAAATCTTTCCCAAAGTCAAAGCCATCAAAATGCAGGCAGGCCATACGCCAGCAAGTGCAGACACATGCAGCAAAGCTTGCCAAAATTGATCCCCACTGAAGGCCAAAACCGAAAAGAAGGACCTACAAACGCGGGGCTCCATGTGTGAGGGGCAGGGCTTCAGGCAGTGAGGGGCGGTGCTCTATGTGTGACGGAAGCGGCTCCATGTGTGTGGGGCAGGGCTCCAGGCAGTGATGGGCGGGGCTCCATGTGGGATGGGCAGGGCTCCATGAGTGAGGGAAGGGGTTCCATGCGTGAGGGGCGGGGTTCCGGGCTGTGAGGGGTGGGGATCCAGTCAGTGAGGGGTGGGGCTCTAGGCAGTGATTGCCGAGGCTCCATGTGTTAGGGTTAGGGCTGCAGCCAGAGAGGGGCAGGGCTCCATGTGTGAGGGAAAAGGCTCCATGTGTGTGGGGCAGGGCTCCAGCCAGTGATGGGCGGGGCTCCATGTGGGATGGGCAGGGCTCCATGCAGTGAGGGATAGGGCTCCATATTTGAGGGGCGGGGCTTCAAATATGAAGGGCAAGGCCCCATGAGTGAAGGCCGGGGTTCCAGGCTTTCAGGGGTGGGGATCCAGTCAGTGAGGGGCGGGGCTCAGGGCAGTGATGGCCGGGGCTCTTTGTGTTAGTGGCAGGGCTCCAGCCAGAGAGGGGCAAGGCTCCATGTGTGAGGGAAAGGGCTCCATGTTTGTGGGGCAGGGCTCCAGCCAGTGATGGGCGGGGATCCATGAGGGATGGGCAGGGCTCCATGCAGTCAGGGGCAAGGCTCCATATTTGAGGGGCGGGGCTCCAATTATGAAGGGCGAGGCCTCATGAGTGAGGCGCGGGGTTCCAGGCTTTCAGGGGTGGGGATCCAGTCAGTGCGGGGCGGGGCACTAGGCAGTCATGGCTGGGGCTCCCTGTGTGAGGGGCAGGGCTTCAGGCAGTGAGGGGCGGTGGATGGAGACAGCATGGGAAATATTGCATTAGGAAAAGTAAAAATGTAAATTTGGTAAATTTAGTGACTGTAAGAAAATGGCCCGGGATTATGTCAGGTGCAGTGCGAAGCACCAAAAGATGCAAAAATTAAGCTAAGAGATGTTGCAAAATGAGGGGAAATAGTCAAGGAGGAAGACACAACTTAGGGGGCAAGATATGAGGGACATGGCATGAATATTCAAAACAAGAAAAAAGAAAAACAAGAAAAAATCGTTCCCAAAGTCAAAGCCTTCAAAATGCAGGCAGGCCATTCGCCAGCAAGTGCAGGCACATGCAGCAAAGCTTGCCAAATCTGATCCCCACTGAAGGCCAAAACAGAAAATAAGGGCCTACAAACAGGCTGGAGCGGAGACACCATCAAAGGAATTGTAATTGGATGAGAAAAAATGACAATTTGGGAAATTTAGTGACTGTAAGGAAATGGCCCGGGATAATATCAGGTGCAGTGCGAAGGACCAAAAGATGCAAAATCTAAGCTCACAGATGTTGCAAAAGCAGGGGAAGAAGTCAAGGAGGAAGACACAACTTAGGTGGCAAGATATGAGGACATGGCATGGACACTTCAGAAATCAACCAAAAAATGAAAAAAAATCTTTCCCCAAGTCAAAGCCACCAAAAGGCATGGCATGCCATCAAGGGCAGGGAAATGCACCAATGATTCTTCGATTCGTCCCCATTGAAATCACAAGATTTCTTTTCCCTTCCCGAAAGGAAATGAAATTTCCTTTCGGGAAGGGAAAAGGAATCTTGTGAATCCCAAAAGAAAGGCTTGCAAACACTCTGGAAAGGAGATAAGTTCAAATGAAATGCAATTGAAAAAAGCAGAAAATCAGTAATTGTAATGTCTTCAAAAAATAGGCTGTGAGGAAATCAGCTGCATTGCAAAGGACCAAAACATGCAAAAAATAGGCTCACAGATGTTGTAAAAGCAGGGGAAAAAGTCAAGGAGGAAGACACAACTTAGGGGGCAAGATATGAGGGACATGGCATGGACACTTCAAAAAACAACAACAAAAAAAAAAATTTTTCCAAAGTCAAAGCCATCAAAATGCAGGCAGGCCATACACCAGCAAGTGCAGGCACATGCAGCAAAGCTTGCCAAATCTGATCCCCACTGAAGGCCAACACAGAAAATAAGGACCTACAAACACACTGGAACGGAGACTCCATCAAAGGAATTGCAATTGGAGGAGAAAAAAAGGAAATTTGGGAAATTTAGTGACTCTAAGAAAATGGCCCGGGATTATATGAGGTGCAGTGCGAAGGACCAAAAGATGCAAAAATTAAGCTAAGAGATGTTGCAAAATCAGGGGAAATAGTCAAGGAGGAAGACACAACTTACGGGGCAAGATATGAGGGACATGGCATCAACAGTTAAACAAAAAAAAAAAAACAAGAAAAAATCTTTCCCAAAGTCAAAGCCATCAAAATGCAGGCAGGCCATACGCCAGCAAGTGCAGACACATGCAGCAAAGCTTGCCAAAATTGATCCCCACTGAAGGCCAAAACCGAAAAGAAGGACCTACAAACGCGGGGCTCCATGTGTGAGGGGCAGGGCTTCAGGCAGTGAGGGGCGGTGCTCTATGTGTGACGGAAGCGGCTCCATGTGTGTGGGGCAGGGCTCCAGGCAGTGATGGGCGGGGCTCCATGTGGGATGGGCAGGGCTCCATGAGTGAGGGAAGGGGTTCCATGCGTGAGGGGCGGGGTTCCGGGCTGTGAGGGGTGGGGATCCAGTCAGTGAGGGGTGGGGCTCTAGGCAGTGATTGCCGAGGCTCCATGTGTTAGGGTTAGGGCTGCAGCCAGAGAGGGGCAGGGCTCCATGTGTGAGGGAAAAGGCTCCATGTGTGTGGGGCAGGGCTCCAGCCAGTGATGGGCGGGGCTCCATGTGGGATGGGCAGGGCTCCATGCAGTGAGGGATAGGGCTCCATATTTGAGGGGCGGGGCTTCAAATATGAAGGGCAAGGCCCCATGAGTGAAGGCCGGGGTTCCAGGCTTTCAGGGGTGGGGATCCAGTCAGTGAGGGGCGGGGCTCAGGGCAGTGATGGCCGGGGCTCTTTGTGTTAGTGGCAGGGCTCCAGCCAGAGAGGGGCAAGGCTCCATGTGTGAGGGAAAGGGCTCCATGTTTGTGGGGCAGGGCTCCAGCCAGTGATGGGCAGGGCTCCATGAGGGATGGGCAGGGCTCCATGCAGTCAGGGGCAAGGCTCCATATTTGAGGGGCGGGGCTCCAATTATGAAGGGCGAGGCCTCATGAGTGAGGCGCGGGGTTCCAGGCTTTCAGGGGTGGGGATCCAGTCAGTGCGGGGCGGGGCACTAGGCAGTCATGGCTGGGGCTCCCTGTGTGAGGGGCAGGGCTTCAGGCAGTGAGGGGCGGTGGATGGAGACAGCATCGGAAATATTGCATTAGGAAAAGTAAAAATGTAAATTTGGTAAATTTAGTGACTGTAAGAAAATGGCCCGGGATTATGTCAGGTGCAGTGCGAAGCACCAAAAGATGCAAAAATTAAGCTAAGAGATGTTGCAAAATGAGGGGAAATAGTCAAGGAGGAAGACACAACTTAGGGGGCAAGATATGAGGGACATGGCATGAATATTCAAAACAAGAAAAAAGAAAAACAAGAAAAAATCGTTCCCAAAGTCAAAGCCTTCAAAATGCAGGCAGGCCATTCGCCAGCAAGTGCAGGCACATGCAGCAAAGCTTGCCAAAATCTGATCCCCACTGAAGGCCAAAACAGAAAATAAGGGCCTACAAACAGGCTGGAGCGGAGACACCATCAAAGGAATTGTAATTGGATGAGAAAAAATGACAATTTGGGAAATTTAGTGACTGTAAGGAAATGGCCCGGGATAATATCAGGTGCAGTGCGAAGGACCAAAAGATGCAAAATCTAAGCTCACAGATGTTGCAAAAGCAGGGGAAGAAGTCAAGGAGGAAGACACAACTTAGGTGGCAAGATATGAGGACATGGCATGGACACTTCAGAAATCAACCAAAAAATGAAAAAAAATCTTTCCCCAAGTCAAAGCCACCAAAAGGCATGGCATGCCATCAAGGGCAGGGAAATGCACCAATGATTCTTCGATTCGTCCCCATTGAAATCACAAGATTTCTTTTCCCTTCCCGAAAGGAAATGAAATTTCCTTTCGGGAAGGGAAAAGGAATCTTGTGAATCCCAAAAGAAAGGCTTGCAAACACTCTGGAAAGGAGATAAGTTCAAATGAAATGCAATTGAAAAAAGCAGAAAATCAGTAATTGTAATGTCTTCAAAAAATAGGCTGTGAGGAAATCAGCTGCATTGCAAAGGACCAAAACATGCAAAAAATAGGCTCACAGATGTTGTAAAAGCAGGGGAAAAAGTCAAGGAGGAAGACACAACTTAGGGGGCAAGATATGAGGGACATGGCATGGACACTTCAAAAAACAACAACAAAAAAAAAATTTTTCCAAAGTCAAAGCCATCAAAATGCAGGCAGGCCATACACCAGCAAGTGCAGGCACATGGAGCAAAGCTTGCCAAATCTGATCCCCACTGAAGGCCAACACAGAAAATAAGGACCTACAAACACACTGGAATGGAGACTCCATCAAAGGAATTGCAATTGGAAGAGAAAAAAAGGAAATTTGGGAAATATAGTGACTCTAAGAAAATGGCCCGGGATTATATGAGGTGCAGTGCGAAGGACCAAAAGATGCAAAAATTAAGCTCACAGATGTTGCAAAAGCAGGGGAAAAAGTCAAGGAGGAAGACACAACTTAGGTGGCAAGATATAGGGACATGGCATGGACACTTCAGAAATCAACCAGAAAATGAAAAAAATCTTTCCCCAAGGCAAAGCCACCAAACGGCATGGCATGCCATCAAGGGCAGGGAAATGCACCAAGGATTCTTCGATTCGTCCCCATTGAAATCACAAGATTTCTTTTCCCTTCCCGAAAGGAAATGAAATTTCCTTTCGGGAAGGGAAAAGGAATCTTGTGAATCCCAAAAGAAAGGCTTGCAAACACTCTGGAAAGGAGATAAGTTCAAATGAAATGCAATTGAAAAAAGCAGAAAATCAGTAATTTTAATGTCTTCAAAAAATAGGCTGTGAGGAAATCAGCTGCATTGCAAAGGACCAAAACATGCAAAAAATAGGCTCACAGATGTTGCAAAAGCAGGGGAAAAAGTCAAGGAGGAAGACACAACTTAGGGGGCAAGATATGAGGGACATGGCATGGACACTTCACAAAACAACAAAAAAAAAAAAATTTTTCCAAAGTCAAAGCCATCAAAATGCAGGCAGGCCATACACCAGCAAGTCCAGGCACATGCAGCAAAGCTTGCCAAAATTCATCCCCACTGAAGGCCCAAACAGAAAAGAAGGACCTACAAACACACTGGAACGGAGACTCCATCAAAGGAATTGCAATTGGAGGAGAAAAAAGGAAATTTGGGAAATTTAGTGACTCTAAGAAAATGGCCCGGGATTATATGAGGTGCAGTGCGAAGGACCAAAAGATGCAAAAATTAAGCTAAGAGATGTTGCAAAATCAGGGGAAATAGTCAAGGAGGAAGACACAACTTACGGGGCAAGATATGAGGGACATGGCATCAACAGTTAAACAAAAAAAAAAAAACAAGAAAAAATCTTTCCCAAAGTCAAAGCCATCAAAATGCAGGCAGGCCATACGCCAGCAAGTGCAGACACATGCAGCAAAGCTTGCCAAAATTGATCCCCACTGAAGGCCAAAACCGAAAAGAAGGACCTACAAACGCGGGGCTCCATGTGTGAGGGGCAGGGCTTCAGGCAGTGAGGGGCGGTGCTCTATGTGTGACGGAAGCGGCTCCATGTGTGTGTGGCAGGGCTCCAGCCAGTGATGGGCGGGGCTCCATGTGGGATGGGCAGGGCTCCATGAGTGAGGGAAGGGGTTCCATGCGTGAGGGGCGGGGTTCCGGGCTGTGAGGGGTGGGGATCCAGTCAGTGAGGGGTGGGGCTCTAGGCAGTGATTGCCGAGGCTCCATGTGTTAGGGTTAGGGCTGCAGCCAGAGAGGGGCAGGGCTCCATGTGTGAGGGAAAAGGCTCCATGTGTGTGGGGCAGGGCTCCAGCCAGTGATGGGCGGGGCTCCATGTGGGATGGGCAGGGCTCCATGCAGTGAGGGATAGGGCTCCATATTTGAGGGGCAGGGCTTCAAATATGAAGGGCAAGGCCCCATGAGTGAAGGCCGGGGTTCCAGGCTTTCAGGGGTGGGGATCCAGTCAGTGAGGGGCGGGGCTCAGGGCAGTGATGGCCGGGGCTCTTTGTGTTAGTGGCAGGGCACCAGCCAGAGAGGGGCAAGGCTCCATGTGTGAGGGAAAGGGCTCCATGTTTGTGGGGCAGGGCTCCAGCCAGTGATGGGCAGGGCTCCATGAGGGATGGGCAGGGCTTCATGCAGTCAGGGGCAAGGCTCCATATTTGAGGGGCGGGGCTCCAATTATGAAGGGCGAGGCCTCATGAGTGAGGCGCGGGGTTCCAGGCTTTCAGGGGTGGGGATCCAGTCAGTGCGGGGCGGGGCACTAGGCAGTCATGGCTGGGGCTCCCTGTGTGAGGGGCAGGGCTTCAGGCAGTGAGGGGCGGTGGATGGAGACAGCATCGGAAATATTGCATTAGGAAAAGTAAAAATGTAAATTTGGTAAATTTAGTGACTGTAAGAAAATGGCCCGGGATTATGTCAGGTGCAGTGCGAAGCACCAAAAGATGCAAAAATTAAGCTAAGAGATGTTGCAAAATGAGGGGAAATAGTCAAGTAGGAAGACACAACTTAGGGGGCAAGATATGAGGGACATGGCATGAATATTTAAAACAAGAAAAAAGAAAAACAAGAAAAAATCGTTCCCAAAGTCAAAGCCTTCAAAATGCAGGCAGGCCATTCGCCAGCAAGTGCAGGCACATGCAGCAAAGCTTGCCAAATCTGATCCCCACTGAAGGCCAAAACAGAAAATAAGGGCCTACAAACAGGCTGGAGCGGAGACACCATCAAAGGAATTGTAATTGGAGGAGAAAAAATGACAATTTGGGAAATTTAGTGACTGTAAGGAAATGGCCCGGGATAATATCAGGTGCAGTGCGAAGGACCAAAAGATGCAAAATCTAAGCTCACAGATGTTGCAAAAGCAGGGGAAGAAGTCAAGGAGGAAGACACAACTTAGGTGGCAAGATATGAGGACATGGCATGGACACTTCAGAAATCAACCAAAAAATGAAAAAAATCTTTCCCCAAGTCAAAGCCACCAAAAGGCATGGCATGCCATCAAGGGCAGGGAAATGCACCAATGATTCTTCGATTCGTCCCCATTGAAATCACAAGATTTCTTTTCCCTTCCCGAAAGGAAATGAAATTTCCTTTCGGGAAGGGAAAAGGAATATTGTGAATCCCAAAAGAAAGGCTTGCAAACACTCTGGAAAGGAGATAAGTTCAAATGAAATGCAATTGAAAAAAGCAGAAAATCAGTAATTTTAATGTCTTCAAAAAATAGGCTGTGAGGAAATCAGCTGCATTGCAAAGGACCAAAACATGCAAAAAATAGGCTCACAGATGTTGCAAAAGCAGGGGAAAAAGTCAAGGAGGAAGACACAACTTAGGGGGCAAGATATGAGGGACATGGCATGGACACTTCAAAAAACAACAACAAAAAAAAAATTTTTCCAAAGTCAAAGCCATCAAAATGCAGGCAGGCCATACACCAGCAAGTGCAGGCACATGCAGCAAAGCTTGCCAAAATTGATCCCCACTGAAGGCCCAAACAGAAAATAAGGACCTACAAACACACTGGAATGGAGACTCCATCAAAGGAATTGCAATTGGAAGAGAAAAAAAGGAAATTTGGGAAATTTAGTGACTCTAAGAAAATGGCCCGGGATTATATGAGGTGCAGTGCGAAGGACCAAAAGATGCAAAAATTAAGCTCACAGATGTTGCAAAAGCAGGGGAAAAAGTCAAGGAGGAAGACACAACTGAGGTGGCAAGATATGAGGACATGGCATGGACACTTCAGAAATCAACCCAAAAAATGAAAGAAATCTTTCCACAAGTCAAAGCCACCAAAAGGCATGGCATGCCATCAAGGGCAGGGAAATGCACCAATGATTCTTCGATTCGTCCCCATTGAAATCACAAGATTTCTTTTCCCTTCCCGAAAGGAAATGAAATTTCCTTTCGGGAAGGGAAAAGGAATCTTGTGAATCCCAAAAGAAAGGCTTGCAAACACTCTGGAAAGAGATAAGTTCAAATGAAATGCAATTGAAAAAAGCAGAAAATCAGTAATTTTAATGTCTTCAAAAAATAGGCTGTGAGGAAATCAGCTGCATTGCAAAGGACCAAAACATGCAAAAAATAGGCTCACAGATGTTGCAAAAGCAGGGGAAAAAGTCAAGGAGAAAGACACAACTTAGGGGGCAAGATATGAGGGACATGGCATGGACACTTCACAAAACAACGAAAAAAAAAAAATTTTTCCGAAGTAAAAGCCATCAAAATGCAGGCAGGCCATACACCAGCAAGTCCAGGCACATGCAGCAAAGCTTGCCAAAATTCATCCCCACTGAAGGCCCAAACAGAAAAGAAGGACCTACAAACACACTGGAACGGAGACTCCATCAAAGGAATTGCAATTGGAGGAGAAAAAAAGGAAATTTGGGAAATCTAGTTACTCTAAGAAAATGGCCCGGGATTATATGAGGTGCAGTGCGAAGGACCAAAAGATGCAAAAATTAAGCTAAGAGATGTTGCAAAATCAGGGGAAATAGTCAAGGAGGAAGACACAACTTACGGGGCAAGATATGAGGGACATGGCATCAACAGTTAAACAAAAAAAAAAAAACAAGAAAAAATCTTTCCCAAAGTCAAAGCCATCAAAATGCAGGCAGGCCATACGCCAGCAAGTGCAGACACATGCAGCAAAGCTTGCCAAAATTGATCCCCACTGAAGGCCAAAACCGAAAAGAAGGACCTCCAAACGCGGGGCTCCATGTGTGTGGGGCAGGGCTTCAGGCAGTGAGGGGCGGTGCTCTATGTGTGACAGAAGCGGCTCCATGTGTGTGGGGCAGGGCTCCAGGCAGTGATGGCGGGGCTCCATGTGGGATGGGCAGGGCTCCATGAGTGAGGGAAGGGGTTCCATGCGTGAGGGGCGGGTTCCGGGCTGTGAGGGGTGGGGATCCAGTCAGTGAGGGGTGGGGCTCTAGGCAGTGATTGCCGAGGCTCCATGTGTTAGGGTTAGGGCTGCAGCCAGAGAGGGGCAGGGCTCCATGTGTGAGGGAAAAGGCTCCATGTGTGTGGGGCAGGGCTCCAGCCAGTGATGGGCGGGGCTCCATGTGGGATGGGCAGGGCTCCATGCAGTGAGGGATAGGGCTCCATATTTGAGGGGCGGGGCTTCAAATATGAAGGGCAAGGCCCCATGAGTGAAGGCCGGGGTTCCAGGCTTTCAGGGGTGGGGATCCAGTCAGTGAGGGGCGGGGCTCAGGGCAGTGATGGCCGGGGCTCTTTGTGTTAGTGGCAGGGCTCCAGCCAGAGAGGGGCAAGGCTCCATGTGTGAGGGAAAGGGCTCCATGTTTGTGGGGCAGGGCTCCAGCCAGTGATGGGCGGGGATCCATGAGGGATGGGCAGGGCTCCATGCAGTCAGGGGCAAGGCTCCATATTTGAGGGGCGGGGCTCCAATTATGAAGGGCAAGGCCCCATGAGTGAGGCGCGGGGTTCCAGGCTTTCAGGGGTGGGGATCCAGTCAGTGCGGGGCGGGGCACTAGGCAGTCATGGCTGGGGCTCCCTGTGTGAGGGGCAGGGCTTCAGGCAGTGAGGGGCGGTGGATGGAGACAGCATCGGAAATATTGCATTAGGAAAAGTAAAAATGTAAATTTGGTAAATTTAGTGACTGTAAGAAAATGGCCCGGGATTATGTCAGGTGCAGTGCGAAGCACCAAAAGATGCAAAAATTAAGCTAAGAGATGTTGCAAAATGAGGGGAAATAGTCAAGGAGGAAGACACAACTTAGGGGGCAAGATATGAGGGACATGGCATGAATATTCAAAACAAGAAAAAAGAAAAACAAGAAAAAATCGTTCCCAAAGTCAAAGCCTTCAAAATGCAGGCAGGCCATTCGCCAGCAAGTGCAGGCACATGCAGCAAAGCTTGCCAAATCTGATCCCCACTGAAGGCCAAAACAGAAAATAAGGGCCTACAAACAGGCTGGAGCGGAGACACCATCAAAGGAATTGTAATTGGATGAGAAAAAATGACAATTTGGGAAATTTAGTGACTGTAAGGAAATGGCCCGGGATAATATCAGGTGCAGTGCGAAGGACCAAAAGATGCAAAATCTAAGCTCACAGATGTTGCAAAAGCAGGGGAAGAAGTCAAGGAGGAAGACACAAATTAGGTGGCAAGATATGAGGACATGGCATGGACACTTCAGAAATCAACCAAAAAATGAAAAAAATCTTTCCCCAAGTCAAAGCCACCAAAAGGCATGGCATGCCATCAAGGGCAGGGAAATGCACCAATGATTCTTCGATTCGTCCCCATTGAAATCACAAGATTTCTTTTCCCTTCCCGAAAGGAAATGAAATTTCCTTTCGGGAAGGGAAAAGGAATCTTGTGAATCCCAAAAGAAAGGCTTGCAAACACTCTGGAAAGGAGATAAGTTCAAATGAAATGCAATTGAAAAAAGCAGAAAATCAGTAATTGTAATGTCTTCAAAAAATAGGCTGTGAGGAAATCAGCTGCATTGCAAAGGACCAAAACATGCAAAAAATAGGCTCACAGATGTTGTAAAAAGCAGGGGAAAAAGTCAAGGAGGAAGACACAACTTAGGGGGCAAGATATGAGGGACATGGCATGGACACTTCAAAAAACAACAACAAAAAAAAAATTTTTCCAAAGTCAAAGCCATCAAAATGCAGGCAGGCCATACACCAGCAAGTGCAGGCACATGCAGCAAAGCTTGCCAAATCTGATCCCCACTGAAGGCCAACACAGAAAATAAGGACCTACAAACACACTGGAATGGAGACTCCATCAAAGGAATTGCAATTGGAAGAGAAAAAAAGGAAATTTGGGAAATATAGTGACTCTAAGAAAATGGCCCGGGATTATATGAGGTGCAGTTCGAAGGACCAAAAGATGCAAAAATTAAGCTCACAGATGTTGCAAAAGCAGGGGAAAAAGTCAAGGAGGAAGACACAACTTAGGTGGCAAGATATAGGGACATGGCATGGACACTTCAGAAATCAACCAGAAAATGAAAAAAATCTTTCCCCAAGGCAAAGCCACCAAACAGCATGGCATGCCATCAAGGGCAGGGAAATGCACCAAGGATTCTTCGATTCGTCCCCATTGAAATCACAAGATTTCTTTTCCCTTCCCGAAAGGAAATGAAATTTCCTTTCGGGAAGGGAAAAGGAATCTTGTGAATCCCAAAAGAAAGGCTTGCAAACACTCTGGAAAGGAGATAGGTTCAAATGAAATGCAATTGAAAAAAGCAGAAAATCAGTAATTTTAATGTCTTCAAAAAATAGGCTGTGAGGAAATCAGCTGCATTGCAAAGGACCAAAACATGCAAAAAATAGGCTCACAGATGTTGCAAAAGCAGGGGAAAAAGTCAAGGAGGAAGACACAACTTAGGGGGCAAGATATGAGGGACATGGCATGGACACTTCACAAAACAACGAAAAAGAAAAAATTTTTCCAAAGTCAAAGCCATCAAAATGCAGGCAGGCCATACACCAGCAAGTCCAGGCACATGCAGCAAAGCTTGCCAAAATTCATCCCCACTGAAGGCCCAAACAGAAAAGAAGGACCTACAAACACACTGGAACGGAGACTCCATCAAAGGAATTGCAATTGGAGGAGAAAAAAAGGAAATTTGGGAAATCTAGTTACTCTAAGAAAATGGCCCGGGATTATATGAGGTGCCGTGCGAAGGACCAAAAGATGCAAAAATTAAGCTAAGAGATGTTGAAAAATCAGGGGAAATAGTCAAGGAGGAAGACACAACTTACGGGGCAAGATATGAGGGACATGGCATCAACAGTTAAACAAAAAAAAAAAAACAAGAAAAAATCTTTCCCAAAGTCAAAGCCATCAAAATGCAGGCAGGCCATACGCCAGCAAGTGCAGACACATGCAGCAAAGCTTGCCAAAATTGATCCCCACTGAAGGCCAAAACCGAAAAGAAGGACCTACAAACGCGGGGCTCCATGTGTGAGGGGCAGGGCTTCAGGCAGTGAGGGGCGGTGCTCTATGTGTGACGGAAGCGGCTCCATGTGTGTGGGGCAGGGCTCCAGCCAGTGATGGGCGGGGCTCCATGTGGGATGGGCAGGGCTCCATGCAGTGAGGGATAGGGCTCCATATTTGAGGGGCGGGGCTTCAAATATGAAGGGCAAGGCCCCATGAGTGAAGGCCGGGGTTCCAGGCTTTCAGGGGTGGGGATCCAGTCAGTGAGGGGCGGGGCTCAGGGCAGTGATGGCCGGGGCTCTTTGTGTTAGTGGCAGGGCTCCAGCCAGAGAGGGGCAAGGCTCCATGTGTGAGGGAAAGGGCTCCATGTTTGTGGGGCAGGGCTCCAGCCAGTGATGGGCGGGGATCCATGAGGGATGGGCAGGGCTCCATGCAGTCAGGGGCAAGGCTCCATATTTGAGGGGCGGGGCTCCAATTATGAAGGGCAAGGCCCCATGAGTGAGGCGCGGGGTTCCAGGCTTTCAGGGGTGGGGATCCAGTCAGTGCGGGGCGGGGCACTAGGCAGTCATGGCTGGGGCTCCCTGTGTGAGGGGCAGGGCTTCAGGCAGTGAGGGGCGGTGGATGGAGACAGCATCGGAAATATTGCATTAGGAAAAGTAAAAATGTAAATTTGGTAAATTTAGTGACTGTAAGAAAATGGCCCGGGATTATGTCAGGTGCAGTGCGAAGGACTAAATGATGCCAAAACAAAGCTCACAGATATTTCAAAAGCAGCAGAAAAAGTCAAGGAGGAAAACACAACTTAGGGGGCAAGATATGAGGGACATGGCATGAATATTTAAAACAAGAAAAAAGAAAAACAAGAAAAAATCGTTCCCAAAGTCAAAGCCTTCAAAATGCAGGCAGGCCATTCGCCAGCAAGTGCAGGCACATGCAGCAAAGCTTGCCAAATCTGATCCCCACTGAAGGCCAAAACAGAAAATAAGGGCCTACAAACAGGCTGGAGCGGAGACACCATCAAAGGAATTGTAATTGGAGGAGAAAAAAAGAAAATTTGGGAAATTTAGTGACTGTAAGGAAATGGCCCGGGATAATATCAGGTGCAGTGTGAAGGACCAAAAGATGCAAAAACTAAGCTCACAGATGTTGCAAAAGCAGGGGAAAAAGTCAAGGAGGAAGACACAACTTAGGTGGCAAGATATGAGGACATGGCATGGACACTTCAGAAATCAACCAAAAAATGAAAAAAATCTTTCCCCAAGTCAAAGCCACCAAAAGGCATGGCATGCCATCAAGGGCAGGGAAATGCACCAATGATTCTTCGATTCGTCCCCATTGAAATCACAAGATTTCTTTTCCCTTCCCGAAAGGAAATTTCATTTCCTTTCAGGAAGGGAAAAGGAATCTTGCGGATCCCAAAAGAAAGGCTTACAAACACTCTGGAAAGGAGATAGGTTCAAATGAAATGCAATTGAAAAAAGCAGAGAATCGGGAATTTTACCCTCTTCAAAACATAGGCTGTGAGGAAATCAGCTGCATTGCAAAGGACCAAAACATGCAAAAACTAGGCTCACAGATGTTGCAAAAGCAGGGGAAAAAGTCAAGGAGGAAGACACAACTTAGGGGGCAAGATATGAGGGACATGGCATGAACACTTCAGAAAACTACCAAAAAAAGTAAAAAATTTTTCCAAAGTCAAAGCCATCAAAATGCAGGCAGGCCATACACCAGCAAGTCCAGGCACATGCAGCAAAGCTTGCCAAAATTCATCCCCACTGAAGGCCCAAACAGAAAAGAAGGACCTACAAATACACTGGAACGGAGACTCCATCAAAGGAATTGCAATTGGAGGAGAAAAAAAGGAAATTTGGGAAATCTATTTACTCTAAGAAAATGGCCCGGGATTATATGAGGTGCAGTGCGAAGGACCAAAAGATGCAAAAATTAAGCTAAGAGATGTTGCAAAATCAGGGGAAATAGTCAAGGAGGAAGACACAACTTACGGGGCAAGATATGAGGGACATGGCATCAACAGTTAAACAAAAAAAAAAAAAAAGAAAAAATCTTTCCCAAAGTCAAAGCCATCAAAAGGCATGGCCTGCCATCAAGTGCAGGGACATGCACCAAAGATTCCTCTATTGATTCCCATTGAAATCGCAAGATTCCTTTTCCCTTCCCGAAAGGAAATTTCATTTCCTTTCGGGAAGGGAAAAGGAATCTTGCGAATACCAAAAGAAAGGCTTACAAACACTCTGGAAAGGAGATTAGTTCAAATGAAATGCAATTGAAAAAAGCAGAAAATTGGGAATTTTAGTCTCTTCAAAAAATAGGCTGTGAGGAAATCAGCTGCATTGCAAAGGACCAAAAGGCGGCAAAACTAAGCTCACAGATGTTGCAAAAGCAGGGGAAAAAGTCAAGGAGGAAGACACAACTTAGGGGGCAAGATATGAGGGACATGGCATGAACACTTCAGAAAACTACCAAAAAAAGAAAAAAATCTTTCCCAAAGTCAAAGCCATCAAAAGGCATGGCCTGCCATCAAGTGCAGGGACATGCACCAAAGATTCCTCTATTGGGCCCCATTGAAATCGCAAGATTCCTTTTCCCTTCTCGAAAGGAAATTTCATTTCCTATCGGGAAGGGAAAAGGAATCTTGCGTATCCCAAAAGAAAGGCTAACAAACACTCTGGAAAGGAGATAGGTTCAAATGAAATGCAATTGAAAAAAGCAGAAAATCGGGAATTTTACCCTCTTCAAAACATAGGCTGTGAGGAAATCAGCTGCATTGCAAAGGACCAAAAGGTGGCAAAACTAAGCTCACAGATGTTGCAAAAGCAGGGGAAAAAGTCAAGGAGGAAGACACAACTTAGGGGGCAAGATATGAGGGACATGGCATGAATACTTAAAATATTAAAAAAAAAAAAAATAAAAAATCTTTCCCAAAGTCAAAGCCATCAAAATGCAGGCAGGCCATACGCCAGCAAGTGCAGGCACATGCAGCAAAGCTTGCCAACATTGATCCCCACTGAAGGCCAAAACAGAAAAGAAGGACTTACAAACACGCTGGAAAGGTGCCAACATCAAAGGAATTTCAATTGGAGCACAAAAAAAGAAAATTTTGGAAATTTAGTGACTCTAAGAAAATGGACTTTGGTTTATATCAGGTGCAGTGCAAAGGACCAAAAGATGCAAAAACTAAGCTCACAGATGTTGCAAAAAGCAGGGGAAAAATCAAGGAGGAAGACACAACTTAGGGGGCAAGATATGAGGGACATGGCATGAATACTTAAAATAAAAAAAAAAAAAAAGAGAAAATCTTTCCCAAAGTCAAAGCCATCAAAATGCAGGCAGGCCATACGCCAGCAAGTGCAGGCACATGCAGCAAAGCTTGCCGAAATTGATTCCCACTGAAGGCAAAACAGAAAGGAAGGACTTACAAACACGCTGGAGAGGAGTCAACATCAAAGGAATTGCAATTGGAGGAGAAAAAAAGAAAATTTGGGAAATTTAGTGACTCTTAGGAGCTGGCCTGGGGTTTTATCAAGTGCAGTGCAAAGGACCAAAAGATGACAAAACTAAGCTCACAGATGTTGCAAAAGCAGGGGAAAAAGTCAAGGAGGAAGACAGAACTTAGGGGGAAAGATATGAGGGACATGGCATGAACACTTCAGAAAACAACCAAAAAAAGAAAAAAATCTTTCCCAAAGACAAAGCCATCAAAAGGCATGGCCTGCCATCAAGTGCAGGGACATGCACCAAAGATTCCTCTATTGGTCCCCATTGAAATGTCAAGATTCCTTTTCCCTTCCCGAAAGGAAATGAAATTTCCTTTCGGGAAGGGAAAAGGAATCTTGCGGATCCCAAAGGAAAGGCTTACAAACACTCTGGAAAAGAGATAGGTTCAAATGGAATGCAATTGAAAAAAGCAGAAATTTGGGAATTTTAGTCTCTATCAAAAAATAGGCTGTGAGGAAATCAGCTGAATTGGAAAGGACTAAAAGGTGCCAAAACTAAGCTCACAGATGTTGCAAAAGCAGGGGAAAAAGTCAAGGAGGAAGACACAACTTAGGGGGCAAGATATGCGGGACATGGCATGAATACTTAAAATAATAAAAAAAAAAAAAAGAAAAAATCTTTCCCAAAGTCAAAGCCATCAAAATGCAGGCAGGCCATACGCCACCAAGGGCAGGCACATGCAGCAAAGCTTGCCAAAATTGATCCCCACTGAAGGCCAAAACAGAAAAGAAGGACCTACAAACACGCTGGAATGGAGACAGAATCAAAGGAATTGCAATTGGAGGAGAAAAAAAGAAAATTTGGGTAAGTTCGTGATTCTAAGAAAATGGCCTGGGTTTATATCAGGTGCAGTGCAAAGGACCAAAAGATGCCAAAACTAAGCTCACAGATGTTGCAAAAGCAGGGGAAAAAGTCAAGGAGGAAGACAGAACTTAGGGGGAAAGATATGAGGGACATGGCAGGAATACTTAAAACAAAAATGAAAAAAAAAAGAAAAAATCTTTCCCAAAGTCAAAGCCATCAAAATGCAGGCAGGCCATACGCCAGCAAGTTCAGGCACATGCAGCAAAGCTTGCCAAAATTGATCCCCACTGAGGGTAAAGTAGAAAAGAAGGACTTACAAACACGCTGGAATGGAGACACCATCAAAGGAATTGCAATTGGAGGAGAAAAAAAGAAAATTTGGGTAAGTTAGTGATTCTAAGAAAATGGCCTGGGTTTATATCAGGTGCAGTGCAAAGGACCAAAAGATGCCAAAACTAAGCTCACAGATGTTGCAAAAGCAGGGGAATAAGTCAAGGAGGAAGACCCATCTTAGGGGGCAAGATATGAGGAACATGGCATGAATACTTAAAATAATAAAAAAAAAAAAAAAAGAAAAACTCTTTCTCAAAGTCAAAGCCATCAAAATGCAGGCAGGCCGTACGCCACCAAGGGCAGGCACATGCAGCAAAGCTTTCCAAAATTGATCCCCACTGAAGGCCAAAACAGAAAAGAAGGACTTACAAACACGCTGGAAAGGAGTCAACATCAAAGGAATTGCAATTGGAGGAGAAAAATAGAAAATTTTGGAAATTTAGTGACTCTAAGAAAGTGGCCTGGGGTTTTTTCAGGTGCAGTGCAAAGGACCAAAAGATGCCAAAACTAAGCTCACAGATGTTGCAAAAACAGGGGAAAATGTCAAGGAGGAAGACACAACTTAGGGGGCAAGATATGAGGGACATGGTATGAATACCTAAAACAAAAAAAAAAAAAAAAAAAGAAAATATCTATCCCAAAGTCAAAGCCATCAAAATGCAGGCAGGCCATACACCACCAAATGCAGGCACATGAAGCAAAGCTTGCCAAAATTGATCCCCACTGAAGGCCAAAACAGAAAAGAAGGACCTACAAACACGCTGGAAAGGAGTCAACATCAAAGGAATTGCAATTGGAGGAGAAAAAAAGAAAATTTTGGAAATTTAGTGACTCTAAGAAAATGGCCTGGGTTTATATCAGGTGCATTGCAAAGGACCAAAAGGTGCCAAAACTAAGCTCACAGATGTTGCAAAAGCAGGGGAAAAAGTCAAGGAGGAAGACACAACTTAGGGAGCAAGATATGAGGGACATGGCATGAACACTTCAGAAAACAACCAAAAAAAGAAAAAAATCTTTCCCAAAGTCAAAGCCATCAAAAGGCATGGCCTGCCATCAAGTGCAGGGACATGCACCAAAGATTCCTCTATTGGGCCCCATTGAAATCGCAAGATTCCTTTTCCCTTCTCGAAAGGAAATTTCATTTCCTTTCGGGAAGGGAAAAGGAATCTTGCGGATCCCAAAAGAAAGGCTTACAAACACTCTGGAAAGGAGATAGGTTCAAATGAAATGCAATTGAAAAAAGCAGAAAATCGGGAATTTTACCCTCTTCAAAACATAGGCTGTGAGGAAATCAGCTGCATTGCAAAGGACCAAAAGGCGGCAAAACTAGGCTCACAGATGTTGCAAAAGCAGGGGAAAAAGTCAAGGAGGAAGACACAACTTAGGGGGCAAGATATGAGGGACATGGCATGAATACTTAAAATATTAAAAAAAAAAAAAAATAAAAAATCTTTCCCAAAGTCAAAGCCATCAAAATGCAGGCAGGCCATACGCCAGCAAGTGCAGGCACATGCAGCAAAGCTTGCCAACATTGATCCCCACTGAAGGCCAAAACAGAAAAGAAGGACTTACAAACACGCTGGAATGGAGACAACATGAAAGGAATTCAATTTATATGAGAAAAAAAGAAAATTTGGTTAAGTTAGTGATTCTAAGAAAATGGCCTGGGTTTATATTAGGTGCAGTGGAAAGGACCAAAAGATGCCAAAACTAAGCTCACAGATGTTGCAAAAGCAGGGGAAAAAGTCAAGGAGGAAGACACAACTTAGGGGGCAAGATGTGATGGACATGGCATGAATACTTAAAATATTTAAAAAAAAAAAGAAAAAATCTTTCCCAAAGTCAAAGCCATCAAAATGCAGGCAGGCCATACACCACCAAATGCAGGCACATGCAGCAAAGCTTGCCAAAATTGATCCCCACTGAAGGCCAAAACAGAAAAGAAGGACCTACAAACACGCTGGAAAGGAGTCAACATCAAAGGAATTGCAATTGGAGGAGAAAAAAAGAAAATTTTGGAAATTTAGTGACTCTAAGAAAATGGCCTGGGTTTATATCAGGTGCATTGCAAAGGACCAAAAGGTGCCAAAACTAAGCTCACAGATGTTGCAAAAGCAGGGGAATAAGTCAAGGAGGAAGACACAATTTAGGGGGCAAGATATGAGGGACATGGCATGAACACTTCAGAAAACAACCAAAAAAAGAAAAAAATCTTTCCCAAAGTCAAAGCCATCAAAAGGCATGGCCTGCCATCAAGTGCAGGGACATGCACCAAAGATTCCTCTATTGGTCCCCATTGAAATCGCAAGATTCCTTTTCCCTTCCCGAAAGGAAATTTCATTTCCTTTCGGGAAGGGAAAAGGAATCTTGCGAATCCCAAAAGAAAGGCTTACAAACACTCTGGAAAGGAGATAGGTTCAAATGAAATGCAATTGAAAAAAGCAGAAAATCGGGAATTTTAGTCTCTTCAAAAAATAGGCTGTGAGGAAATCAGCTGCATTGCAAAGGACCAAAAGGTGCCAAAACTAAGCTCACAGATGTTGCAAAATCAGGGGAAAAAGTCAAGGAGGAAGACACAACTTAGGGGGCAAGATATGCGGGACATGGCATTAACACTTCAGAACAAAAAAGAAAGAAAAAAGAAAAAATCTTTCCCAAAGTCAAAGCCATGAAAATGCAGGCAGGCCACACGCCACCAAGGGAAGGCACATGCAGTAAAGCTTGCCAAAACTGATCCCCACTGAAGGCCAAAACAGAAAAGAAGGACCTACAAACACGCTGGAATGGAGACACCATCAAAGGATTTGCAATTGGAGGAGAAAAAGGAAAATTTGGGAAATGTAGTGACTCTAAGAAAATGGCCTGGGGTTTTATCAGGTGCAGTGCAAAGGACCAAAAGATGCCAAAACTAATCTCACAGATGTAGCAAAAGCAGGGGAAAAAGTCAAGGAGGAAGACACAACATAGGGAGCAAGATATGAGGGACATGGCATGAATACTTAAAATAATTAAAAAAAAAAAGAAAAAAATCTTTCCCAAAGTCAAAGCCATCAAAATGCAGGCAGGCCATACGCCACCAAGGGCAGGCACATGCAGCAAAGCTTGCCAAAATTGATCCCCACTGAAGGCCAAAGCAGAAAAGAAGGACTTACAAACACGCTGGAATGGAGACAACAGTAAAGGAATTCAATTTCGCTGAGAAAAAAGCAAAATTTGGGAAATGTAGTGACTCTAAGAAAATGGCCGGGGTTTATATCAGGTGCATTGCAAAGGACCAAAAGGTGCCAAAACTAAGCTCACAGATGTTGCAAAAGCAGAGGAAAAAGTCAAGGAGGAAGACACAACTTAGGGGGCAAGATATGAGTGACATGGCATGAACACTTCAGAAAACAACCAAAAAAAGAAAAAAATCTTTCCCAAAGTCAAAGCCATCAAAAGGCATGGCCTGCCATCAAGTGCAGGGACATGCACCAAAGATTCCTCTATTGGTCCCCATTGCAATCGCAAGATTCCTTTTCCCTTCCCAAAAGGAAATGAAATTTCCTTTCGGGAAAGGGAAAGGAATCTTGCGAATCCCAAAAGAAAGGCTCACAAACACTCTGGAAAGGAGATAGGTTCAAATGAAATGCAATTGAAAAAAGCAGAAAATTGGGAATTTTACCCTCTTCAAAAAATAGGCTGTGAGGAAATCAGCTGCATTGCAAAGGACCAAAAGGTGCCAAAACTAAGCTCACAGATGTTGCAAAAGCAAGGGAAAAAGTCAAGGAGGAAGACACAACTTAGGGGGCAAGATATGAGGGACATGGCGTGAATACTTAAAATAATAAAAAAAAAAAAAAAGAAAAAACCTTTCCCAAGTAAAAGCCATGAAAATGCAGGCAGGCCATACGCCAGCAAGGGCAGGCACATGCAGCAAAGCTTGCCAAAATTGATCCCCACTGAAGGCCAAAACAGAAAAGAAGGACCTAGAAACACACTGGAAAGGAGTCAACATCAAAGGAATTGCAATTGGAGGAGAAAAAAAGAAAATTTGGTAAATGTAGTGACTCTAAGAAAATGGCCTGGGTTTATATCAGGTACAGTGCAAAGGACCAAAAGATGCAAAAACTAAGCTCACAGATGTTGCAAAAGCAGGGGAAAAAGTCAAGGAGGAAGACACAACTTAGGGGGCAAGATGTGAGGGACATGGCATGAATACTTAAAATAATAATAAAAAAAAAAAAACAAAAAATCTTTCCCAAAGTCAAAGCCATCAAAATGCAGGCAGGCCATACACCAGCAAGGGCAGGCACATGCAGCAAAGCTTGCCAAAACTGATCCCCACTGAAGGCCAAAACAGAAAAGAAGGACCTACAATCACGCTGGAAAGGAGTCAACATCAAAGGAATTGCAATTGGAGGAGAAAAAAAGAAAATTTGGGAAATTTAATGACTCTTAGAAAGTGGCCGGGGGTTTTAGCAGGTGCAGTGCGAAGGACCAAAAGATGCCAAAACTAAGCTCACAGATGTTGCAAAAGCAGGGGAAAATGTCAAGGAGGAAGACAGAACTTAGGGGGCAAGATATGAGGGACATGGCATGAATACTTAAAGCAAAAAAAAAAAAAATAAGAAAAAATCTATCCCAAAGTCAAAGCCATCAAAATGCAGGCAGGCCATACGCCAGCAAGTGCAGGCACATGCAGCAAAGCTTGCCAAAATTGATCCCCACTGAAGGCCAAAACAGAAAAGAAGGACCTACAAACACGCTGGAAAGGAGTCAACATCAAAGAATTGCAATTGGAGGAGAAAAAAAGAAAATTTTGGAAATTTAGTGACTCTAAGAAAATGGCCTGGGTTTATATCAGGTGCATTGCAAAGGACCAAAAGATGCCAAAACTAATCTCACAGATGTAGCAAAAGCAGGGGAAAAAGTCAAGGAGGAAGACACAACTTAGGGGGCAAGATATGAGGGACATGGCATGCATACTTAAAACAAAAAAGAAAAAAAAAAGAAAAAATCTTTCCCAAAGTCAAAGCCATCAAAATGCAGGCAGGCCATACACCACCAAGGAAAGGCACATGCAGCAAAGCTTGCTAAATTGATCCCCACTGAAGGCCAAAACAGAAAAGAAGGACTTACAAACACGCTGGAATGGAGACAACATGAAAGGAATTCAATTTCTATGAGAAAAAAAGAAAATTTGGGTATGTTAGTGATTCTAAGAAAATGGCCTGGGTTTATATCAGGTGCAGTACAAAGGACCAAAAGACGCCAAAACTAAGCTCACAGATGTTGCAAAAGCAGGGGAAAAAGTCAAGGAGGAAGACACAACTTAGTGAGCAAGATATGAGGGACATGGCATGAATACTTAAAACAAAAAAAAAAAAAAAAAGAAAAAATCTATCCCAAAGTCAAAGCCATCAAAATGCAGGCAGGCCATATGCCACCAAGGGCAGGCACATGCAGCAAAGCTTTCTAAAATTGATCCCCACTGAAGGCCAAAACAGAAAAGAAGGACTTACAAACACGCTGGAAAGGAGTGAACATCAAAGGAATTGCAATTGGAGCAGAAAAAAAGAAAATTTTGTGAATTTAGTGATTCTAAGAAAATGGCCTGGGTTTATATCAGGTGCAGTGCAAAGGACCAAAAGATGCAAAAACTAATCTCACAGATGTTGCAAATGCAGGGGAAAAGGTCAAGGAGGAAGACACAACTTAGGGGGCAAGATATGAGGGACATGGCATGAATACTTAAAATAATTTAAAAAAAAAGAAAAAAATCTTTCCCAAAGTCAAAGCCATCAAAATGCAGGCAGGCCATACGCCACCAAGGGCAGGCACATGCAGCAAAGCTTGCCAAAATTGATCCCCACTGAAGGCCAAAGCAGAAAAGAAGGACTTACAAACTCGCTGGAATGGAGACAACAGGAAAGGAATTCAATTTCGCTGAGAAAAAATTAAAATTTGGGAAATGTAGTGACTCTAAGAAAATGGCCGGGGTTTATATCAGGTGCAGTGCAAAGGACCAAGAGGTGCCAAAACTAAGCTCACAGATGTTGCAAAAGCAGGAGAAAAAGTAAAGGAGGAAGACACAACTTAGGGGGAAAGATATGAGGGACATGGCATGAATACTTAAAACAAAAAAAAAAAAAAAGAAAAAATCTATCCCAAAGTCAAAGCCATCAAAATGCAGGCAGGCCATACGCCACCAAGGGCAGGCACATGCAGCAAAGCTTGCTAAAATTAATTCCCTACTGAAGGCCAAAACAGAACAGAAGGACTTACAAACACGCTGGAAAGTTGTCAACATCAAAGGAATTGCAATTGGAGGAGAAAAAAGAAAATGTGGGAAATTTAGTGACTCTAAGAAAATGGCCTGGGTTTATATCAGGTGCAGTGTAAAGGACCAAAAGATGCAAAAACTAAGCACACAGATGTTGCAAAAGCAGGGGAAAAGGTCAAGGACGACGACACAACTTAGGGGGCAAGATATGAGGGACATGGCATGAATAGTGAAAATAATTAAAAAAAAAAAAAGAAAAAATCTTTCCCAAAGTCAAAGCCATCAAAATGCAGGCAGGCCATACGCCAGCAAGTGCAGGCCCATGCAGCAAAGCTTGCCAAAATTGATCCCCACTGAAGGCCAAAACAGAAAAGAAGGACTTACAATCACGCTGGAATGGAGACAGCATCAAAGGAACTGCAATTGGAGGAGAAAAAAAGAAAATTTGGGAAATTTAGTGACTCTAAGAAAATAGCCTGGGTTTATATCTGGTGCAGTGCAAAGGAAGAAAAGGTGCCAAAACTAAGCTCACAGATGTTGCAAAAGCAGGGGAAAAAGTCAAGGAGGAAGACAGAACTTAGGGGGCAAGATGTGAGCGACATGGCATGAATAGTTAAAATAATAAACAAAAAAAAAAACAAAAAATCCTTCCCAAAGTCAAAACCATCAAAATGCAGGCAGGCCATACGCCAGCAAGGGCAGGCACATGCAGAAAAGCTTGCCAAAACTGATCCCCACTGAAGGCCAAAACAGAAAAGAAGGACCTACAAACACGCTGGAAAGGAGTCAACATCAAAGGAATTGCAATTGGAGGAGAAAAAAAGAAAATTTGGGAAATTTAGTGACTCTAAGAAAATGGCCTGGGGTTTTATCAGGCGCAATGCAATGGACCAAAAGGTGCCAAAACTAAGCTCACAGATGTTGCAAAAGCAGGGGAAAAAGTCAAGGAGGAAGACACAACTTAGGGGGCAAGATATGAGGGACATGGCATGAACACTTCAGAAAACAACCAAAAAAAGAAAAAAATCTTTCCCAAAGTCAAAGCCATCAAAAGGCATGGCCTGCCATCAAGTGCAGGGACATGCACCAAAGATTCCTCTATTGGACCCCATGGAAATCACAAGATTCCTTTTCCCTTCCCGAAAGGAAATTTCATTTCCTTTCGGGAAGGGAAAAGGAATCTTGCGAATCCCAAAAGAAAGGCTTACAAACACTCTGGAAAGGAGATAGGTTCAAATGAAATGCAATTGAAAAAAGCAGAAAATCGGGAATTTTAGTCTATTCAAAATATAGGCTGTGAGGAAATCAGCTGCATTGCAAAGGACCAAAAGGTGCCAAAACTAAGCTCACAGAGGTTGAAAAAGCAGGGGAAAAAGTCAAGAAGGAAGACACAACTTAGGGGGCAAGATATGAGGGACATGGCATGAATACTTAAAAAAATACAAAAAAAAAAAAAAGAAGAAATCTTTCCCAAAGTCAAAGCCATCAAAATGCAGGCAGGCCATACGCCACCAAGGGCAGGCACATGCAGAAAAGCTTGCCAAAACTGATCCCCACTGAAGGCCAAAACAGAAAAGAAGGACTTACAATCACGCTGGAATGGAGACAGCATCAAAGGTACTGCAATTGGAGGAGAAAAAAAGAAAATTTGGGAAATTTAGTGACTCTAAGAAAATGGCCCGGTGTTTATATCAGGTGCATTGCAAAGGAACAAAAGGTGCCAAAACTAAGCTCACAGATGTTGCAAAAGCAGGGGAAAAAGTCAAGGAGGAAGACACAGCTTAGGGGGCAAGATATGAGGGACATGGCATGAATACTTAAAACAAAAAAAAAAAAAAAAAGAAAAAATCTTTCCCAAAGTCAAAGCCATCAAAATGCAGGCAGGCCATACGCCACCAAGGGCAGGCACATGCAGCAAAGCTTGCCAAAATTGATCCCCACTGAAGGCCAAAACAGAAAAGAAGGACCTAGAAACACACTGGAAAGGAGTCAACATCAAAGGAATTGCAATTGGAGGAGAAAAAAAGAAAATTTGGGTAAGTTAGTGACTCTAAGAAAATGGCCTGGGTTTATATCTGGTGCAGTGCAAAGGACCAAAGATGCCAAAACTAAGCTCACAGATGTTGCTAAAGCAGGGGAAAAAGTCAAGGAGGAAGACATAACTTAGGGGGCAAGATATGAGGGACATGGCATGAACACTTCAGAAAACAACCAAAAAAAGAAAAAAATCTTTCCCAAAGTCAAAGCCATCAAAAGGCATGGCCTGCCATCAAGTGCAGGGACATGCACCAAATATTCCTCTATTGGTCCCCACTGAAATCGCAAGATTCCTTTTGCCTTCCCGAAAGGAAATGAAATTTCCTTTCGGGAAGGCAAAAGGAATCTTGCGAATCCCAAAAGAAAGGCTTACAAACACTCTGGAAAGCAGATAGGTTCAAATGAAATGCAATTGAAAAAAGCAGAAAATCGGGAATTTTAGTCTCTTCAAATAATCGGCTGTGAGGAAATCAGCTGCATTGCAAAGGACCAAAAGGTGGCAAAACTAAGCTCACAGAGGTTGCAAAATCAGGGGAAAAAGTCAAGGAGGAAGAAACAACTTAGGGGGCAAGATATGAGGGACATGGCATTAACACTTCAGAACAAAAAAGAAAAAAAAAATAAAAAATCTTTCCAAAGTCAAAGCCATCAAAATGCAGGCAGGCCATACGCCACCAAGGGCAGGCACATGCAGCAAAGCTTGCCAAAATTGATCCCCACTGAAGGCCAAAACGGAAAAGAAGGACCTACAAACACGCTGGAATGGAGACAGAATCAAAGGAATTGCAATTGGAGGAGAAAAAAAGAAAATTTTGGAAATATAGTGACTCTAAAAAAATGGCCTGGGTTTATATCAGGTGCATTGCAAAGGACCAAAAGATGCCAAAACTAAGCTCACAGATGTTGCAAAAGCAGGGGAAAAAGTCAAGAAGGAAGACACAACTTAGGGGGCAAGATATGAGGGACACGGCATGAATATTTAAAACAAAAAAGAAAAAAAAAGAAAAAATCTTTCCCAAAGTCAAAGCCATCAAAATGCAGGCAGGCCATACGCCACCAAGGGCAGGCCCATGCAGCAAAGCTTGCCAAAATTGATCCCCACTGAAGGCCAAAACAGAAAAGAAGGACCTACAAACACGCTGGAATGCAGACGCCATCAAAGGAATTGCAATTGGAGGAGAAAAAACGAATATTTTGGAAATTTAGTGACTCTAAGAAAATGGCCTGGGTTTATATCAGGTGCAGTGCAAAGGACCAAAAGATGCCAAAACTAAGCTCACAGATGTTGCAAAAGCAGGGGAAAAAGTCAAGGAGGAAGACACAACTTAGGGGGCAAGATATGAGGGACATGGCATGAATATTTAAAATAATACAAAAAAAAAAAGAAAAAATCTTTCCCAAAGTCCAAAGCCATCAAAATGCAGGCAGGCCACACGCCACCAAGGGCAGGCACATGCAGCAAAGCTTGCCAAAAGTGATCACCACTGAAGGCCAAAATAGAAAAGAAGGACTTACAAACACGCTGGAATGGAGACACCATCAAAGGAATTGCAATTGGAGGAGAAAAAAAGAAAATTTGTGTAAGTTAGTGATTCTAAGAAAATGGCCTGGGTTTATATCAGGTGCAGTGCAAAGGACCAAAAGATGCCAAAACTAAGCTCACAGATGTTGCAAAAGCAGGTAAATAAGTCAAGGAGGAAGAGAGAACTTAGGGGGCAAGACATGAGAGACATGGCATGAATACTTAAAATAATATAAAAAAAAAAAAAAGAAAAAATCTTTCCCAAAGTCAAAGCCATCAAAATGCAGGCAGGCCATACGCCACCAAGGGCAGGCACATGCAGCAAAGCTTGCCAAAATTGATCCCCACTGAAGGCCCAAACAGAAAAGAAGAACTTGCAAACACGCTGGAATGGAGACAACATGAAAGGAATTCAATTTCTATGAGAAAAAAAGAAAATTTGGGTAAGTTAGTGATTCTAAGAAAATGGCCTGGGTCTATATCAGGTGCAGTACAAAGGACCAAAAGATGCCAAAACTAAGCTCACAGATGTTGCAAAAGCAGGGGAAAAAGTCAAGGAGGAAGACAGAATTTAGGGGGTAAGATATGAGGGACATGGCATGAATACTTAAAAAACGAATAAAAAAAAAAAGAAAAAATCTTTCCCAAAGTCAAAGCCATCAAAATTCAGGCAGGGCCATACGCCACCAAGGGCAGGCACATGCAGCAAAGCTTGCCAAAATTGATCCCCACTGAAGGCCAAAGCAGAAAAGAAGGACTTACAAACACGCTGGAATGGAGACACCATCAAAGGAATTGCAATTGGAGGAGAAAAAAAGAAAATTTGGGAAATTTAGTGACTCTTAGGAGCTGGCCTGGGGTTTTATCAAGTGCAGTGCAAAGGACCAAAAGATGACAAAACTAAGCTCACAGATGTTGCAAAAGCAGGGGAAAAAGTCAAGGAGGAAGACAGAACTTAGGGGGAAAGATATGAGGGACATGGCATGAACACTTCAGAAAACAACCAAAAAAAGAAAAAAATCTTTCCCAAAGACAAAGCCATCAAAAGGCATGGCCTGCCATCAAGTGCAGGGACATGCACCAAAGATTCCTCTATTGGTCCTTATTGAAATCGCAAGATTCCTTTTCCCTTCCCGAAAGGAAATGAAATTTCCTTTCGGGAAGGGAAAAGGAATCTTGCGGATCCCAAAGGAAAGGCTTACAAACACTCTGGAAAAGAGATAGGTTCAAAAGGAATGCAATTGAAAAAAGCAGAAAATCGGGAATTTTAGTCTCTATCAAAAAATAGGCTGTGAGGAAATCAGCTGAATTGGAAAGGACTAAAAGGTGCCAAAACTAAGCTCACAGATGTTGCAAAAGCAGGGGAAAAAGTCAAGGAGGAAGACACAACTTAGGGGGCAAGATATGCGGGACATGGCATGAATACTTAAAATAATAAAAAAAAAAGAAAGAAAAAATCTTTCCCAAAGTCAAAGCCATCAAAATGCAGGCAGGCCATACGCCACCAAGGGCAGGCACATGCAGCAAAGCTTGCCAAAATTGATCCCCACTGAAGGCCAAAACAGAAAAGAAGGACTTACAAACACGCTGGAATGGAGACACAATCAAAGGAATTGCAATTGGAGGAGAAAAAAAGAAAATTTGGGTAAGTTCGTGATTCAAAGAAAATGGCCTGGGGATATATCAGGTGCAGTGCAAAGGACCAAAAGATGCCAAAACTAAGCTCACAGATGTTGCAAAAGCAGGGGAAAAAGTCAAGGAGGAAGACACAACTTAGGGGGAAAGATATGAGGGACATGGCAGAAATACTTAAAACAAAAATGAAAAAAAAAAGAAAAAATCTTTCCCAAAGTCAAAGCCATCAAAATGCAGGCAGGCCATACGCCAGCAAGTGCAGGGACATGCAGCAAAGCTTGCCAAAATTGATCCCCACTGAGGGTAAAGTAGAAAAGAAGGACTTACAAACACGCTGGAATGGAGACACCATCAAAGGAATTGCAATTGGAGGAGAAAAAAAGGAAAATTTGGGTAAGTTAGTGATTCTAAGAAAATGGCCTGGGTTTATATCAGGTGCAGTGCAAAGGACCAAAAGATGCCAAAACTAAGCTCACAGATGTTGCAAAAGCAGGGGAATAAGTCAAGGAGGAAGACACATCTTAGGGGGCAAGATATGAGGAACATGGCATGAATACTTAAAATAATAAAAAAAAAAAAAAAAGAAAAATTTTTTCTCAAAGTCAAAGCCATCAAAATGCAGGCAGGCCGTACGCCACCAAGGTCAGGCACATGCAGCAAAGCTTGCCAAAATTGATCCCCACTGAAGGCCAAAACAGAAAAGAAGGACTTGCAAACACGCTGGAATGGAGACAACATCAAAGGAATTGCAATTGGAGGAGAAAAAAAGAAAATTTGGGTAAGTTAGTGATTCTAAGAAAAAGGCCTGGGTTTATATCAGGTGCAGTGCAAAGGACCAAAAGGTGCCAAAACTAAGCTCACAGATGTTGCAAAAGCAGGGGGAAAAAGTCAAGGAGGAAGACACATCTTAGGGGGCAAGATATTAGGGACATGGCATGAACACTTCAGAACACAACCAAAAAAAGAAAAAAATCTTTCCCAAAGTCAAAGCCATCAAAAGGCATGGCCTGCCACCAGCGCAGGGACATGCACCAAAGATTCCTCTATTGGTCCCCCATTGCAATCACAAGATTCCTTTTCCCTTCCCAAAAGGAAATGAAATTTCCTTTCGGGAAGGGAAAAGGAATCTTGCGAATCCCAAAAGAAAGGCTTACAAACACTCTGGAAAGGAGATAGGTTCAAATGAAATGCAATTGAAAAAAGCAGAAAATTGGGAATTTTAGTCTCTTCAAAAAATAGGCTGTGAGGAAATCAGCTGCATTGCAAAGGACTAAAAGGTGCCAAAACTAAGCTCACAGATGTTGCAAAAACAGGGGAAAAAGTCAAGGAGGAAGACACAACTTAGGGGGCAAGATATGAGGGACATGGCATGAATACTTAAAATAATAAAAAAAAAAAAGAAAAAAATCTTTCCCAAAGTCAAAGCCATCAAAATGCAGGCAGGCCATACGCCACCAAGGGCAGGCACATGCAGCAAAGCTTGCCAAAATTAATCCCCACTGAAGGCAAAACAGAAAGGAAAGACTTACAAACACGCTGGAAAGGAGTCAACATCAAAGGAATTGCAATTGGAGGACAAAAAAAGAAAATTTTGGAAATTTAGTGACTCTAAGAAAGTGGCCTGGGGTTTTTTCAGGTGCAGTGCAAAGGACCAAAAGATACCAAAACTAAGCTCACAGATGTTGCAAAAACAGGGGAAAATGTCAAGGAGGAAGACACAACTTAGGGGGCAAGATATGAGAGACATGGTATGAATACTAAAAACAAAAAAAAAAAAAAAAAGAAATATCTATCCCAAAGTCAAAGCCATCAAAATGCAGGCAGGCCATACACCACCAAATGCAGGCACATGCAGCAAAGCTTGCCAAAATTGATCCCCACTGAAGGCCAAAACAGAAAAGAAGGACCTACAAACACGCTGGAAAGGAGTCAACATCAAAGGAATTGCAATTGGAGGAGAAAAAAAGAAAATTTTGGAAATTTATTGACTCTAAGAAAATGGCCTGGGTTTATATCAGGTGCATTGCAAAGGACCAAAAGGTGCCAAAACTAAGCTCACAGATGTTGCAAAAGCAGGGGAATAAGTCAAGGAGGAAGACACAACTTAGGGGGCAAGATATGAGGGACATGGCATGAACACTTCAGAAAACAACCAAAAAAAGAAAAAAATCTTTCCCAAAGTCAAAGCCATCAAAAGGCATGGCCTGCCATCAAGTGCAGGGACATGCACCAAAGATTCCTCTATTGGTCCCCATTGAAATCGCAAGATTCCTTTTCCCTTCCCGAAAGGAAATTTCATTTCCTTTCGGGAAGGGAAAAGGAATCTTGCGAATCCCAAAAGAAAGGCTTACAAACACTCTGGAAAGGAGATAGGTTCAAATGAAATGCAATTGAAAAAAGCAGAAAATCGGGAATTTTAGTCTCTTCAAAAAATAGGCTGTGAGGAAATCAGCTGCATTGCAAAGGACCAAAAGGTGCCAAAACTAAGCTCACAGATGTTGCAAAATCAGGGGAAAAAGTCAAGGAGGAAGACACAACTTAGGGGGCAAGATATGCGGGACATGGCATTAACACTTCAGAACAAAAAAGAAAGAAAAAAGAAAAAATCTTTCCCAAAGTCAAAGCCATGAAAATGCAGGCAGGCCACACGCCACCAAGGGAAGGCACATGCAGTAAAGCTTGCATAAACTGATCCCCACTGAAGGCCAAAACAGAAAAGAAGGACCTACAAACACGCTGGAATGGAGACACCATCAAAGGATTTGCAATTGGAGGAGAAAAAGGAAAATTTGGGAAATGTAGTGACTCTAAGAAAATGGCCTGGGGTTTTATCAGGTGCAGTGCAAAGGACCAAAAGATGCCAAAACTAATCTCACAGATGTAGCAAAAGCAGGGGAAAAAGTCAAGGAGGAAGACACAACATAGGGAGCAAGATATGAGGGACATGGCATGAATACTTAAAATAATTAAAAAAAAAAAGAAAAAAATCTTTCCCAAAGTCAAAGCCATCAAAATGCAGGCAGGCCATACGCCACCAAGGGCAGGCACATGCAGCAAAGCTTGCCAAAATTGATCCCCACTGAAGGCCAAAGCAGAAAAGAAGGACTTACAAACACGCTGGAATGGAGACAACAGTAAAGGAATTCAATTTCGCTGAGAAAAAAGCAAAATTTGGGAAATGTAGTGACTCTAAGAAAATGGCCGGGGTTTATATCAGGTGCAGTGCAAAGGACCAAAAGGTGCCAAAACTAAGCTCACAGATGTTGCAAAAGCAGAGGAAAAAGTCAAGGAGGAAGACACAACTTAGGGGGCAAGATATGAGTGACATGGCATGAACACTTCAGAAAACAACCAAAAAAAGAAAAAAATCTTTCCCAAAGTCAAAGCCATCAAAAGGCATGGCCTGCCATCAAGTGCAGGGACATGCACCAAAGATTCCTCTATTGGTCCCCATTGCAATCGCAAGATTCCTTTTCCCTTCCCAAAAGGAAATGAAATTTCCTTTCGGGAAGGGGAAAGGAATCTTGCGAATCCCAAAAGAAAGGCTCACAAACACTCTGGAAAGGAGATAGGTTCAAATGAAATGCAATTGAAAAAAGCAGAAAATTGGGAATTTTACCCTCTTCAAAAAATAGGCTGTGAGGAAATCAGCTGCATTGCAAAGGACCAAAAGGTGCCAAAACTAAGCTCACAGATGTTGCAAAAGCAAGGGAAAAAGTCAAGGAGGAAGACACAACTTAGGGGGCAAGATATGAGGGACATGGCGTGAATACTTAAAATAATAAAAAAAAAAAAAAAGAAAAAACCATTCCCAAGTAAAAGCCATGAAAATGCAGGCAGGCCATACGCCAGCAAGGGCAGGCACATGCAGCAAAGCTTGCCAAAATTGATCCCCACTGAAGGCCAAAACAGAAAAGAAGGACCTAGAAACACACTGGAAAGGAGTCAACATCAAAGGAATTGCAATTGGAGGAGAAAAAAAGAAAATTTGGTAAATGTAGTGACTCTAAGAAAATGGCCTGGGTTTATATCAGGTACAGTGCAAAGGACCAAAAGATGCAAAAACTAAGCTCACAGATGTTGCAAAAGCAGGGGAAAAAGTCAAGGAGGAAGACACAACTTAGGGGGCAAGATGTGAGGGACATGGCATGAATACTTAAAATAATAATAAAAAAAAAAAAAACAAAAAATCTTTCCCAAAGTCAAAGCCATCAAAATGCAGGCAGGCCATACACCAGCAAGGGCAGGCACATGCAGCAAAGCTTGCCAAAACTGATCCCCACTGAAGGCCAAAACAGAAAAGAAGGACCTACAATCACGCTGGAAAGGAGTCAACATCAAAGGAATTGCAATTGGAGGAGAAAAAAAAGAAAATTTGGGAAATTTAATGACTCTTAGAAAGTGGCCTGGGGTTTTAGCAGGTGCAGTGCAAGGGACCAAAAGATGCCAAAACTAAGCTCACAGATGTTGCAAAAGCAGGGGAAAATGTCAAGGAGGAAGACAGAACTTAGGGGGCAAGATATGAGGGACATGGCATGAATACTTAAAGCAAAAAATAAAAAATAAGAAAAAATCTATCCCAAAGTCAAAGCCATCAAAATGCAGGCAGGCCATACGCCAGCAAATGCAGGCACATGCAGCAAAGCTTGCCAAAATTGATCCCCACTGAAGGCCAAAACAGAAAAGAAGGACCTACAAACACGCTGGAAAGGAGTCAACATCAAAGGAATTGCAATTGGAGGAGAAAAAAAGAAAATTTTGGAAATTTAGTGACTCTAAGAAAATGGCCTGGGTTTATATCAGGTGCATTGCAAAGGACCAAAAGGTGCCAAAACTAAGCTCACAGATGTTGCAAAAGCAGGGGAATAAGTCAAGGAGGAAGACACAACTTAGGGGGCAAGATATGAGGGACATGGCATGAACACTTCAGAAAACAACCAAAAAAAGAAAAAAATCTTTCCCAAAGTCAAAGCCATCAAAAGGCATGGCCTGCCATCAAGTGCAGGGACATGCACCAAAGATTCCTCTATTGGTCCCCATTGAAATCGCAAGATTCCTTTTCCCTTCCCGAAAGGAAATTTCATTTCCTTTCGGGAAGGGAAAAGGAATCTTGCGAATCCCAAAAGAAAGGCTTACAAACACTCTGGAAAGGAGATAGGTTCAAATGAAATGCAATTGAAAAAAGCAGAAAATCGGGAATTTTAGTCTCTTCAAAAAATAGGCTGTGAGGAAATCAGCTGCATTGCAAAGGACCAAAAGGTGCCAAAACTAAGCTCACAGATGTTGCAAAATCAGGGGAAAAAGTCAAGGAGGAAGACACAACTTAGGGGGCAAGATATGCGGGACATGGCATTAACACTTCAGAACAAAAAAGAAAGAAAAAAGAAAAAATCTTTCCCAAAGTCAAAGCCATGAAAATGCAGGCAGGCCACACGCCACCAAGGGAAGGCACATGCAGTAAAGCTTGCATAAACTGATCCCCACTGAAGGCCAAAACAGAAAAGAAGGACCTACAAACACGCTGGAATGGAGACACCATCAAAGGATTTGCAATTGGAGGAGAAAAAGGAAAATTTGGGAAATGTAGTGACTCTAAGAAAATGGCCTGGGGTTTTATCAGGTGCAGTGCAAAGGACCAAAAGATGCCAAAACTAATCTCACAGATGTAGCAAAAGCAGGGGAAAAAGTCAAGGAGGAAGACACAACATAGGGAGCAAGATATGAGGGACATGGCATGAATACTTAAAATAATTAAAAAAAAAAAGAAAAAAATCTTTCCCAAAGTCAAAGCCATCAAAATGCAGGCAGGCCATACGCCACCAAGGGCAGGCACATGCAGCAAAGCTTGCCAAAATTGATCCCCACTGAAGGCCAAAGCAGAAAAGAAGGACTTACAAACACGCTGGAATGGAGACAACAGTAAAGGAATTCAATTTCGCTGAGAAAAAAGCAAAATTTGGGAAATGTAGTGACTCTAAGAAAATGGCCGGGGTTTATATCAGGTGCAGTGCAAAGGACCAAAAGGTGCCAAAACTAAGCTCACAGATGTTGCAAAAGCAGAGGAAAAAGTCAAGGAGGAAGACACAACTTAGGGGGCAAGATATGAGTGACATGGCATGAACACTTCAGAAAACAACCAAAAAAAGAAAAAAATCTTTCCCAAAGTCAAAGCCATCAAAAGGCATGGCCTGCCATCAAGTGCAGGGGACATGCACCAAAGATTCCTCTATTGGTCCCCATTGCAATCGCAAGATTCCTTTTCCCTTCCCAAAAGGAAATGAAATTTCCTTTCGGGAAGGGGAAAGGAATCTTGCGAATCCCAAAAGAAAGGCTCACAAACACTCTGGAAAGGAGATAGGTTCAAATGAAATGCAATTGAAAAAAGCAGAAAATTGGGAATTTTACCCTCTTCAAAAAATAGGCTGTGAGGAAATCAGCTGCATTGCAAAGGACCAAAAGGTGCCAAAACTAAGCTCACAGATGTTGCAAAAGCAAGGGAAAAAGTCAAGGAGGAAGACACAACTTAGGGGGCAAGATATGAGGGACATGGCGTGAATACTTAAAATAATAAAAAAAAAAAAAAAGAAAAAACCATTCCCAAGTAAAAGCCATGAAAATGCAGGCAGGCCATACGCCAGCAAGGGCAGGCACATGCAGCAAAGCTTGCCAAAATTGATCCCCACTGAAGGCCAAAACAGAAAAGAAGGACCTAGAAACACACTGGAAAGGAGTCAACATCAAAGGAATTGCAATTGGAGGAGAAAAAAAGAAAATTTGGTAAATGTAGTGACTCTAAGAAAATGGCCTGGGTTTATATCAGGTACAGTGCAAAGGACCAAAAGATGCAAAAACTAAGCTCACAGATGTTGCAAAAGCAGGGGAAAAAGTCAAGGAGGAAGACACAACTTAGGGGGCAAGATGTGAGGGACATGGCATGAATACTTAAAATAATAATAAAAAAAAAAAAACAAAAAATCTTTCCCAAAGTCAAAGCCATCAAAATGCAGGCAGGCCATACACCAGCAAGGGCAGGCACATGCAGCAAAGCTTGCCAAAACTGATCCCCACTGAAGGCCAAAACAGAAAAGAAGGACCTACAATCACGCTGGAAAGGAGTCAACATCAAAGGAATTGCAATTGGAGGAGAAAAAAAGAAAATTTGGGAAATTTAATGACTCTTAGAAAGTGGCCTGGGGTTTTAGCAGGTGCAGTGCAAGGGACCAAAAGATGCCAAAACTAAGCTCACAGATGTTGCAAAAGCAGGGGAAAATGTCAAGGAGGAAGACAGAACTTAGGGGGCAAGATATGAGGGACATGGCATGAATACTTAAAGCAAAAAAAAAAAAATAAGAAAAAATCTATCCCAAAGTCAAAGCCATCAAAATGCAGGCAGGCCATACGCCAGCAAATGCAGGCACATGCAGCAAAGCTTGCCAAAATTGATCCCCACTGAAGGCCAAAACAGAAAAGAAGGACCTACAAACACGCTGGAAAGGAGTCAACATCAAAGGAATTGCAATTGGAGGAGAAAAAAAGAAAATTTTGGAAATTTAGTGACTCTAAGAAAATGGCCTGGGTTTATATCAGGTGCATTGCAAAGGACCAAAAGATGCCAAAACTAATCTCACAGATGTAGCAAAAGCAGGGGAAAAAGTCAAGGAGGAAGACACAACTTAGGGGGCAAGATATGAGGGACATGGCATGAATACTTAAAACAAAAAAGAAAAAAAAAAGAAAAAATCTTTCCCAAAGTCAAAGCCATCAAAATGCAGGCAGGCCATACACCACCAAGGGAAGGCACATGCAGCAAAGCTTGCCAAAATTGATCCCCACTGAAGGCCAAAACAGAAAAGAAGGACTTACAAACACGCTGGAATGGAGACAACATGAAAGGAATTCAATTTCTATGAGAAAAAAAGAAAATTTGGGTATGTTAGTGATTCTAAGAAAATGGCCTGGGTTTATATCAGGTGCAGTACAAAGGACCAAAAGACGCCAAAACTAAGCTCACAGATGTTGCAAAAGCAGGGGAAAAAGTCAAGGAGGAAGACACAACTTAGTGAGCAAGATATGAGGGACATGGCATGAATACTTAAAACAAAAAAAAAAAAAAAAAAGAAAAAATCTATCCCAAAGTCAAAGCCATCAAAATGCAGGCAGGCCATATGCCACCAAGGGCAGGCACATGCAGCAAAGCTTTCCAAAATTGATCCCCACTGAAGGCCAAAACAGAAAAGAAGGACTTACAAACACGCTGGAAAGGAGTGAACATCAAAGGAATTGCAATTGGAGCAGAAAAAAAGAAAATTTTGTGAATTTAGTGACTCTAAGAAAATGGCCTGGGTTTATATCAGGTGCAGTGCAAAGGACCAAAAGATGCAAAAACTAATCTCACAGATGTTGCAAATGCAGGGGAAAAGGTCAAGGAGGAAGACACAACTTAGGGGGCAAGATATGAGGGACATGGCATGAATACTTAAATTAATTTAAAAAAAAAGAAAAAAATCTTTCCCAAAGTCAAAGCCATCAAAATGCAGGCAGGCCATACGCCACCAAGGGCAGGCACATGCAGCAAAGCTTGCTAAAATTAATCCCCACTGAAGGCCAAAACAGAACAGAAGGACTTACAAACACGCTGGAAAGTTGTCAACATCAAAGGAATTGCAATTGGAGGAGAAAAAAGAAAATGTGGGAAATTTAGTGACTCTAAGAAAATGGCCTGGGTTTATATCAGGTGCAGTGCAAAGGACCAAAAGATGCAAAAACTAAGCACACAGATGTTGGAAAAGCAGGGGAAAAGGTCAAGGAGGAAGACACAACTTAGGGGGCAAGATATGAGGGACATGGCATGAATAGTGAAAATAATTAAAAAAAAAAAAAGAAAAAATCTTTCCCAAAGTCAAAGCCATCAAAATGCAGGCAGGCCATACGCCAGCAAGTGCAGGCCCATGCAGCAAAGCTTGCCAAAATTGATCCCCACTGAAGGCCAAAAACAGAAAAGAAGGACTTACAATCACGCTGGAATGGAGACAGCATCAAAGGAACTGCAATTGGAGGAGAAAAAAAGAAAATTTGGGAAATTTAGTGACTCTAAGAAAATGGCCTGGGTTTATATCTGGTGCAGTGCAAAGGAAGAAAAGGTGCCAAAACTAAGCTCACAGATGTTGCAAAAGCAGGGGAAAAAGTCAAGGAGGAAGACACAACTTAGGGGGCAAGATGTGAGCGACATGGCATGAATAGTTAAAATAATAAACAAAAAAAAAAACAAAAAATCCTTCCCAAAGTCAAAACCATCAAAATGCAGGCAGGCCATACGCCAGCAAGGGCAGGCACATGCAGAAAAGCTTGCCAAAACTGATCCCCACTGAAGGCCAAAACAGAAAAGAAGGACCTACAAACACGCTGGAAAGGAGTCAACATCAAAGGAATTGCAATTGGAGGAGAAAAAAAGAAAATTTGGGAAATTTAGTGACTCTAAGGAAAATGGCCTGGGGTTTTATCAGGCGCATTGCAATGGACCAAAAGGTGCCAAAACTAAGCTCACAGATGTTGCAAAAGCAGGGGAAAAAGTCAAGGAGGAAGACACAACTTAGGGGGCAAGATATGAGGGACATGGCATGAACACTTCAGAAAACAACCAAAAAAAGAAAAAAATCTTTCCCAAAGTCAAAGCCATCAAAAGGCATGGCCTGCCATCAAGTGCAGGGACATGCACCAAAGATTCCTCTATTGGACCCCATGGAAATCACAAGATTCCTTTTCCCTTCCCGAAAGGAAATTTCATTTCCTTTCGGGAAGGGAAAAGGAATCTTGCGAATCCCAAAAGAAAGGCTTACAAACACTCTGGAAAGGAGATAGGTTCAAATGAAATGCAATTGAAAAAAGCAGAAAATCAGGAATTTTAGTCTATTCAAAAAATAGGCTGTGAGGAAATCAGCTGCATTGCAAAGGACCAAAAGGTGCCAAAACTAAGCTCACAGAGGTTGAAAAAGCAGGGGAAAAAGTCAAGAAGGAAGACACAACTTAGGGGGCAAGATATGAGGGACATGGCATGAATACTTAAAAAAATACAAAAAAAAAAAAAAGAAGAAATCTTTCCCAAAGTCAAAGCCATCAAAATGCAGGCAGGCCATACGCCACCAAGGGCAGGCACATGCAGAAAAGCTTGCCAAAATTGATCCCCACTGAAGGCCAAAACAGAAAAGAAGGACTTACAATCACGCTGGAATGGGAGACAGCATCAAAGGTACTGCAATTGGAGGAGAAAAAAAGAAAATTTGGGAAATTTAGTGACTCTAAGAAAATGGCCCGGTGTTTATATCAGGTGCATTGCAAAGGACCAAAAGGTGCCAAAACTAAGCTCACAGATGTTGCAAAAGCAGGGGAAAAAGTCAAGGAGGAAGACACAGCTTAGGGGGCAAGATATGAGGGACATGGCATGAATACTTAAAACAAAAAAAAAAAAAAAAGAAAAAATCTTTCCCAAAGTCAAAGCCATCAAAATGCAGGCAGGCCATACGCCACCAAGGGCAGGCACATGCAGCAAAGCTTGCCAAAATTGATCCCCACTGAAGGCCAAAACAGAAAAGAAGGACCTAGAAACACACTGGAAAGGAGTCAACATCAAAGGAATTGCAATTGGAGGAGAAAAAAAGAAAATTTGGGTAAGTTAGTGACTCTAAGAAAATGGCCTGGGTTTATATCTGGTGCAGTGCAAAGGACCAAAAGATGCCAAAACTAAGCTCACAGATGTTGCTAAAGCAGGGGAAAAAGTCAAGGAGGAAGACATAACTTAGGGGGCAAGATATGAGGGACATGGCATGAACACTTCAGAAAACAACCAAAAAAAGAAAAAAATCTTTCCCAAAGTCAAAGCCATCAAAAGGCATGGCCTGCCATCAAGTGCAGGGACATGCACCAAATATTCCTCTATTGGTCCCGACTGAAATCGCAAGATTCCTTTTGCCTTCCCGAAAGGAAATTTCATTTCCTTTCGGGAAGGCAAAAGGAATCTTGCGAATCCCAAAAGAAAGGCTTACAAACACTCTGGAAAGCAGATAGGTTCAAATGAAATGCAATTGAAAAAAGCAGAAAATCGGGAATTTTAGTCTCTTCAAATAATCGGCTGTGAGGAAATCAGCTGCATTGCAAAGGACCAAAAGGTGGCAAAACTAAGCTCACAGAGGTTGCAAAATCAGGGGAAAAAGTCAAGGAGGAAGAAACAACTTAGGGGGCAAGATATGAGGGACATGGCATTAACACTTCAGAACAAAAAAGAAAAAAAAAAATAAAAAATCTTTCCCAAAGTCAAAGCCATCAAAATGCAGGCAGGCCATACGCCACCAAGGGCAGGCACATGCAGCAAAGCTTGCCAACATTGATCCCCACTGAAGGCCAAAACAGAAAAGAAGGACTTACAACCACGCTGGAATGGAGACACCATCAAAGGAATTGCAATTGGAGGAGAAAAAAAGAAAATATGGGAAATTTAATGACTCTTAGAAAGTGGCCTGGGGTTTTAGCAGGTGCAGTGCAAAGGACCAAAAGATGCCAAAAGTAAGCTCACAGATGTTGCAAAAGCAGGGGAAAAAGTCAAGGAGGAAGACACTACGTAGGGGGCAAGATATGAGGGACATGGCATGAATACTTACAATAAAAAAAAAAAAAAAGAAAAAAATCTTTCCCAAAGTCAAAGCCATCAAAATGCAGGCAGGCCATACGCCACCAAGGGCAGGCACATGCAGCAAAGCTTGCCAAAATTGATCCCCACTGAAGGCCAAAACAGAAAAGAAGGACCTACAAACATGCTGGAATGGAGACAACATCAAAGGAATTGCAATTGGAGGAGAAAAAATGAAAATGTCGGAAATTTAGTGACTCTAAGAAAATGGCCTGGGTTTATTTCAGGTGCAGTGCAAAGGACCAAAGGATGCAAAAACAAAGCTCACAGATGTTGCAAAAGCAGGGGAAAAAGTCAAGGAGGAAGACACAACTTAGGGGGCAAGATATGAGGGACATGGTATGAATAGTTAAAATAATTAAAAAAAAACAAGAAAAAATCTTTCCCAAAGTCAAAGCCATCAAAATGCAGGCAGGCCATACGCCAGCAAGTGCAGACACATGCAGCAAAGCTTGCCAAAATTGATCCCCACTGAAGGCCAAAACAGAAAAGAAGGACTTACAAACACGCTGGAAAGGAGTGAACCTCAAAGGAATAGCAATTGGAGGAGAAAAAATAAAATTTGGGTAAGTTAGTGACTCTAAGAGAATGGCCTGGGTTTTATCAGGTGCAGTGCAAAGGACCAAAACATGCCAAAACTAAGCTCACAGATGTGGAAAAAGCAGAGGAAAAAGTCAAGGAGGAAGACAGAACTTAGGGGGCAAGATATGAGGGACATGGTATGAACACTTCAGAAAACAACCAAAAAAAGAAAAAAATCTTTCCCAAAGTCAAAGCCATCAAAAGGCATGGCCTGCCATCAAGTGCAGGGACATGCACCAAAGATTCCTCTATTGGCCCCCATTGAAATCGCAAGGTTCCTTTTTCCCTTCCCGAAAGGAAATGAAATTTCCTTTCGGGAAGGGAAAAGGAATCTTGCGAATCCCAAAAGAAAGGCTTACAAACACTCTGGAAAGGAGATAGGTTCAAATGAAATGCAATTGAAAAAAAGCAGAAAATCGGGAATTTTAGTCTTTTCAAAAAATAGGCTGTGAGGAAATCAGCTGCATTGCAAAGGACCAAAAGGTGGCAAAACTAAGCTCACAGATGTTGCAAAAGCAGGGGAAAAAGTCAAGGAGGAAGACACAGCTTAGGGGGCAAGATATGAGGGGACATGGCATTAACACTTCAGAACAAAAAAGAAAAAAAAAAAGAAAAAATCTTTCCCAAAGTCAAAGCCATCAAAATGCAGGCAGGCCATACGCCACCAAGGGCAGGCACATGCAGTAAAGCTTGCCAAAACTGATCCCCACTGAAGGCCAAAACAGAAAAGAAGGACCTACATACACGCTGGTATGGAGACACCATCAAAGGAATTGCAATTGGAGGAGAAAAATGAAAATTTGGGAAATTTAGTGACTCTAAGAGAATGGCCTGGGGTTTTTTCAAGTGCAGTGCAAAGGACCAAAAGATGCCAAAACTAATCTCACAGATGTAGCAAAAGCAGGGGAAAAAGTCAAGGAGGAAGACACAACATAGGGGGCAAGATATGAGGGACATGGCATGAATACTTAAAACAAAAAAGAAAAAAAAAAGAAAAAATCTTTCCCAAAGTCAAAGCCATCAAAATGCAGGCAGGCCATACACCACCAAGGGAAGGCACATGCAGCAAAGCTTGCCAAAAGTGATCCCCACTGAAGGCCAAAACAGAAAAGAAGGACTTACAAACACGCTTGAATGGAGACAACATGAAAGGAATTCAATTTCTATGAGTAAAAATGAAAATTTGGGAAATTTAGTGACTCTAAGAAAATGGCCGGGGTTTATATCAGGTGCAGTGCAAAGGACCAAAAGGTGCCAAAACTAAGCTCACAGATGTTGCAAAAGCAGGGGAAAAAGTCAAGGAGGAAGACACAACTTAGGGGGCAAGATATGAGGGACATAGCATGAATACTTAAAATTATAAAAAAAAAAAAAAAAAAGAAAAAACCTTTCCCAAAGTCAAAACCATCAAAATGCAGGAAGGCCATACGCCACCAAGGGCAGGCACATGCAGCAAAGCTTGCCAAAATTGATCCCCAATGAAGGCCAAAACAGAAAAGAAGGACTTACAATCACGCTGGAATGGAGACAGCATCAAAGGTACTGCAATTGGAGGAGAAAAAAAGAAAATTTTGGAAATTTAGTGACTGTAAGAAAATGGCCTGGGTTTATATCAGGCGCAGTGCAAAGGACCAAAAGATGCAAAAACTAAGCTCACAGATGTTGCAAAAGCAGGGGAAAAAGTCAAGGAGGAAGACACAACTTAGGGGGCAAGATGTGAGCGACATGGCATGAATAGTTAAAATAATAAAAAAAAAAAAAACAAAAAATCCTTCCCAAAGTCAAAGCCATCAAAATGCAGGCAGGCCATACACCAGCAAGGGCAGGGCACATGCAGCAAAGCTTGCCAAAACTGATCCCCACTGAAGGCCAAAACAGAAAAGAAGGACCTACAATCACGGTGGAAAGGAGTCAACATCAAAGGAATTGCAATTGGAGGAGAAAAAAAGAAAATTTGGGAAATTTAGTGACTCTAAGAAAATGGCCTGGGGTTTTATCAGGCGCATTGCAAAGGACCAAAAGGTGCCAAAACTAAGCTCACAGATGTTGCAAAAGCAGGGGAAAAAGTCAAGGAGGAAGACACAACTTAGGGGGGCAAGATATGAGGGACATGGCATGAACACTTCAGAAAACAACCAAAAAAAGAAAAAAATCTTTCCCAAAATCAAAGCCATCAAAAGGCATGGCCTGCCATCAAGTGCAGTGACATGCACCAAAGATTCCTCTATTGGTCCCCATTGAAATCGCAAGATTCCTTTTCCCTTCCCGAAAGGAAATGAAATTTCCTTTCGGGAAGGGAAAAGGAATCTTGCGAATCCCAAAAGAAAGGCTTACAAACACTCTGGAAAGGAGATAGGTTCAAATGAAATGCAATTGAAAAAAGCAGAAAATCGGGAATTTTAGTCTCTTCAAAAAATAGGCTGTGAGGAAAATCAGCTGCATTGCAAAGGACTAAAAGGTGCCAAAACTAAGCTCACAGATGTAGCAAAAGCAGGGGAAAAAGTCAAGGAGGAAGACACAACTTAGGGAGCAAGATATGAGTGACATGGCATGAATACTTAAAATAAATAAAAAAAAAAAAAAAAGAAATAATCTTTCCCAAAGTCAAAGCCATCAAAATGCAGGCAGGCCATACGCCACCAAGGGCTGGCACATGCAGCAAAGCTTGCCAAAATTGATCCCCACTGAAGGCCAAAACAGAAAAGAAGGACTTACAAACACGCTGGAATGGAGACAACATGAAAGGAATTCAATTTCTATGAGAAAAAAAGAAAATTTGGGTATGTTAGTGATTCTAAGAAAATGGCCTGGGTTTATATCAGGTGCAGTACAAAGGACCAAAAGATGCCAAAACTAAGCTCACAGATGTTGCAAAAGCAGGGGAAAAAGTCAAGGAGGAAGACACAACTTAGTGAGCAAGATATGAGGGACATGGCATGAATACTTAAAACAAAAAAAAAAAAAAAAAGAAAAAATCTTTCCCAAATTCAAAGCCATCAAAATGCAGGCAGGCCATACGCCACCAAGGGCAGGCACATGCAGCAAAGCTTTCCAAAATTGATCCCCACTGAAGGCCAAAACAGAAAAGAAGGACTTACAAACACGCTGGAAAGGAGTGAACATCAAAGGAATTGCAATTGGAGCAGAAAAAAAAGAAAATTTTGGGAATTTAGTGACTCTAAGAAAATGGCCTGGGTTTATATCAGGTGCAGTGCAAAGGACCAAAAGATGCAAAAACTAATCTCACAGATGTTGCAAATGCAGGGGAAAAGGTCAAGGAGGAAGACACAACTTAGGGGGCAAGATATGAGGGACATGGCATGAATACTTAAAATAATTTAAAAAAAAAACAAAAAATCTTTCCCAAAGTCAAAGCCATCAAAATGCAGGCAGGCCATACGCCACCAAGGGCAGGCACATGCAGCAAAGCTTGCCAAAATTGATCCCCACTGAAGGCCAAAGCAGAAAAGAAGGACTTACAAACTCGCTGGAATGGAGACAACAGGAAAGGAATTCAATTTCGCTGAGAAAAAATTAAAATTTGGGAAATGTAGTGACTCTAAGAAAATGGCTGGGGTTTATATCAGGTGCAGTGCAAAGGACCAAGAGGTGCCAAAACTAAGCTCACAGATGTTGCAAAAGCAGGGGAAAAAGTCAAGGAGGAAGACACAACTTAGGGGGCAAGATATGAGGGACATGGAATGGACACTTCACAAAACAACGAAAAAAAAAAATTATTTCCAAAGTCAAAGCCATCAAAATGCAGGCAGGCCATACGCCAGCAAGTGCAGACACATGCAGCAAAACTTGCCAAAATTGATCCCCACTGAAGGCGAAAAACCGGAAAGAAGGACCTACAAACGCGGGGCTCCATGTGGTGAGGGGCAGGGCTTCAGGCAGTGAGGGGCGGTGCTCTATGTGTGACGGAAGCGGCTCCATGTGTGTGGGGCAGGGCTCCATCCAGTGATGGGCGGGGCTCCATGTGGGATGGGCAGGGCTCCATGAGTGAGGGAAGGGGTTCCATGCGTGAGGGGTGGGGTTCCGGGCTGTGAGGGGTGGGGATCCAGTCAGTGAGGGGTGGGGGCTCTAGGCAGTGATTGCCGAGGCTCCATGTGTTAGGGTTAGGGCTGCAGCCAGAGAGGGGCAGGGCTCCATGTGTGAGGGAAAAGGCTCCATGTGTGTGGGGCAGGGCTCCAGCCAGTGATGGGCGGGGCTCCATGTGGGATGGGCAGGGCTCCATGCAGTGAGGGATAGGGCTCCATATTTGAGGGGCGGTGCTTCAAATATGAAGGGCAAGGCCCCATGAGTGAAGGCTGGGGTTCCAGGCTTTCAGGGGTTGGGATCCAGTCAGTGAGGGGCGGGGCTCAGGGCAGTGATGGCCGGGGCTCTTTGTGTTAGTGGCAGGGCTCCAGCCAGAGAGGGGCAAGGCTCCATGTGTGAGGGAAAGGGCTCCATGTTTGTGGGGCAGGGCTCCAGCCAGTGATGGGCGGGGATCCATGAGGGATGGGCAGGGCTCCATGCAGTCAGGGGCAAGGCTCCATATTTGAGGGGCGGGGCTCCAATTATGAAGGGCAAGGCCCCATGAGTGAGGCGCGGGGTTCCAGGCTTTCAGGGGTGGGGATCCAGTCAGTGCGGGGCGGGGGCACTAGGCAGTCATGGCTGGGGCTCCCTGTGTGAGGGGCAGGGCTTCAGGCAGTGAGGGGCGGTGGATGGAGACAGCATCGGAAATATTGCATTAGGAAAAGTAAAAATGAAAATTTGGTAAATTTAGTGACTGTAAGAAAATTGCCCGGGATTATGTCAGGTGCAGTGCGAAGGACTAAATGATGCCAAAACAAAGCTCACAGATATTTCAAAAGCAGGGGAAAAAGTCAAGGAGGAAAACACAACTTAGAGGGCAAGATATAAGGGACATGGCATGAATATTTAAAACAAGAAAAAAGAAAAACAAGAAAAAATCGTTCCCAAAGTCAAAGCCTTCAAAATGCAGGCAGGCCATACGCCAGCAAGTGCAGGCACATGCAGCAAAGCTTGCCAAATCTGATCCCCACTGAAGGCCAAAACAGAAAATAAGGGCCTACAAACAGGCTGGAGCGGAGACACCATCAAAGGAATTGTAATTGGAGGAGAAAAAAAGAAAATTTGGGAAATTTAGTGACTGTAAGGAAATGGCCCGGGATAATATCAGGTGCAGTGCAAAGGACCAAAAGATGCAAAAACTAAGCTCACAGATGTTGCAAAAGCAGGGGAAAAAGTCAAGGAGGAAGACACAACTTAGGTGGCAAGATATGAGGACATGGCATGGACACTTCAGAAATCAACCAAAAAATGAAAAAAATCTTTCCCCAAGTCAAAGCCACCAAAAGGCATGGCATGTCATCAAGGGCAGGGAAATGCACCAATGATTCTTCGATTCGTCCCCATTGAAATCACAAGATTTCTTTTCCCTTCCCGAAAGGAAATGAAATTTCCTTTCGGGAAGGGAAAAGGAATATTGTGAATCCCAAAAGAAAGGCTTGCAAACACTCTGGAAAGGAGATAAGTTCAAATGAAATGCAATTGAAAAAAGCAGAAAATCAGTAATTTTAATGTCTTTAAAAAATAGGCTGTGAGGAAATCAGCTGCATTGCAAAGGACCAAAACATGCAAAAAATAGGCTCACAGATGTTGCAAAAGCAGGGGAAAAAGTCAAGGAGGAAGACACAACTTAGGGGGAAAGATATGAGGGACATGGCATGGACACTTCACAAAACAACGAAAAAAAAAATAATTTTTCCAAAGTAAAAGCCATCAAAATGCAGGCAGGCCATACGCCAGCAAGTGCAGACACATGCAGCAAAGCTTGCCAAAATTCATCCCCACTGAAGGCCCAAGCAGAATAAAAGGACCTACAAACACACTGGATCGGAGACTCCATCAAAGGAATTGTAATTGGAGGAGAAAAAAAAGGAAATTTGGGAAATCTAGTGACTCTAAGAAAATGGCCCGGGATTATATGAGGTGCAGTGCGAAGGACCAAAAGATGCAAAAATTAAGCTAAGAGATGTTGCAAAATCAGGGGAAATAGTCAAGGAGGAAGACACAACTTACGGGGCAAGATATGAGGGACATGGCATGAACAGTTAAACAAAAAAAAAAAAACAAGAAAAAATCTTTCCCAAAGTCAAAGCCATCAAAATGCAGGCAGGCCATACGCCAGCAAGTGCAGACACATGCAGCAAAGCTTGCCAAAATTGATCCCCACTGAAGGCCAAAACCGAAAAGAAGGACCTACAAACGCGGGGCTCCATGTGTGAGGGGCAGGGCTTCAGGCAGTGAGGGGCGGTGCTCTATGTGTGACGGAAGCGGCTCCATGTGTGTGGGGCAGGGCTCCAGCCAGTGATGGGCTGGGCTCCATGTGGGATGGGCAGGGCTCCATGAGTGAGGGAAGGGGTTCCATGCGAGAGGGGGCGGGGTTCCGGGCTGTGAGGGGTGGGGATCCAGTCAGTGAGGGGTGGGGCTCTAGGCAGTGATTGCCGAGGCTCCATGTGTTAGGGTTAGGGCTGCAGCCAGAGAGGGGCAGGGCTCCATGTGTGAGGGAAAAGGCTCCATGTGTGTGGGGCAGGGCTCCAGCCAGTGATGGGCGGGGCTCCATGTGGGATGGGCAGGGCTCCATGCAGTGAGGGATAGGGCTCCATATTTGAGGGGCGGGGCTTCAAATATGAAGGGCAAGGCCCCCATGAGTGAAGGCCGGGGTTCCAGGCTTTCAGGGGTGGGGATCCAGTCAGTGAGGGGCGGGGCTCAGGGCAGTGATGGCCGGGGCTCTTTGTGTTAGTGGCAGGGCTCCGGCCAGAGAGGGGCAAGGCTCCATGTGTGAGGGAAAGGGCTCCATGTTTGTGGGGCAGGGCTCCAGCCAGTGATGGGCGGGGATCCATGAGGGATGGGCAGGGCTCCATGCAGTCAGGGGCAAGGCTCCATATTTGAGGGGCGGGGCTCCAATTATGAAGGGCAAGGCCCCATGAGTGAGGCGCGGGGTTCCAGGCTTTCAGGGGTGGGGATCCAGTCAGTGCGGGGCGGGGCACTAGGCAGTCATGGCTGGGGCTCCCTGTGTGAGGGGCAGGGCTTCAGGCAGTGAGGGGCGGTGGATGGAGACAGCATCGGAAATATTGCATTAGGAAAAGTAAAAATGTAAATTTGGTAAATTTAGTGACTGTAAGAAAATGGCCCGGGATTATGTCAGGTGCAGTGCGAAGGACTAAATGATGCCAAAACAAAGCTCACAGATATTTCAAAAGCAGGGGAAAAAGTCAAGGAGGAAAACACAACTTAGGGGGCAAGATATGAGGGACATGGCATGTGAATATTTAAAACAAGAAAAAAGAAAAACAAGAAAAAATCGTTCCCAAAGTCAAAGCCTTCAAAATGCAGGCAGGCCATACGCCAGCAAGTGCAGGCACATGCAGCAAAGCTTGCCAAATCTGATCCCCACTGAAGGCCAAAACAGAAAAGAAGGGCCTACAAACAGGCTGGAGCGGAGACACCATCAAAGGAATTGTAATTGGAGGAGAAAAAAAGAAAATTTGGGAAATTTAGTGACTGTAAGAAAATGGCCCGGGATAATATCAGGTGCAGTGCGAAGGACCAAAAGATGCAAAAACTAAGCTCACAGATGTTGCAAAAGCAGGGGAAAAAGTCAAGGAGGAAGACACAACTTAGGTGGCAAGATATGAGGACATGGCATGGACACTTCAGAAATCAACCAAAAAATGAAAAAATCTTTCCCCAAGTCAAAGCCACCAAAAGGCATGGCATGCCATCAAGGGCAGGGAAATGCACCAATGATTCTTCAATTCGTCCCCATTGAAATCACAAGATTTCTTTTCCCTTCCCGAAAGGAAATGAAATTTCCTTTCGGGAAGGGAAAAGGAATCTGGTGAATCCCAAAGGAAAGGCTTGCAAACACTCTGGAAAGGAGATAAGTTCAAATGAAATGCAATTGAAAAAAGCAGAAAATCAGTAATTTTAATGTCTTCAAAAAATAGGCTGTGAGGAAATCAGCTGCATTGCAAAGGACCAAAACATGCAAAAAATAGGCTCACAGATGTTGCAAAAGCAGGGGAAAAAGTCAAGGAGGAAGACACAACTTAGGGGGAAAGATATGAGGGACATGGCATGGACACTTCACAAAACAATGAAAAAAAAAATTTTTCCAAAGTCAAAGCCATCAAAATGCAGGCAGGCCATACACCAGCAAGTCCAGGCACATGCAGCAAAGCTTGCCAAAATTCATCCCCACTGAAGGCCCAAACAGAAAAGAAGGACCTACAAACACACTGGAACGGAGACTCCATCAAAGGAATTGCAATTGGAGGAGAAAAAAAGGAAATTTGGGAAATCTAGTTACTCTAAGAAAATGGCCCGGGATTATATGAGGTGCAGTGCGAAGGACCAAAAGATGCAAAAATTAAGCTAAGAGATGTTGCAAAATCAGGGGAAATAGTCAAGGAGGAAGACACAACTTACGGGGCAAGATATGAGGGACATGGCAATGAACAGTTAAACAAAAAAAAAAACAAGAAAAAATCTTTCCCAAAGTCAAAGCCATCAAAATGCAGGCAGGCCATACGCCAGCAAGTGCAGACACATGCAGCAAAGCTTGCCAAAATGGATCCCCACTGAAGGCCAAAACCGAAAAGAAGGACCTACAAACGCGGGGCTCCATGTGTGAGGGGCAGGGCTTCAGGCAGTGAGGGGCGGTGCTCTATGTGTGACGGAAGCGGCTCCATGGGTGTGGGGCAGGGCTCCAGCCAGTGATGGGCGGGGCTCCATGTGGGATGGGCAGGGCTCCATGAGTGAGGGAAGGGGTTCCATGCGTGAGGGGTGGGGTTCCGGGCTGTGAGGGATGGGGATCCAGTCAGTGAGGGGTGGGGCTCTAGGCAGTGATTGCGGAGGCTCCATGTGTTAGGGTTAGGGCTGCAGCCAGAGAGGGGCAGGGCTCCATGTGTGAGGGAAAAGGCTCCATGTGTGTGGGGCGGGGCTCCAGCCAGTGATGGGCGGGGCTCCATGTGGGATGGGCAGGGCTCCATGCAGTGAGGGATAGGGCTCCATATTTGAGGGGCGGGGCTTCAAATATGAAGGGCAAGGCCCCATGAGTGAAGGCCGGGGTTCCAGGCTTTCAGGGGTGGGGATCCAGTCAGTGAGGGGCGGGGCTCAGGGCAGTGATGGCCGGGGCTCTTTGTGTTAGTGGCAGGGCTCCAGCCAGAGAGGGGCAAGGCTCCATGTGTGAGGGAAAGGGCTCCATGTTTGTGGGGCAGGGCTCCAGCCAGTGATGGGCGGGGATCCATGAGGGATGGGCAGGGCTCCATGCAGTCAGGGGCAAGGCTCCATATTTGAGGGGCGGGGCTCCAATTATGAAGGGCAAGGCCCCATGAGTGAGGCGCGGGGTTCCAGGCTTTCAGGGGTGGGGATCCAGTCAGTGCGGGGCGGGGCACTAGGCAGTCATGGCTGGGGCTCCCTGTGTGAGGGGCAGGGCTTCAGGCAGTGAGGGGCGGTGGATGGAGACAGCATGGGAAATATTGCATTAGGAAAAGTAAAAATGTAAACTTGGTAAATTTAGTGACTGTAAGAAAATGGCCCGGGATTATGTCAGGTGCAGTGCGAAGGACTAAATGATGCCAAAACAAAGCTGACAGATATTTCAAAAGCAGCGGAAAAAGTCAAGGAGGAAAACACAACTTAGGGGGCAAGATATGAGGGACATGGCATGAATATTTAAAACAAGAAAAAAGAAAAACAAGAAAAAATCGTTCCCAAAGTCAAAGCCTTCAAAATGCAGGCAGGCCATACGCCAGCAAGTGCAGGCACATGCAGCAAAGCTTGCCAAATCTGATCCCCACTGAAGGCCAAAACAGAAAAGAAGGGCCTACAAACAGGCTGGAGCGGAGACACCATCAAAGGAATTGTAATTGGAGGAGAAAAAAAGAAAATTTGGGAAATTTAGTGACTGTAAGAAAATGGCCCGGGATAATATCAGGTGCAGTGCGAAGGACCAAAAGATGCAAAAACTAAGCTCACAGATGTTGCAAAAGCAGGGGAAAAAGTCAAGGAGGAAGACACAACTTAGGTGGCAAGATATGAGGACATGGCATGGACACTTCAGAAATCAACCAAAAAATGAAAAAATCTTTCCCCAAGTCAAAGCCACCAAAAGGCATGGCATGCCATCAAGGGCAGGGAAATGCACCAATGATTCTTCAATTCGTCCCCATTGAAATCACAAGATTTCTTTTCCCTTCCCGAAAGGAAATGAAATTTCCTTTCGGGAAGGGAAAAGTAATCTGGTGAATCCCAAAGGAAAGGCTTGCAAACACTCTGGAAAGGAGATAAGTTCAAATGAAATGCAATTGAAAAAAGCAGAAAATCAGTAATTTTAATGTCTTCAAAAAATAGGCTGTGAGGAAATCAGCTGCATTGCAAAGGACCAAAACATGCAAAAAATAGGCTCACAGATGTTGCAAAAGCAGGGGAAAAAGTCAAGGAGGAAGACACAACTTAGGGGGAAAGATATGAGGGACATGGCATGGACACTTCACAAAACAATGAAAAAAAAAATTTTTCCAAAGTCAAAGCCATCAAAATGCAGGCAGGCCATACACCAGCAAGTCCAGGCACATGCAGCAAAGCTTGCCAAAATTCATCCCCACTGAAGGCCCAAACAGAAAAGAAGGACCTACAAACACACTGGAACGGAGACTCCATCAAAGGAATTGCAATTGGAGGAGAAAAAAAGGAAATTTGGGAAATCTAGTTACTCTAAGAAAATGGCCCGGGATTATATGAGGTGCAGTGCGAAGGACCAAAAGATGCAAAAATTAAGCTAAGAGATGTTGCAAAATCAGGGGAAATAGTCAAGGAGGAAGACACAACTTACGGGGCAAGATATGAGGGACATGGCATGAACAGTTAAACAAAAAAAAAAACAAGAAAAAATCTTTCCCAAAGTCAAAGCCATCAAAATGCAGGCAGGCCATACGCCAGCAAGTGCAGGCACATGCAGCAAAGCTTGCCAAAATGGATCCCCACTGAAGGCCAAAACCGAAAAGAAGGACCTACAAACGCGGGGCTCCATGTGTGAGGGGCAGGGCTTCAGGCAGTGAGGGGGCGGTGCTCTATGTGTGAGGGAAGCGGCTCCATGGGTGTGGGGCAGGGCTCCAGCCAGTGATGGGCGGGGCTCCATGTGGGATGGGCAGGGCTCCATGAGTGAGGGAAGGGGTTCCATGCGTGAGGGGCGGGGTTCCGGGCTGTGAGGGATGGGGATCCAGTCAGTGAGGGGTGGGGCTCTAGGCAGTGATTGCGGAGGCTCCATGTGTTAGGGTTAGGGCTGCAGCCAGAGAGGGGCAGGGCTCCATGTGTGAGGGAAAAGGCTCCATGTGTGTGGGGCGGGGCTCCAGCCAGTGATGGGCGGGGCTCCATGTGGGATGGGCAGGGCTCCATGCAGTGAGGGATAGGGCTCCATAGTTGAGGGGCGGGGCTTCAAATATGAAGGGCAAGGCCCCATGAGTGAAGGCCGGGGGTTCCAGGCTTTCAGGGGTGGGGATCCAGTCAGTGAGGGGCGGGGCTCAGGGCAGTGATGGCCGGGGCTCTTTGTGTTAGTGGCAGGGCTCCATCCAGAGAGGGGCAAGGCTCCATGTGTGAGGGAAAGGGCTCCATGTTTGTGGGGCAGGGCTCCAGCCAGTGATGGGCGGGGATCCATGAGGGATGGGCAGGGCTCCATGCAGTCAGGGGCAAGGCTCCATATTTGAGGGGCGGGGCTCCAATTATGAAGGGCAAGGCCCCATGAGTGAGGCGCGGGGTTCCAGGCTTTCAGGGGTGGGGATCCAGTCAGTGCGGGGCGGGGCACTAGGCAGTCATGGCTGGGGCTCCCTGTGTGAGGGGCAGGGCTTCAGGCAGTGAGGGGCGGTGGATGGAGACAGCATCGGAAATATTGCATTAGGAAAAGTAAAAATGTAAACTTGGTAAATTTAGTGACTGTAAGAAAATGGCCCGGGATTATGTCAGGTGCAGTGCGAAGGACTAAATGATGCCAAAACAAAGCTGACAGATATTTCAAAAGCAGCGGAAAAAGTCAAGGAGGAAAACACAACTTAGGGGGCAAGATATGAGGGACATGGCATGAATATTTAAAACAAGAAAAAAGAAAAACAAGAAAAAATCGTTCCCAAAGTCAAAGCCTTCAAAATGCAGGCAGGCCATACGCCTCCAAGTGCAGGCACATGCAGCAAAGCTTGCCAAATCTGATCCCCACTGAAGGCCAAAACAGAAAAGAAGGGCCTACAAACAGGCTGGAGCGGAGACACCATCAAAGGAATTGTAATTGGAGGAGAAAAAAAGAAAATTTGGGAAATTTAGTGACTGTAAGAAAATGGCCCGGGATAATATCAGGTGCAGTGCGAAGGACCAAAAGATGCAAAAACTAAGCTCACAGATGTTGCAAAAGCAGGGGAAAAAGTCAAGGAGGAAGACACAACTTAGGTGGCAAGATATGAGGACATGGCATGGACACTTCAGAAATCAACCAAAAAATGAAAAAAATCTTTCCCCAAGTCAAAGCCACCAAAAGGCATGGCATGCCATCAAGGGCAGGGAAATGCACCAATGATTCTTCAATTCGTCCCCATTGAAATCACAAGATTTCTTTTCCCTTCCCGAAAGGAAATGAAATTTCCTTTCGGGAAGGGAAAAGGAATCTTGTGAATCCCAAAAGAAAGGCTTGCAAACACTCTGGAAAGGAGATAAGTTCAAATGAAATGCAATTGATTAAAGCAGAAATCAGTAATTTTAATGTCTTCAAAAAATAGGCTGTGAGGAAATCAGCTGCATTGCAAAGGACCAAAACATGCAAAAAATAGGCTCACAGATGTTGCAAAAGCAGGGGAAAAAGACAAGGAGGAAGACACAACTTAGGGGGCAAGATATGAGGGACATGGCATGGACACTTCACAAAACAACGAAAAAAAAAAAATTTTTCCAAAGTCAAAGCCATCAAAATGCAGGCAGGCCATACGCCAGCAAGTGCAGACACATGCAGCAAAGCTTGCCAAAATTGATCCCCACTGAAGGCCAAAACCGAAAAGAAGGACCTACAAACGCGGGGCTCCATGTGTGAGGGGCAGGGCTTCAGGCAGTGAAGGGCGGTGCTCTGTGTGTGACGGAAGCGGCTCCATGTGTGTGGGGCAGGGCTCCAGCCAGTGATGGGCGGGGCTCCATGTGGGATGGGCAGGGCTCCATGAGTGAGGGAAGGGGTTCCATGCGTGAGGGGCGGGGTTCCGGGCTGTGAGGGGTGGGGATCCAGTCAGTGAGGGGTGGGGCTCTAGGAAGTGATTGCCGAGGCTCCATGTGTTAGGGTTAGGGCTGCAGCCAGAGAGGGGCAGGGCTCCATGTGTGAGGGAAAAGGCTCCATGTGTGTGGGGCAGGGCTCCAGCCAGTGATGGGCAGGGATCCATGAGGGATGGGCAGGGCTCCATGCAGTCAGGGGCAAGGCTCCATATTTGAGGGGCGGGGCTCCAATTATGAAGGGCAAGGCCCCATGAGTGAGGCGCGGGGTTCCAGGCCTTCAGGGCTGGGGATCCAGTCAGTGCGGGGCGGGGCACTAGGCAGTCATGGCTGGGGCTCCCTGTGTGAGGGGCAGGGCTTCAGGCAGTGAGGGGCAGTGGATGGAGACAGCATGGGAAATATTGCATTAGGAAAAGTAAAAATGTAAATTTGGTAAATTTAGTGACTGTAAGAAAATGGCCCGGGATAATATCAGGTGCAGTGCGAAGGACCAAAAGATGCCAAAACAAAGCTCACAGATGTTGCAAAAGCAGGGGAAAAAGTCAAGGAGGAAGACACAACTTAGGTGGCAAGATATGAGGACATGGCATGGACACTTCAGAAATCAACCAAAAAATGAAAAAAATCTTTCCCCAAGTCAAAGCCACCAAAAGGCAAGGCATGCCATCAAGGGCAGGGAAATGCACCAATGATTCTTCGATTCGTCCCCATTGAAATCACAAGATTTCTTTTCCCTTCCCAAAAGGAAATGAAATTTCCTTTCGGGAAGGGAAAAGGAATCTGGTGAATCCCAAAAGAAAGGCTTGCAAACACTCTGGAAAGGAGATAAGTTCGAATGAAATGCAACTGAAAAAAGCAGAAAATCAGTAATTTTAATGTCTTCAAAAAATAGGCTGTGAGGAAATCAGCTGCATTGCAAAGGACCAAAACTTGCGAAAAATAGGCTCACAGATGTTGCAAAAGCAGGGGAAAAAGTCAAGGAGGAAGACACAACTTAGGGGGAATGATATGAGGTACATGGCATGGACACTTCACAAAACAACGAAAAAAAAATTTTTTCCAAAGTCAAAGCCATCAAAATGCAGGCAGGCCATACACCAGCAAGTCCAGGCACATGCAGCAAAGCTTGCCAAAATTCATCCCCACTGAAGGCCCAAACAGAAAAGAAGGACCTACAAACACACTGGAACTGAGACTCCATCAAAGGAATTGCAATTGGAGGAGAAAAAAAGGAAATTTGGGAAATCTAGTTACTCTAAGAAAATGGCCCGGGATTATATGAGGTGCAGTGCGAAGGACTAAACGATGCAAAAATTAAGCTAAGAGATGTTGCAAAATCAGGGGAAATAGTCAAGGAGGAAGACACAACTTACGGGGCAAGATATTAGGGACATGGCATGAACAGTTAAACAAAAAAAAAAAAACCAAGAAAAAATCTTTCCCAAAGTCAAAGCCATCAAAATGCAGGCAGGCCATACGCCAGCAAGTGCAGACACATGCAGCAAAGCTTGCCAAAATGGATCCCCACTGAAGGCCAAAACCGAAAAGAAGGACCTACAAACGCGGGGCTCCATGTGTGAGGGGCAGGGCTTCAGGCAGTGAGGGGCGGTGCTCTATGTGTGACGGAAGCGGCTCCATGTGTGTGGGGCAGGGCTCCAGCCAGTGATGGGCGGGGCTCCATGTGGGATGGGCAGGGCTCCATGAGTGAGGGAAGGGGTTCCATGCGTGAGGGGCGGGGTTCCGGGCTGTGAGGGGTGGGGATCCAGTCAGTGAGGGGTGGGGCTCTAGGCAGTGATTGCCGAGGCTCCATGTGTTAGGGTTAGGGCTGCAGCCAGAGAGGGGCAGGGCTCGATGTGTGAGGGAAAAGGCTCCATGTGTGTGGGGCAGGGGTCCAGCCAGTGATGGGCGGGGCTCCATGTGGGATGGGCAGGGCTCCATGCAGTGAGGGATAGGGCTCCATATTTGAGGGGCGGGGCTTCAGATATGAAGGGCAAGGCCCCATGAGTGAAGGCCGGGGTTCCAGGCTTTCAGGGGTGGGGATCCAGTCAGTGAGGGGCGGGGCTCAGGGCAGTGATGGCCGGGGCTCTTTGTGTTAGTGGCAGGGCTCCAGCCAGAGAGGAGCAAGGCTCCATGTGTGAGGGAAAGGGCTCCATGTTTGTGGGGCAGGGCTCCAGCCAGTGATGGGCGGGGATCCATGAGGGATGGGCAGGGCTCCATGCAGTCAGGGGCAAGGCTCCATATTTGAGGGGCGGGGCTCCAATTATGAAGGGCAAGGCCCCATGAGTGAGGCGCGGGGTTCCAGGCTTTCAGGGCTGGGGATCCAGTCAGTGCGGGGCGGGGCACTAGGCAGTCATGGCTGGGGCTCCCTGTGTGAGGGGCAGGGCTTCAGGCAGTGAGGGGCGGTGGATGGAGACAGCATGGGAAATATTGCATTAGGAAAAGTAAAAATGTAAATTTGGTAAATTTAGTGACTGTAAGAAAATGGCCCGGGATTATGTCAGGTGCAGTGCGAAGGACTAAATGATGCCAAAACAAAGCTGACAGATATTTCAAAAGCAGCGGAAAAAGTCAAGGAGGAAAACACAACTTAGGGGGCAAGATATGAGGGACATGGCATGAATATTTAAAACAAGAAAAAAGAAAAACAAGAAAAAATCGTTCCCAAAGTCAAAGCCTTCAAAATGCAGGCAGGCCATACGCCAGCAAGTGCAGGCACATGCAGCAAAGCTTGCCAAATCTGATCCCCACTGAAGGCCAAAACAGAAAAGAAGGGCCTACAAACAGGCTGGAGCGGAGACACCATCAAAGGAATTGTAATTGGAGGAGAAAAAAAGAAAATTTGGGAAATTTAGTGACTGTAAGAAAATGGCCCGGGATAATATCAGGTGCAGTGCGAAGGACCAAAAGATGCAAAAACTAAGCTCACAGATGTTGCAAAAGCAGGGGAAAAAGTCAAGGAGGAAGACACAACTTAGGTGGCAAGATATGAGGACATGGCATGGACACTTCAGAAATCAACCAAAAAATGAAAAAAATCTTTCCCCAAGTCAAAGCCACCAAAAGGCATGGCATGCCATCAAGGGCAGGGAAATGCACCAATGATTCTTCGATTCGTCCCCATTGAAATCACAAGATTTCTTTTCCCTTCCTGAAAGGAAATGAAATTTCCTTTCGGGAAGGGAAAAGGAATCTTGTGAATCCCAAAGGAAAGGCTTGCAAACACTCTGGAAAGGAGATAAGTTCAAATGAAATGCAACTGAAAAAAGCAGAAAATCAGTAATTTTAATGTCTTCAAAAAATAGGCTGTGAGGAAATCAGCTGCATTGCAAAGGACCAAAACATGCAAAAAATAGGCTCACAGATGTTGCAAAAGCAGGGGAAAAAGTCAAGGAGGAAGACACAACTTAGGGGGAATGATATGAGGGACATGGCATGGACACTTCACAAAAAAATGAAAAAAAAATAATTTTTCCAAAGTCAAAGCCATCAAAATGCAGGCAGGCCATACACCAGCAAGTCCAGGCACATGCAGCAAAGCTTGCCAAAATTCATCCCCACTGAAGGCCCAAACAGAAAAGAAGGACCTACAAACACACTGGAACGGAGACTCCATCAAAGGAATTGCAATTGGAGGAGAAAAAAAGGAAATTTGGGAAATCTAGTTACTCTAAGAAAATGGCCCAGGATTATATGAGGTGCAGTGCGAAGGAGCAAAAGATGCAAAAATTAAGCTGAGAGATGTTGCAAAATCAGGGGAAATAGTCAAGGAGGAAGACACAACTTACGGGGCAAGATATGAGGGACATGGCATGAACAGTTAAACAAAAAAAAAAAAACAAGAAAAAATCTTTCCCAAAGTCAAAGCCATCAAAATGCAGGCAGGCCATACGCCAGCAAGTGCAGACACATGCAGCAAAGCTTGCCAAAATGGATCCCCACTGAAGGCCAAAACCGAAAAGAAGGACCTACAAACGCGGGGCTCCATGTGTGAGGGGCAGGGCTTCAGGCAGTGAGGGGCGGTGCTCTATGTGTGACGGAAGCGGCTCCATGTGTGTGGGGCAGGGCTCCAGCCAGTGATGGGCGGGGCTCCATGTGGGATGGGCAGGGCTCCATGAGTGAGGGAAGGGGTTCCATGCGTGAGGGGCGGGGTTCCGGGCTGTGAGGGATGGGGATCCAGTCAGTGAGGGGTGGGGCTCTAGGCAGTGATTGCCGAGGCTCCATGTGTTAGGGTTAGGGCTGCAGCCAGAGAGGGGCAGGGCTCCATGTGTGAGGGAAAAGGCTCCATGTGTGTGGGGCGGGGCTCCAGCCAGTGATGGGCGGGGCTCCATGTGGGATGGGCAGGGCTCCATGCAGTGAGGGATAGGGCTCCATAGTTGAGGGGCGGGGCTTCAAATATGAAGGGCAAGGCCCCATGAGTGAAGGCCGGGGTTCCAGGCTTTCAGGGGTGGGGATCCAGTCAGTGAGGGGCGGGGCTCAGGGCAGTGATGGCCGGGGCTCTTTGTGTTAGTGGCAGGGCTCCAGCCAGAGAGGGGCAAGGCTCCATGTGTGAGGGAAAGGGCTCCATGTTTGTGGGGCAGGGCTCCAGCCAGTGATGGGCGGGGATCCATGAGGGATGGGCAGGGCTCCATGCAGTCAGGGGCAAGGCTCCATATTTGAGGGGCGGGGCTCCAATTATGAAGGGCAAGGCCCCATGAGTGAGGCGCGGGGTTCCAGGCTTTCAGGGGTGGGGATCCAGTCAGTGAGGGGCGGGGCTCAGGGCAGTGATGGCCGGGGCTCTTTGTGTTAGTGGCAGGGCTCCAGCCAGAGAGGGGCAAGGCTCCATGTGTGAGGGAAAGGGCTCCATGTTTGTGGGGCAGGGCTCCAGCCAGTGATGGGCGGGGATCCATGAGGGATGGGCAGGGCTCCATGCAGTCAGGGGCAAGGCTCCATATTGGAGGGGCGGGGCTCCAATTATGAAGGGCAAGGCCCCATGAGTGAGGCGCGGGGGTTCCAGGCTTTCAGGGGTGGGGATCCAGTCAGTGCGGGGCGGGGCACTGGGCAGTCATGGCTGGGGCTCCCTGTGTGAGGGGCAGGGCTTCAGGCAGTGAGGGGCGGTGGATGGAGACAGCATGGGAAATATTGCATTAGGAAAAGTAAAAATGTAAATTTGGTAAATTTAGTGACTGTAAGAAAATGGCCCGGGATTATGTCAGGTGCAGTGCGAAGGACTAAATGATGCCAAAACAAAGCTGACAGATATTTCAAAAGCAGCGGGAAAAGTCAAGGAGGAAACCACAACTTAGGGGGCAAGATATGAGGGACATGGCATGAATATTTAAAACAAGAAAAAAGAAAAACAAGAAAAAATCGTTCCCAAAGTCAAAGCCTTCAAAATGCAGGCAGGCCATACGCCAGCAAGTGCAGGCACATGCAGCAAAGCTTGCCAAATCTGATCCCCACTGAAGGCCAAAACAGAAAAGAAGGGCCTACAAACAGGCTGGAGCGGAGACACCATCAAAGGAATTGTAATTGGAGGAGAAAAAAAGAAAATTTGGGAAATTTAGTGACTGTAAGAAAATGGCCCGGGATAATATCAGGTGCAGTGCGAAGGACTAAATGATGCCAAAACAAAGCTGACAGATATTTCAAAAGCAGCGGAAAAAGTCAAGGAGGAAAACACAACGTAGGGGGCAAGATATGAGGGACATGGCATGAATATTTAAAACAAGAAAAAAAAAAACAAGAAAAAATTGTTCCCAAAGTCAAAGCCATCAAAATGCAGGCAGGCCATACGCCAGCAAGTGCAGGCACATGCAGCAAAGCTTGCCAAATCTGATCCCCACTGAAGGCCAAAACAGAAAAGAAGGGCCTACAAACAGGCTGGAGCGGAGACACCATCAAAGGAATTGTAATTGGAGGAGAAAAAAAGAAAATTTGGGAAATTTAGTGACTGTAAGAAAATGGCCCGGGATAATATCAGGTGCAGTGCGAAGGACCAAAAGATGCAAAAACTAAGCTCACAGATGTTGCAAAAGCAGGTGAAAAAGTCAAGGAGGAAGACACAACTTAGGTGGCAAGATATGAGGACATGGCATGGACACTTCAGAAATCAACCAAAAAATGAAAAAAATCTTTCCCCAAGTCAAAGCCACCAAAAGGCATGGCATGCCATCAAGGGCAGGGAAATGCACCAATGATTCTTCGATTCGTCCCCATTGGAATCACAAGATTTCTTTTCCCTTCCTGAAAGGAAATGAAATTTCCTTTCGGGAAGGGAAAATGAATCTTGTGAATCCCAAAGGAAAGGCTTGCAAACACTCTGGAAAGGAGATAAGTTCAAATGAAATGCAACTGAAAAAAGCAGAAAATCAGTAATTTTAATGTCTTCAAAAAATAGGCTGTGAGGAAATCAGCTGCATTGCAAAGGACCAAAACATGCAAAAAATAGGCTCACAGATGTTGCAAAAGCAGGGGAAAAAGTCAAGGAGGAAGACACAACTTAGGGGGCAAGATATGAGGGACATGGCATGGACACTTCACAAAACAACGAAAAAAAAAAAATTTTTCCAAAGTCAAAGCCATCAAAATGCAGGCAGGCCATACACCAGCAAGTCCAGGCGCATGCAGCAAAGCTTGCCAAAATTCATCCCCACTGAAGGCCCAAACAGAAAAGAAGGACCTACAAACACACTGGAACGGAGACTCCATCGAAGGAATTGCAATTGGAGGAGAAATCAAGGAAATTTGGGAAATCTAGTTACTCTAAGAAAATGGCCCGGGATTATATGAGGTGCAGTGCGAAGGACCAAAAGATGCAAAAATTAAGCTAAGAGATGTTGCAAAATCAGGGGAAATAGTCAAGGAGGAAGACACAACTTACGGGGCAAGATATGAGGGACATGGCATGAACAGTTAAACAAGAAAAAAAAAACAAGAAAAAATCTTTCCCAAAGTCAAAGCCATCAAAATGCAGGCAGGCCATACGCCAGCAAGTGCAGACACATGCAGCAAAGCTTGCCAAAATGGATCCCCACTGAAGGCCAAAACCGAAAAGAAGGACCTACAAACGCGGGGCTCCATGTGTGAGGGGCAGGGCTTCAGGCAGTGAGGGGCGGTGCTCTATGTGTGACGGAAGCGGCTCCATGTGTGTGGGGCAGGGCTAGAGCCAGTGATGGGCGGGGCTCCATGTGGGATGGGCAGGGCTCCATGAGTGAGGGAAGGGGTTCCATGCGTGAGGGGCGGGGTTCCGGGCTGTGAGGGGTGGGGATCCAGTCAGTGAGGGGTGGGGCTCTAGGCAGTGATTGCCGAGGCTCCATGTGTTAGGGTTAGGGCTGCAGCCAGAGAGGGACAGGGCTCGATGTGTGAGGGAAAAGGCTCCATGTGTGTGGGGCGGGGCTCCAGCCAGTGATGGGCGGGGCTCCATGTGGGATGGGCAGGGCTCCATGCAGTGAGGGATAGGGCTCCATACTTGAGGGGCGGGGCTTCAAATATGAAGGGCAAGGCCCCATGAGTGAAGGCCGGGGTTCCAGGCTTTCAGGGGTGGGGATCCAGTCAGTGAGGGGCGGGGCTCAGGGCAGTGATGGCCGGGGCTCTTTGTGTTAGTGGCAGGGCTCCAGCCAGAGAGGGGCAAGGCTCCATGTGTGAGGGAAAGGGCTCCATGTTTGTGGGGCAGGGCTCCAGCCAGTGATGGGCGGGGATCCATGAGGGATGGGCAGGGCTCCATGCAGTCAGGGGCAAGCCTCCATATTTGAGGGGCGGGGCTCCAATTATGAAGGGCAAGGCCCCATGAGTGAGGCGCGGGGTTCCAGGCTTTCAGGGGTGGGGATCCAGTCAGTGCGGGGCGGGGCACTAGGCAGTCATGGCTGGGGCTCCCTGTGTGAGGGGCAGGGCTTCAGGCAGTGAGGGGCGGTGGATGGAGACAGCATGGGAAATATTGCATTAGGAAAAGTAAAAATGTAAATTTGGTAAATTTAGTGACTGTAAGAAAATGGCCCGGGATTATGTCAGGTGCAGTGCGAAGGACTAAATGATGCCAAAACAAAGCTCCCAGATATTTCAAAAGCAGCGGAAAAAGTCAAGGAGGAAAACACAACTTAGGGGGCAAGATATGAGGGACATGGCATGAATATTTAAAACAAGAAAAAAGAAAAACAAGAAAAAATCGTTCCCAAAGTCAAAGCCTTCAAAATGCAGGCAGGCCATACGCCAGCAAGTGCAGGCACATGCAGCAAAGCTTGCCAAATCTGATCCCCACTGAAGGCCAAAACAGAAAAGAAGGGCCTACAAACAGGCTGGAGCGGAGACACCATCAAAGGAATTGTAATTGGAGGAGAAAAAAAGAAAATTTGGGAAATTTAGTGACTGTTACAAAATGGCCCGGGATTATATCAGGTGCAGTGCGAAGGACCAAAAGATGCAAAAACTAAGCTCACAGATGTTGCAAAAGCAGGGGAAAAAGTCAAGGAGGAAGACACAACGTAGGTGGCAAGATATGAGGACATGGCATGGGCACTTCAGAAATCAACCAAAAAATGAAAAAAATCTTTCCCCAAGTCAAAGCCACCAAAAGGCATGGCATGCCATCAAGGGCAGGGAAATGCACCAATGATTCTTCGATTCGTCCCCATTGAAATCACAAGATTTCTTTTCCCTTCCCAAAAGGAAATGAAATTTCCTTTCGGGAAGGGAAAAGGAATCTTGTGAATCCCAAAAGAAAGGCTTGCAAACACTCTGGAAAGGAGATAAGTTCAAATGAAATGCAATTGAAAAAAGCAGAAAATCAGTAATTTTAATGTCTTCAAAAAATAGGCTGTGAGGAAATCAGCTGCATTGCAAAGGACCAAAACTTGCGAAAAATAGGCTCACAGATGTTGCAAAAGCAGGGGAAAAAGTCAAGGAGGAAGACACAACTTAGGGGGAAAGATATGAGGTACATGGCATGGACACTTCTCAAAACAACGAAAAAAAAATTTTTTCCAAAGTCAAAGCCATCAAAATGCAGGCAGGCCATACACCAGCAAGTCCAGGCACATGCAGCAAAGCTTGCCAAAATTCATCCCCACTGAAGGCCCAAACAGAAAAGAAGGACCTACAAACACACTGGAACGGAGACTCCATCAAAGGAATTGCAATTGGAGGAGAAAAAAAGGAAATTTGGGAAATCTGGTTACTCTAAGAAAATGGCCCGGGATTATATGAGGTGCAGTGCGAAGGACTAAAAGATGCAAAAATTAAGCTAAGAGATGTTGCAAAATCAGGGGAAATAGTCAAGGAGGAAGACACAACTTATGGGGCAAGATATGAGGGACATGGCATGAACAGTTAAACAAAAAAAAAAAAACAAGAAAAAATCTTTCCCAAAGTCAAAGCCATCAAAATGCAGGCAGGCCATACGCCAGCAAGTGCAGACACATGCAGCAAAGCTTGCCAAAATGGATCCCCACTGAAGGCCAAAACCGAAAAGAAGGACCTACAAACGCGGGGCTCCATGTGTGAGGGGCAGGGCTTCAGGCAGTGAGGGGCGGTGCTCTATGTGTGACGGAAGCGGCTCCATGTGTGTGGGGCAGGGCTAGAGCCAGTGATGGGCGGGGCTCCATGTGGGATGGGCAGGGCTCCATGAGTGAGGGAAGGGGTTCCATGCGTGAGGGGCGGGGTTCCGGGCTGTGAGGGGTGGGGATCCAGTCAGTGAGGGGTGGGGCTCTAGGCAGTGATTGCCGAGGCTCCATGTGTTAGGGTTAGGGCTGCAGCCAGAGAGGGACAGGGCTCGATGTGTGAGGGAAAAGGCTCCATGTGTGTGGGGCGGGGCTCCAGCCAGTGATGGGCGGGGCTCCATGTGGGATGGGCAGGGCTCCATGCAGTGAGGGATAGGGCTCCATAGTTGAGGGGCGGGGCTTCAAATATGAAGGGCAAGGCCCCATGAGTGAAGGCCGGGGTTCCAGGCTTTCAGGGGTGGGGATCCAGTCAGTGAGGGGCGGGGCTCAGGGCAGTGATGGCCGGGGCTCTTTGTGTTAGTGGCAGGGCTCCAGCCAGAGAGGGGCAAGGCTCCATGTGTGAGGGAAAGGGCTCCATGTTTGTGGGGCAGGGCTCCAGCCAGTGATGGGCGGGGATCCATGAGGGATGGGCAGGGCTCCATGCAGTCAGGGGCAAGGCTCCATATTGGAGGGGCGGGGCTCCAATTATGAAGGGCAAGGCCCCATGAGTGAGGCGCGGGGTTCCAGGCTTTCAGGGCTGGGGATCCAGTCAGTGCGGGGCGGGGCACTAGGCAGTCATGGCTGGGGCTCCCTGTGTGAGGGGCAGGGCTTCAGGCAGTGAGGGGCGGTGGATGGAGACAGCATGGGAAATATTGCATTAGGAAAAGTAAAAATGTAAATTTGGTAAATTTAGTGACTGTAAGAAAATGGCCCGGGATTATGTCAGGTGCAGTGCGAAGGACTAAATGATGCCAAAACAAAGCTGACAGATATTTCAAAAGCAGCGGAAAAAGTCAAGGAGGAAAACACAACTTAGGGGGCAAGATATGAGGGACATGGCATGAATATTTAAAACAAGAAAAAAGAAAAACAAGAAAAAATCGTTCCCAAAGTCAAAGCCTTCAAAATGCAGGCAGGCCATACGCCAGCAAGTGCAGGCACATGCAGCAAAGCTTGCCAAATCTGATCCCCACTGAAGGCCAAAACAGAAAAGAAGGGCCTACAAACAGGCTGGAGCGGAGACACCATCAAAGGAATTGTAATTGGAGGAGAAAAAAAGAAAATTTGGGAAATTTAGTGACTGTTACAAAATGGCCCGGGATTATATCAGGTGCAGTGCGAAGGACCAAAAGATGCAAAAACTAAGCTCACAGATGTTGCAAAAGCAGGGGAAAAAGTCAAGGAGGAAGACACAACGTAGGTGGCAAGATATGAGGACATGGCATGGGCACTTCAGAAATCAACCAAAAAATGAAAAAAATCTTTCCCCAAGTCAAAGCCACCAAAAGGCATGGCATGCCATCAAGGGCAGGGAAATGCACCAATGATTCTTCGATTCGTCCCCATTGAAATCACAAGATTTCTTTTCCCTTCCCAAAAGGAAATGAAATTTCCTTTCGGGAAGGAAAAAGGAATCTTGTGAATCCCAAAAGAAAGGCTTGCAAACACTCTGGAAAGGAGATAAGTTCAAATGAAATGCAATTGAAAAAAGCAGAAAATCAGTAATTTTAATGTCTTCAAAAAATAGGCTGTGAGGAAATCAGCTGCATTGCAAAGGACCAAAACTTGCGAAAAATAGGCTCACAGATGTTGCAAAAGCAGGGGAAAAAGTCAAGGAGGAAGACACAACTTAGGGGGAAAGATATGAGGTACATGGCATGGACACTTCTCAAAACAACGAAAAAAAAATTTTTTCCAAAGTCAAAGCCATCAAAATGCAGGCAGGCCATACACCAGCAAGTCCAGGCACATGCAGCAAAGCTTGCCAAAATTCATCCCCACTGAAGGCCCAAACAGAAAAGAAGGACCTACAAACACACTGGAACGGAGACTCCATCAAAGGAATTGCAATTGGAGGAGAAAAAAAGGAAATTTGGGAAATCTAGTTACTCTAAGAAAATGGCCCGGGATTATATGAGGTGCAGTGCGAAGGACTAAACGATGCAAAAATTAAGCTAAGAGATGTTGCAAAATCAGGGGAAATAGTCAAGGAGGAAGACACAACTTACGGGGCAAGATATGAGGGACATGGCATGAACAGTTAAACAAAAAAAAAAAAAACAAGAAAAAATCTTTCCCAAAGTCAAAGCCATCAAAATGCAGGCAGGCCATACGCCAGCAAGTGCAGACACATGCAGCAAAGCTTGCCAAAATGGATCCCCACTGAAGGCCAAAACCGAAAAGAAGGACCTACAAACGCGGGGCTCCATGTGTGAGGGGCAGGGCTTCAGGCAGTGAGGGGCGGTGCTCTATGTGTGACGGAAGCGGCTCCATGTGTGTGGGGCAGGGCTCCAACCAGTGATGGGCGGGGCTCCATGTGGGATGGGCAGGGCTCCATGAGTGAGGGAAGGGGTTCCATGCGTGAGGGGCGGGGTTCCGGGCTGTGAGGGGTGGGGATCCAGTCAGTGAGGGGTGGGGCTCTAGGCAGTGATTGCCGAGGCTCCATGTGTTAGGGTTAGGGCTGCAGCCAGAGAGGGGCAGGGCTCGATGTGTGAGGGAAAAGGCTCCATGTGTGTGGGGCGGGGCTCCAGCCAGTGATGGGCGGGGCTCCATGTGGGATGGGCAGGGCTCCATGCAGTGAGGGATAGGGCTCCATATTTGAGGGGCGGTGCTCCAATTATGAAGGGCAAGGCCCCATGAGTGAGGCGCGGGGTTCCAGGCTTTCAGGGGTGGGGATCCAGTCAGTGAGGGGCGGGGCTCAGGGCAGTGATGGCCGGGGCTCTTTGTGTTAGTGGCAGGGCTCCAGCCAGAGAGGGGCAAGGCTCCATGTGTGAGGGAAAGGGCTCCATGTTTGTGGGGCAGGGCTCCAGCCAGTGATGGGCGGGGATCCATGAGGGATGGGCAGGGCTCCATGAAGTCAGGGGCAAGGCTCCATATTTGAGGGGCGGGGCTCCAATTATGAAGGGCAAGGCCCCATGAGTGAGGCGCGGGGTTCCAGGCTTTCAGGGGTGGGGATCCAGTCAGTGCGGGGCGGGGCACTAGGCAGTCATGGCTGGGGCTCCCTGTGTGAGGGGCAGGGCTTCAGGCAGTGAGGGGCGGTGGATGGAGACAGCATGGGAAATATTGCATTAGGAAAAGTAAAAATGTAAATTTGGTAAATTTAGTGACTGTAAGAAAATGGCCCGGGATTATGTCAGGTGCAGTGCGAAGGACTAAATGATGCCAAAACAAAGCTGACAGATATTTCAAAAGCAGCGGAAAAAGTCAAGGAGGAAAACACAACTTAGGGGGCAAGATATGAGGGACATGGCATGAATATTTAAAACAAGAAAAAAGAAAAACAAGAAAAAATCGTTCCCAAAGTCAAAGCCTTCAAAATGCAGGCAGGCCATACGCCAGCAAGTGCAGGCACATGCAGCAAAGCTTGCCAAATCTGATCCCCACTGAAGGCCAAAACAGAAAAGAAGGGCCTACAAACAGGCTGGAGCGGAGACACCATCAAAGGAATTGTAATTGGAGGAGAAAAAAAGAAAACTTGGGAAATTTAGTGACTGTAAGAAAATGGCCCGGGATTATGTCAGGTGCAGTGCGAAGGACTAAATGATGCCAAAACAAAGCTGACAGATATTTCAAAAGCAGCGGAAAAAGTCAAGGAGGAAAACACAACTTAGGGGGCAAGATATGAGGGACATGGCATGAATATTTAAAACAAGAAAAAAGAAAAACAAGAAAAAATCGTTCCCAAAGTCAAAGCCTTCAAAATGCAGGCAGGCCATACGCCAGCAAGTGCAGGCACATGCAGCAAAGCTTGCCAAATCTGATCCCCACTGAAGGCCAAAACAGAAAAGAAGGGCCTACAAACAGGCTGGAGCGGAGACACCATCAAAGGAATTGTAATTGGAGGAGAAAAAAAGAAAATTTGGGAAATTTAGTGACTGTAAGAAAATGGCCCGGGATAATATCAGGTGCAGTGCGAAGATGCAAAAAGATGCAAAAACTAAGCTCACAGATGTTGCAAAAGCAGGGGAAAAAGTCAAGGAGGAAGACACAGCTTAGGTGGCAAGATATGAGGACATGGCATGGACACTTCAGAAATCAACCAAAAAATGAAAAAAATCTTTCCCCAAGTCAAAGCCACCAAAAGGCATGGCATGCCATCAAGGGCAGTGAAATGCACCAATGATTCTTCGATTCGTCCCCATTGAAATCACAAGATTCCTTTTCCCTTCCCGAAAGGAAATGAAATTTCCTTTCGGGAAGGGAAAAGAAATCTTGTGAATCCCAAAAGAAAGGCTTGCAAACACTCTGGAAAGGAGATAAGTTCAAATGAAATGCAATTGAAAAAAGCAGAAAATCAGTAATATTAATGTCTTCAAAAAATAGGCTGTGAGGAAATCAGCTGCATTGCAAGGGACAAAAACATGCAAAAAATAGGCTCACAGATGTTGCAAAAGCAGGGGAAAAAGTCAAGGAGGAAGACACAACTTAGGGGGCAAGATATGAGGGACATGGCATGGACACTTCACAAAACAACGAAAAAAAAAATTTTTCCAAAGTCAAAGCCATCAAAATGCAGGCAGGCCATACACCAGCAAGTCCAGGCACATGCAGCAAAGCTTGCCAAAATTCATCCCCACTGAAGGCCCAAACAGAAAAGAAGGACCTACAAACACACTGGAACGGAGACTCCATCAAAGGAATTGCAATTGGAGGAGAAAAAAAGGAAATTTGGGAAATCTAGTTACTCTAAGAAAATGGCCCGGGATTATATCAGGTGCAGTGCGAAGGACCAAAAGATGCAAAAATTAAGCTAAGAGATGTTGCAAAATCAGGGGAAATAGTCAAGGAGGAAGACACAACTTACGGGGCAAGATATGAGGGACATGGCATGAACAGTTAAACAAAAAAAAAAAAAAAACAAGAAAAAATCTTTCCCAAAGTCAAAGCCATCAAAATGCAGGCAGGCCATACGCCAGCAAGTGCAGACACATGCAGCAAAGCTTGCCAAAATTGATCCCCACTGAAGGCCAAAACCGAAAAGAAGGACCTACAAACGCGGAGCTCCATGTGTGAGGGGCAGGGCTTCAGGCAGTGAGGGGCGGTGCTCTATGTGTGACGGAAGCGGCTCCATGTGTGTGGGGCAGGGCTCCAACCAGTGATGGGCGGGGCTCCATGTGGGATGGGCAGGGCTCCATGAGTGAGGGAAGGGGTTCCATGTGTGAGGGGCGGGGTTCCGGGCTGTGAGGGGTGGGGATCCAGTCAGTGAGGGGTGGGGCTCTAGGCAGTGATTGCCGAGGCTCCATGTGTTAGGGTTAGGGCTGCAGCCAGAGAGGGGCAGGGCTCCATGTGTGAGGGAAAAGGCTCCATGTGTGTGGGGCAGGGCTCCAGCCAGTGATGGGCGGGGCTCCATGTGGGATGGGCAGGGCTCCATGCAGTGAGGGATAGGGCTCCATAGTTGAGGGGCGGGGCTTCAAATATGAAGGGCAAGGCCCCATGAGTGAAGGCCGGGGTTCCAGGCTTTCAGGGGTGGGGATCCAGTCAGTGAGGGGCGGGGCTCAGGGCAGTGATGGCCGGGGCTCTTTGTGTTAGTGGCAGGGCTCCAGCCAGAGAGGGGCAAGGCTCCATGTGTGAGGGAAAGGGCTCCATGTTTGTGGGGCAGGGCTCCAGCCAGTGATGGGCGGGGATCCATGAGGGATGGGCAGGGCTCCATGCAGTCAGGGGCAAGGCTCCATATTTGAGGGGCGGGGCTCCAATTATGAAGGGCAAGGCCCCATGAGTGAGGCGCGGGGTTCCAGGCTTTCAGGGCTGGGGATCCAGTCAGTGCGGGGCGGGGCACTAGGCAGTCATGGCTGGGGCTCCCTGTGTGAGGGGCAGGGCTTCAGGCAGTGAGGGGCGGTGGATGGAGACAGCATGGGAAATATTGCATTAGGAAAAGTAAAAATGTAAATTTGGTAAATTTAGTGACTGTAAGAAAATGGCCCGGGATTATGTCAGGTGCAGTGCGAAGGACTAAATGATGCCAAAACAAAGCTGACAGATATTTCCAAAGCAGCGGAAAAAGTCAAGGAGGAAAACACAACTTAGGGGGCAAGATATGAGGGACATGGCATGAATATTTAAAACAAGAAAAAAGAAAAACAAGCAAAAATCGTTCCCAAAGTCAAAGCCTTCAAAATGCAGGCAGGCCATACGCCAGCAAGGGCAGGCACATGCAGCAAAGCTTGCCAAATCTGATCCCCACTGAAGGCCAAAACAGAAAAGAAGGGCCTACAAACAGGCTGGAGCGGAGACACCATCAAAGGAATTGTAATTGGAGGAGAAAAAAAGAAAATTTGGGAAATTTAGTGACTGTAAGAAAATGGCCCGGGATAATATCAGGTGCAGTGCGAAGGACCAAAAGATGCAAAAACTAAGCTCACAGATGTTGCAAAAGCAGGGGAAAAAGTCAAGGAGGAAGACACATCTTAGGGGGCAAGATATGAGGGACATGGCATGGACACTTCAGAAATCAACCAAAAAATGAAAAAAATCTTTCCCCAAGTCAAAGCCACCAAAAGGCATGGCATGCCATCAAGGGCAGGGAAATGCACCAATGATTCTTCGATTCGTCCCCATTGAAATCACAAGATTCCTTTTCCCTTCCCGAAAGGAAATGAAATTTCCTTTCGGGAAGGGAAAAGAAATCTTGTGAATCCCAAAAGAAAGGCTTGCAAACACTCTGGAAAAGAGATAAGTTCAAATGAAATGCAATTGAAAAAAGCAGAAAATCAGTAATATTAATGTCTTCAAAAAATAGGCTGTGAGGAAATCAGCTGCATTGCAAGGGACAAAAACATGCAAAAAATAGGCTCACAGATGTTGCAAAAGCAGGGGAAAAAGTCAAGGAGGAAGACACAACTTAGGGGGCAAGATATGAGGGACATGGCATGGACACTTCACAAAACAACGAAAAAAAAAATTTTTCCAAAGTCAAAGCCATCAAAATGCAGGCAGGCCATACACCAGCAAGTCCAGGCACATGCAGCAAAGCTTGCCAAAATTCATCCCCACTGAAGGCCCAAACAGAAAAGAAGGACCTACAAACACACTGGAACGGAGACTCCATCAAAGGAATTGCAATTGGAGGAGAAAAAAAGGAAATTTGGGAAATCTAGTTACTCTAAGAAAATGGCCCGGGATTATATCAGGTGCAGTGCGAAGGACCAAAAGATGCAAAAATTAAGCTAAGAGATGTTGCAAAATCAGGGGAAATAGTCAAGGAGGAAGACACAACTTACGGGGCAAGATATGAGGGACATGGCATGAACAGTTAAACAAAAAAAAAAAAAAAAACAAGAAAAAATCTTTCCCAAAGTCAAAGCCATCAAAATGCAGGCAGGCCATACGCCAGCAAGTGCAGACACATGCAGCAAAGCTTGCCAAAATTGATCCCCACTGAAGGCCAAAACCGAAAAGAAGGACCTACAAACGCGGAGCTCCATGTGTGAGGGGCAGGGCTTCAGGCAGTGAGGGGCGGTGCTCTATGTGTGACGGAAGCGGCTCCATGTGTGTGGGGCAGGGCTCCAACCAGTGATGGGCGGGGGCTCCATGTGGGATGGGCAGGGCTCCATGAGTGAGGGAAGGGGTTCCATGTGTGAGGGGCGGGGTTCCGGGCTGTGAGGGGTGGGGATCCAGTCAGTGAGGGGTGGGGCTCTAGGCAGTGATTGCCGAGGCTCCATGTGTTAGGGTTAGGGCTGCAGCCAGAGAGGGGCAGGGCTCCATGTGTGAGGGAAAAGGCTCCATGTGTGTGGGGCAGGGCTCCAGCCAGTGATGGGCGGGGCTCCATGTGGGATGGGCAGGGCTCCATGCAGTGAGGGATAGGGCTCCATAGTTGAGGGGCGGGGCTTCAAATATGAAGGGCAAGGCCCCATGAGTGAAGGCCGGGGTTCCAGGCTTTCAGGGGTGGGGATCCAGTCAGTGAGGGGCGGGGCTCAGGGCAGTGATGGCCGGGGCTCTTTGTGTTAGTGGCAGGGCTCCAGCCAGAGAGGGGCAAGGCTCCATGTGTGAGGGAAAGGGCTCCATGTTTGTGGGGCAGGGCTCCAGCCAGTGATGGGCGGGGATCCATGAGGGATGGGCAGGGCTCCATGCAGTCAGGGGCAAGGCTCCATATTGGAGGGGCGGGGCTCCAATTATGAAGGGCAAGGCCCCATGAGTGAGGCGCGGGGTTCCAGGCTTTCAGGGCTGGGGTTCCAGTCAGTGCGGGGCGGGGGCACTAGGCAGTCATGGCTGGGGCTCCCTGTGTGAGGGGCAGGGCTTCAGGCAGTGAGGGGCGGTGGATGGAGACAGCATGGGAAATATTGCATTAGGAAAAGTAAAAATGTAAATTTGGTAAATTTAGTGACTGTAAGAAAATGGCCCGGGATTATGTCAGGTGCAGTGCGAAGGACTAAATGATGCCAAAACAAAGCTGACAGATATTTCCAAAGCAGCGGAAAAAGTCAAGGAGGAAAACACAACTTAGGGGGCAAGATATGAGGGACATGGCATGAATATTTAAAACAAGAAAAAAGAAAAACAAGCAAAAATCGTTCCCAAAGTCAAAGCCTTCAAAATGCAGGCAGGCCATACGCCAGCAAGGGCAGGCACATGCAGCAAAGCTTGCCAAATCTGATCCCCACTGAAGGCCAAAACAGAAAAGAAGGGCCTACAAACAGGCTGGAGCGGAGACACCATCAAAGGAATTGTAATTGGAGGAGAAAAAAAGAAAATTTGGGAAATTTAGTGACTGTAAGAAAATGGCCCGGGATAATATCAGGTGCAGTGCGAAGGACCAAAAGATGCAAAAACTAAGCTCACAGATGTTGCAAAAGCAGGGGAAAAAGTCAAGGAGGAAGACACATCTTAGGGGGCAAGATATGAGGGACATGGCATGGACACTTCAGAAATCAACCAAAAAATGAAAAAAATCTTTCCCCAAGTCAAAGCCACCAAAAGGCATGGCATGCCATCAAGGGCAGGGAAATGCACCAATGATTCTTCGATTCGTCCCCATTGAAATCACAAGATTCCTTTTCCCTTCCCGAAAGGAAATGAAATTTCCTTTCGGGAAGGGAAAAGAAATCTTGTGAATCCCAAAAGAAAGGCTTGCAAACACTCTGGAAAAGAGATAAGTTCAAATGAAATGCAATTGAAAAAAGCAGAAAATCAGTAATATTAATGTCTTCAAAAAATAGGCTGTGAGGAAATCAGCTGCATTGCAAGGGACCAAAAGATGCAAAAAATAGGCTCACAGATGTTGCAAAAGCAGGGGAAAAAGTCAAGGAGGAAGACACAACTTAGGGGGCAAGATATGAGGGACATGGCATGGACACTTCACAAAACAACGAAAAAAAAAAATTTTTCCAAAGTCAAAGCCATCAAAATGCAGGCAGGCCATACACCAGCAAGTCCAGGCACATGCAGCAAAGCTTGCCAAAATTGATCCCCACTGAAGGCCCAAACAGAAAAGAAGGACCTACAAACACACTGGAACGGAGACTCCATCAAAGGAATTGCAATTGGAGGAGAAAAAACGGAAATTTGGGAAATCTAGTTACTCTAAGAAAATGGCCCGGGATTATATCAGGTGCAGTGCGAAGGACCAAAAGATGCAAAAATTAAGCTAAGAGATGTTGCAAAATCAGGGGAAATAGTCAAGGAGGAAGACACAACTTACGGGGCAAGATATGAGGGACATGGCATGAACAGTTAAACAAAAAAAAAAAAAAAAAACCAAGAAAAAATCTTTCCCAAAGTCATACGCCAGCAAGTGCAGACACATGCAGCAAAGCTTGCCAAAATTGATCCCCACTGAAGGCCAAAACCGAAAAGAAGGACCTACAAACGCGGGGCTCCATGTGTGAGGGGCAGGGCTTCAGGCAGTGAGGGGCGGTGCTCTATGTGTGACAGAAGCGGCTCCATGTGGGATGGGCAGGGCTCCAGCCAGTGATGGGCGGGGCTCCATGTGGGATGGGCAGGGCTCCATGAGTGAGGGAAGGGGTTCCATGCGTGAGGGGCGGGGTTCCGGGCTGTGAGGGGTGGGGATCCAGTCAGTGAGGGGTGGGGCTCTAGGCAGTGATTGCCGAGGCTCCATGTGTTAGGGTTAGGGCTGCAGCCAGAGAGGGGCAGGGCTCCATGTGTGAGGGAAAAGGCTCCATGTGTGTGGGGCAGGGCTCCAGCCAGTGATGGGCGGGGCTCCATGTGGGATGGGCAGGGCTCCATGCAGTGAGGGATAGGGCTCCATAGTTGAGGGGCGGGGCTTCAAATATGAAGGGCAAGGCCCCATGAGTGAAGGCCGGGGTTCCAGGCTTTCAGGGGTGGGGATCCAGTCAGTGAGGGGCGGGGCTCAGGGCAGTGATGGCCGGGGCTCTTTGTGTTAGTGGCAGGGCTCCAGCCAGAGAGGGGCAAGGCTCCATGTGTGAGGGAAAGGGCTCCATGTTTGTGGGGCAGGGCTCCAGCCAGTGATGGGCGGGGATCCATGAGGGATGGGCAGGGCTCCATGCAGTCAGGGGCAAGGCTCCATATTTGAGGGGCGGGGCTCCAATTATGAAGGGCAAGGCCCCATGAGTGAGGCGCGGGGTTCCAGGCTTTCAGGGGTGGGGATCCAGTCAGTGTGGGGCGGGGCACTAGGCAGTCATGGCTGGGGCTCCCTGTGTGAGGGGCAGGGCTTCAGGCAGTGAGGGGCGGTGGATGGAGACAGCATGGGAAATATTGCATTAGGAAAAGTAAAAATGTAAATTTGGTAAATTTAGTGACTGTAAGAAAATGGCCCGGGATTATGTCAGGTGCAGTGCGAAGGACTAAATGATGCCAAAACAAAGCTGACAGATATTTCAAAAGCAGCGGAAAAAGTCAAGGAGGAAAACACAACTTAGGGGGCAAGATATGAGGGACATGGCATGAATATTTAAAACAAGAAAAAAGAAAAACAAGAAAAAATCGTTCCCAAAGTCAAAGCCTTCAAAATGCAGGCAGGCCATACGCCAGCAAGTGCAGGCACATGCAGCAAAGCTTGCCAAATCTGATCCCCACTGAAGGCCAAAACAGAAAAGAAGGGCCTACAAACAGGCTGGAGCGGAGACACCATCAAAGGAATTGTAATTGGAGGAGAAAAAAAGAAAATTTGGGAAATTTAGTGACTGTAAGAAAACGGCCCGGCATAATATCAGGTGCAGTGCGAAGGACCAAAAGATGCAAAAACTAAGCTCACAGATGCTGCAAAAGCAGGGGAAAAAGTCAAGGAGGAAGACACAACTTAGGTGGCAAGATATGAGGACATGGCATGGACACTTCAGAAATCAACCAAAAAATGAAAAAAATCTTTCCCCAAGTCAAAGCCACCAAAAGGCATGGCATGCCATCAAGGGCAGGGAAATGCACCAATGATTCTTCGATTCGTCCCCATTGAAATCACAAGACGTCTTTTCCCTTCCCGAAAGGAAATGAAATTTCCTTTCAGGAAGGGAAAAGGAATCTTGTGAATCCCAAAAGAAAGGCTTGCAAACACTCTGGAAAGGAGATAAGTTCAAATGAAATGCAATTGAAAAAAGCAGAAAATCAGTAATTTTAATGTCTTCAAAAAATAGGCTGTGAGGAAATCAGCTGCATTGCAAAGGACCAAAACATGCAAAAAATAGGCTCACAGATGTTGAAAAAGCAGGGGAAAAAGTCAAGGAGGAAGACACAACTTAGGGGGCAAGATATGAGGGACATGGCATGGACACTTCACAAAACAACGAAAAAAAAAAATTTTTCCAAAGTCAAAGCCATCAAAATGCAGGCAGGCCATACACCAGCAAGTCCAGGCACATGCAGCAAAGCTTGCCAAAATTCATCCCCACTGAAGGCCCAAACAGAAAAGAAGGACCTACAAACACACTGGAACGGAGACTCCATCAAAGGAATTGCAATTGGAGGAGAAAAAAAGGAAATTTGGGAAATCTAGTTACTCTAAGAAAATGGCCCGGGATTATATCAGGTGCAGTGCGAAGGACCAAAAGATGCAAAAATTAAGCTAAGAGATGTTGCAAAATCAGGGGAAATAGTCAAGGAGGAAGACACAACTTACGGGGCAAGATATGAGGGACATGGCATGAACAGTTAAACAAAAAAAAAAAAAAAAACAAGAAAAAATCTTTCCCAAAGTCAAAGCCATCAAAATGCAGGCAGGCCATACGCCAGCAAGTGCAGACACATGCAGCAAAGCTTGCCAAAATTGATCCCCACTGAAGGCCAAAACCGAAAAGAAGGACCTACAAACGCGGAGCTCCATGTGTGAGGGGCAGGGCTTCAGGCAGTGAGGGGCGGTGCTCTATGTGTGACGGAAGCGGCTCCATGTGTGTGGGGCAGGGCTCCAACCAGTGATGGGCGGGGCTCCATGTGGGATGGGCAGGGCTCCATGAGTGAGGGAAGGGGTTCCATGTGTGAGGGGCGGGGTTCCGGGCTGTGAGGGGTGGGGATCCAGTCAGTGAGGGGTGGGGCTCTAGGCAGTGATTGCCGAGGCTCCATGTGTTAGGGTTAGGGCTGCAGCCAGAGAGGGGCAGGGCTCCATGTGTGAGGGAAAAGGCTCCATGTGTGTGGGGGCAGGGCTCCAGCCAGTGATGGGCGGGGCTCCATGTGGGATGGGCAGGGCTCCATGCAGTGAGGGATAGGGCTCCATAGTTGAGGGGCGGGGCTTCAAATATGAAGGGCAAGGCCCCATGAGTGAAGGCCGGGGTTCCAGGCTTTCAGGGGTGGGGATCCAGTCAGTGAGGGGCGGGGCTCAGGGCAGTGATGGCCGGGGCTCTTTGTGTTAGTGGCAGGGCTCCAGCCAGAGAGGGGCAAGGCTCCATGTGTGAGGGAAAGGGCTCCATGTTTGTGGGGCAGGGCTCCAGCCAGTGATGGGCGGGGATCCATGAGGGATGGGCAGGGCTCCATGCAGTCAGGGGCAAGGCTCCATATTTGAGGGGCGGGGCTCCAATTATGAAGGGCAAGGCCCCATGAGTGAGGCGCGGGGTTCCAGGCTTTCAGGGCTGGGGATCCAGTCAGTGCGGGGCGGGCCAAGGCAGTCATGGCTGGGGCTCCCTGTGTGAGGGGCAGGGCTTCAGGCAGTGAGGGGCTGTGGATGGAGACAGCATGGGAAATATTGCATTAGGAAAAGTAAAAATGTAAATTTGGTAAATTTAGTGACTGTAAGAAAATGGCCCGGGATTATGTCAGGTGCAGTGCGAAGGACTAAATGATGCCAAAACAAAGCTGACAGATATTTCCAAAGCAGCGGAAAAAGTCAAGGAGGAAAACACAACTTAGGGGGCAAGATATGAGGGACATGGCATGAATATTTAAAACAAGAAAAAAGAAAAACAAGCAAAAATCGTTCCCAAAGTCAAAGCCTTCAAAATGCAGGCAGGCCATACGCCAGCAAGGGCAGGCACATGCAGCAAAGCTTGCCAAATCTGATCCCCACTGAAGGCCAAAACAGAAAAGAAGGGCCTACAAACAGGCTGGAGCGGAGACACCATCAAAGGAATTGTAATTGGAGGAGAAAAAAAGAAAATTTGGGAAATTTAGTGACTGTAAGAAAATGGCCCGGGATAATATCAGGTGCAGTGCGAAGGACCAAAAGATGCAAAAACTAAGCTCACAGATGTTGCAAAAGCAGGGGAAAAAGTCAAGGAGGAAGACACATCTTAGGGGGCAAGATATGAGGGACATGGCATGGACACTTCAGAAATCAACCAAAAAATGAAAAAAATCTTTCCCCAAGTCAAAGCCACCAAAAGGCATGGCATGCCATCAAGGGCAGGGAAATGCACCAATGATTCTTCGATTCGTCCCCATTGAAATCACAAGATTCCTTTTCCCTTCCCGAAAGCAAATGAAATTTCCTTTCGGGAAGGGAAAAGAAATCTTGTGAATCCCAAAAGAAAGGCTTGCAAACACTCTGGAAAAGAGATAAGTTCAAATGAAATGCAATTGAAAAAAGCAGAAAATCAGTAATATTAATGTCTTCAAAAAATAGGCTGTGAGGAAATCAGCTGCATTGCAAGGGACCAAAAGATGCAAAAAATAGGCTCACAGATGTTGCAAAAGCAGGGGAAAAAGTCAAGGAGGAAGACACAACTTAGGGGGCAAGATATGAGGGACATGGCATGGACACTTCACAAAACAACGAAAAAAAAAAATTTTTCCAAAGTCAAAGCCATCAAAATGCAGGCAGGCCATACACCAGCAAGTCCAGGCACATGCAGCAAAGCTTGCCAAAATTCATCCCCACTGAAGGCCCAAACAGAAAAGAAGGACCTACAAACACACTGGAACGGAGACTCCATCAAAGGAATTGCAATTGGAGGAGAAAAAACGGAAATTTGGGAAATCTAGTTACTCTAAGAAAATGGCCCGGGATTATATCAGGTGCAGTGCGAAGGACCAAAAGATGCAAAAATTAAGCTAAGAGATGTTGCAAAATCAGGGGAAATAGTCAAGGAGGAAGACACAACTTACGGGGCAAGATATGAGGGACATGGCATGAACAGTTTAACAAAAAAAAAAAAAAACAAGAAAAAATATTTTCCAAAGTCAAAGCCATCAAAATGCAGGCAGGCCATACGCCAGCAAGTGCAGACACATGCAGCAAAGCTTGCCAAAATTGATCCCCACTGAAGGCCAAAACCGAAAAAGAAGGACCTACAAACGCGGGGCTCCATGTGTGAGGGGCAGGGCTTCAGGCAGTGAGGGGCGGTGCTCTATGTGTGACGGAAGCGGCTCCATGTGTGTGGGGCAGGGCTCCAGCCAGTGATGGGCAGGGCTCCATGTGGGATGGGCAGGGCTCCATGAGTGAGGGAAGGGGTTCCATGCGTGAGGGGCGGGGTTCCGGGCTGTGAGGGGTGGGGATCCAGTCAGTGAGGGGTGGGGCTCTAGGCAGTGATTGCCGAGGCTCCATGTGTTAGGGTTAGGGCTGCAGCCAGAGAGGGGCAGGGCTCCATGTGTGAGGGAAAAGGCTCCATGTGTGTGGGGCAGGGCTCCAGCCAGGGATGGGCAGGGCTCCATGTGGGATGGGCAGAGCTCCATGCAGTGAGGGATAGGGCTCCATATTTGAGGAGCGGGGCTTCAAATATGAAGGGCAAGGCCCCATGAGTGAAGGCCGGGGTTCCAGGCTTTCAGGGGTGGGGATCCAGTCAGTGAGGGGCGGGGCTCAGGGCAGTGATGGCCGGGGCTCTTTGTGTTAGTGGCAGGGCTCCAGCCAGAGAGGGGCAAGGCTCCATGTGTGAGGGAAAGGGCTCCATGTTTGTGGGGCAGGGCTCCAGCCAGTGATGGGCGGGGATCCATGAGGGATGGGCAGGGCTCCATGCAGTCAGGGGCAAGGCTCCATATTTGAGGGGCGGGGCTCCAATTATGAAGGGCAAGGCCCCATGAGTGAGGCGCGGGGTTCCAGGCTTTCAGGGGTGGGGATCCAGTCAGTGAGGGGCGGGGCACTAGGCAGTCATGGCTGGGGCTCCCTGTGTGAGGGGCAGGGCTTCAGGCAGTGAGGGGCGGTGGATGGAGACAGCATCGGAAATATTGCATTAGGAAAAGTAAAAATGTAAATTTGGTAAATTTAGTGACTGTAAGAAAATGGCCCGGGATTATGTCAGGTGCAGTGCGAAGGACTAAATGATGCCAAAACAAAGCTGACAGATATTTCAAAAGCAGCGGAAAAAGTCAAGGAGGAAAACACAACTTAGGGGGCAAGATATGAGGGACATGGCATGAATATTTAAAACAAGAAAAAAGAAAAACAAGAAAAAATCGTTCCCAAAGTCAAAGCCTTCAAAATGCAGGCAGGCCATACGCCAGCAAGTGCAGGCACATGCAGCAAAGCTTGCCAAATCTGATCCCCACTGAAGGCCAAAACAGAAAAGAAGGGCCTACAAACAGGCTGGAGCGGAGACACCATCAAAGGAATTGTAATTGGAGGAGAAAAAAAGAAAATTTGGGAAATTTAGTGACTGTAAGAAAACGGCCCGGGATAATATCAGGTGCAGTGCGAAGGACCAAAAGATGCAAAAACTAAGCTCACAGATGTTGCAAAAGCAGGGGAAAAAGTCAAGGAGGAAGACACAACTTAGGGGGCAAGATATGAGGACATGGCATGGACACTTCAGAAATCAACCAAAAAATGAAAAAAATCTTTCCCCAAGTCAAAGCCACCAAAAGGCATGGCATGCCATCAAGGGCAGGGAAATGCACCAATGATTCTTCGATTCGTCCCCATTGAAATCACAAGATTTCTTTTCCCTTCCCGAAAGGAAATGAAATTTCCTTTCGGGAAGGGAAAAGGAATCTTGTGAATCCCAAAGGAAAAGGCTTGCAAACACTTTGGAAAGGAGATAAGTTCAAATGAAATGCAACTGAAAAAAGCAGAAAATCGGGAATTTTAATGTCTTCAAAAAATAGGCTGTGAGGAAATCAGCTGCATTGCAAAGGACCAAAACATGCAAAAAATAGGCTCACAGATGTTGCAAAAGCAGGGGAAAAAGTCAAGGAGGAAGACACAACTTAGGGGGCAAGATATGAGGGACATGGCATGGACACTTCACAAAACAACGAAAAAAAAAAAATTTTTCCAAAGTCAAAGCCATCAAAATGCAGGCAGGCCATACACCAGCAAGTCCAGGCACATGCAGCAAAGCTTGCCAAAATTGATCCCCACTGAAGGCCCAAACAGAAAAGAAGGACCTACAAACACACTGGAACGGAGACTCCATCAAAGGAATTGCAATTGGAGGAGAAAAAAAGGAAATTTGGGAAATCTAGTGACTCTAAGAAAATGGCCCGGGATTATATCAGGTGCAGTGCGAAGGACCAAAAGATGCAAAAATTAAGCTAAGAGATGTTGCAAAATCAGGGGAAATAGTCAAGGAGGAAGACACAACTTACGGGGCAAGATATGAGGGACATGGCATGAACAGTTTAACAAAAAAAAAAAAAAAAACAAGAAAAAATATTTTCCAAAGTCAAAGCCATCAAAATGCAGGCAGGCCATACGCCAGCAAGTGCAGACACATGCAGCAAAGCTTGCCAAAATTGATCCCCACTGAAGGCCAAAACCGAAAAAGAAGGACCTACAAACGCGGGGCTCCATGTGTGAGGGGCAGGGCTTCAGGCAGTGAGGGGCGGTGCTCTATGTGTGACGGAAGCGGCTCCATGTGTGTGGGGCAGGGCTCCAGCCAGTGATGGGCGGGGCTCCATGTGGGATGGGCAGGGCTCCATGAGTGAGGGGAAGGGGTTCCATGCGTGAGGGGCGGGGTTCCGGGCTGTGAGGGGTGGGGATCCAGTCAGTGAGGGGTGGGGCTCTAGGCAGTGATTGCCGAGGCTCCATGTGTTAGGGTTAGGGCTGCAGCCAGAGAGGGGCAGGGCTCCATGTGTGAGGGAAAAGGCTCCATGTGTGTGGGGCAGGGCTCCAGCCAGTGATGGGCGAGGCTCCATGTGGGATGGGCAGGGCTCCATGCAGTGAGGGATAGGGCTCCGTAGTTGAGGGGCGGGGCTTCAAATATGAAGGGCAAGGCCCCATGAGTGAAGGCCGGGGTTCCAGGCTTTCAGGGGTGGGGATCCAGTCAGTGAGGGGCGGGGCTCAGGGCAGTGATGGCCGGGGCTCTTTGTGTTAGTGGCAGGGCTCCAGCCAGAGAGGGGCAAGGCTCCATGTGTGAGGGAAAGGGCTCCATGTTTGTGGGGCAGGGCTCCAGCCAGTGATGGGCGGGGATCCATGAGGGATGGGCAGGGCTCCATGCAGTCAGGGGCAAGGCTCCATATTGGAGGGGCGGGGCTCCAATTATGAAGGGCAAGGCCCCATGAGTGAGGCGCGGGGTTCCAGGCTTTCAGGGGTGGGGATCCAGTCAGTGCGGGGCGGGGCACTAGGCAGTCATGGCTGGGGCTCCCTGTGTGAGGGGCAGGGCTTCAGGCCGTGAGGGGCGGTGGATGGAGTCAGCATGGGAAATATTGCATTAGGAAAAGTAAAAATGTAAATTTGGTAAATTTAGTGACTGTAAGAATATGGCCCGGGATTATGTCAGGTGCAGTGCGAAGGACTAAATGATGCCAAAACAAAGCTGACAGATATTTCAAAAGCAGCGGAAAAAGTCAAGGAGGAAAACACAACTTAGGGGGCAAGATATGAGGGACATGGCATGAATATTTAAAACAAGAAAAAAGAAAAACAAGAAAAAATCGTTCCCAAAGTCAAAGCCTTCAAAATGCGGGCAGGCCATACGCCAGCAAGTGCAGGCACATGCAGCAAAGCTTGCCAAATCTGATCCCCACTGAAGGCCAAAACAGAAAAGAAGGGCCTACAAACAGGCTGGAGCGGAGACACCATCAAAGGAATTGTAATTGGAGGAGAAAAAAAGAAAATTTGGGAAATTTAGTGACTGTAAGAAAATGGCCCGGGATAATATCAGGTGCAGTGCGAAGGACCAAAAGATGCAAAAACTAAGCTCACAGATGTTGCAAAAGCAGGGGAAAAAGTCAAGGAGGAAGACACAACTTAGGGGGCAAGATATGAGGGACATGGCATGGACACTTCAGAAATCAACCAAAAAATGAAAAAAATCTTTCCCCAAGTCAAAGCCACCAAAAGGCATGGCATGCCATCAAGGGCAGGGAAATGCACCAATGATTCTTCGATTCGTCCCCATTGAAATCACAAGATTCCTTTTCCCCTTCCCGAAAGGAAATGAAATTTCCTTTCGGGAAGGGAAAAGAAATCTTGTGAATCCCAAAAGAAAGGCTTGCAAACACTCTGGAAAGGAGATAAGTTCAAATGAAATGCAATTGAAAAAAGCAGAAAATCAGTAATATTAATGTCTTCAAAAAATAGGCTGTGAGGAAATCAGCTGCATTGCAAGGGACAAAAACATGCAAAAAATAGGCTCACAGATGTTGCAAAAGCAGGGGAAAAAGTCAAGGAGGAAGACACAACTTAGGGGGCAAGATATGAGGGACATGGCATGGACACTTCACAAAACAACGAAAAAAAAATTTTTCCAAAGTCAAAGCCATCAAAATGCAGGCAGGCCATACACCAGCAAGTCCAGGCACATGCAGCAAAGCTTGCCAAAATTCATCCCCACTGAAGGCCCAAACAGAAAAGAAGGACCTACAAACACACTGGAACGGAGACTCCATCAAAGGAATTGCAATTGGAGGAGAAAAAAAGGAAATTTGGGAAATCTAGTTACTCTAAGAAAATGGCCCGGGATTATATCAGGTGCAGTGCGAAGGACCAAAAGATGCAAAAATTAAGCTAAGAGATGTTGCAAAATCAGGGGAAATAGTCAAGGAGGAAGACACAACTTACGGGGCAAGATATGAGGGACATGGCATGAACAGTTAAACAAAAAAAAAAAAAAAACAAGAAAAAATCTTTCCCAAAGTCAAAGCCATCAAAATGCAGGCAGGCCATACGCCAGCAAGTGCAGACACATGCAGCAAAGCTTGCCAAAATTGATCCCCACTGAAGGCCAAAACCGAAAAGAAGGACCTACAAACGCGGAGCTCCATGTGTGAGGGGCAGGGCTTCAGGCAGTGAGGGGCGGTGCTCTATGTGTGACGGAAGCGGCTCCATGTGTGTGGGGCAGGGCTCCAACCAGTGATGGGCGGGGCTCCATGTGGGATGGGCAGGGCTCCATGAGTGAGGGAAGGGGTTCCATGTGTGAGGGGCGGGGTTCCGGGCTGTGAGGGGTGGGGATCCAGTCAGTGAGGGGTGGGGCTCTAGGCAGTGATTGCCGAGGCTCCATGTGTTAGGGTTAGGGCTGCAGCCAGAGAGGGGCAGGGCTCCATGTGTGAGGGAAAAGGCTCCATGTGTGTGGGGCAGGGCTCCAGCCAGTGATGGGCGGGGCTCCATGTGGGATGGGCAGGGCTCCATGCAGTGAGGGATAGGGCTCCATAGTTGAGGGGCGGGGCTTCAAATATGAAGGGCAAGGCCCCATGAGTGAAGGCCGGGGTTCCAGGCTTTCAGGGGTGGGGATCCAGTCAGTGAGGGGCGGGGCTCAGGGCAGTGATGGCCGGGGCTCTTTGTGTTAGTGGCAGGGCTCCAGCCAGAGAGGGGCAAGGCTCCATGTGTGAGGGAAAGGGCTCCATGTTTGTGGGGCAGGGCTCCAGCCAGTGATGGGCGGGGATCCATGAGGGATGGGCAGGGCTCCATGCAGTCAGGGGCAAGGCTCCATATTTGAGGGGCGGGGCTCCAATTATGAAGGGCAAGGCCCCATGAGTGAGGCGCGGGGTTCCAGGCTTTCAGGGCTGGGGATCCAGTCAGTGCGGGGCGGGGCACTAGGCAGTCATGGCTGGGGCTCCCTGTGTGAGGGGCAGGGCTTCAGGCAGTGAGGGGCGGTGGATGGAGACAGCATGGGAAATATTGCATTAGGAAAAGTAAAAATGTAAATTTGGTAAATTTAGTGACTGTAAGAAAATGGCCCGGGATTATGTCAGGTGCAGTGCGAAGGACTAAATGATGCCAAAACAAAGCTGACAGATATTTCCAAAGCAGCGGAAAAAGTCAAGGAGGAAAACACAACTTAGGGGGCAAGATATGAGGGACATGGCATGAATATTTAAAACAAGAAAAAAGAAAAACAAGCAAAAATCGTTCCCAAAGTCAAAGCCTTCAAAATGCAGGCAGGCCATACGCCAGCAAGGGCAGGCACATGCAGCAAAGCTTGCCAAATCTGATCCCCACTGAAGGCCAAAACAGAAAAGAAGGGCCTACAAACAGGCTGGAGCGGAGACACCATCAAAGGAATTGTAATTGGAGGAGAAAAAAAAGAAAATTTGGGAAATTTAGTGACTGTAAGAAAATGGCCCGGGATAATATCAGGTGCAGTGCGAAGGACCAAAAGATGCAAAAACTAAGCTCACAGATGTTGCAAAAGCAGGGGAAAAAGTCAAGGAGGAAGACACATCTTAGGGGGCAAGATATGAGGGACATGGCATGGACACTTCAGAAATCAACCAAAAAATGAAAAAAATCTTTCCCCAAGTCAAAGCCACCAAAAGGCATGGCATGCCATCAAGGGCAGGGAAATGCACCAATGATTCTTCGATTCGTCCCCATTGAAATCACAAGATTCCTTTTCCCTTCCCGAAAGGAAATGAAATTTCCTTTCGGGAAGGGAAAAGAAATCTTGTGAATCCCAAAAGAAAGGCTTGCAAACACTCTGGAAAAGAGATAAGTTCAAATGAAATGCAATTGAAAAAAGCAGAAAATCATTAATATTAATGTCTTCAAAAAATAGGCTGTGAGGAAATCAGCTGCATTGCAAGGGACAAAAACATGCAAAAAATAGGCTCACAGATGTTGCAAAAGCAGGGGAAAAAGTCAAGGAGGAAGACACAACTTAGGGGGCAAGATATGAGGGACATGGCATGGACACTTCACAAAACAACGAAAAAAAAAATTTTTCCAAAGTCAAAGCCATCAAAATGCAGGCAGGCCATACACCAGCAAGTCCAGGCACATGCAGCAAAGCTTGCCAAAATTCATCCCCACTGAAGGCCCAAACAGAAAAGAAGGACCTACAAACACACTGGAACGGAGACTCCATCAAAGGAATTGCAATTGGAGGAGAAAAAAAGGAAATTTGGGAAATCTAGTTACTCTAAGAAAATGGCCCGGGATTATATCAGGTGCAGTGCGAAGGACCAAAAGATGCAAAAATTAAGCTAAGAGATGTTGCAAAATCAGGGGAAATAGTCAAGGAGGAAGACACAACTTACGGGGCAAGATATGAGGGACATGGCATGAACAGTTAAACAAAAAAAAAAAAAAAAACAAGAAAAAATCTTTCCCAAAGTCAAAGCCATCAAAATGCAGGCAGGCCATACGCCAGCAAGTGCAGACACATGCAGCAAAGCTTGCCAAAATTGATCCCCACTGAAGGCCAAAACCGAAAAGAAGGACCTACAAACGCGGAGCTCCATGTGTGAGGGGCAGGGCTTCAGGCAGTGAGGGGCGGTGCTCTATGTGTGACGGAAGCGGCTCCATGTGTGTGGGGCAGGGCTCCAACCAGTGATGGGCGGGGCTCCATGTGGGATGGGCAGGGCTCCATGAGTGAGGGAAGGGGTTCCATGTGTGAGGGGCGGGGTTCCGGGCTGTGAGGGGTGGGGATCCAGTCAGTGAGGGGTGGGGCTCTAGGCAGTGATTGCCGAGGCTCCATGTGTTAGGGTTAGGGCTGCAGCCAGAGAGGGGCAGGGCTCCATGTGTGAGGGAAAAGGCTCCATGTGTGTGGGGCAGGGCTCCAGCCAGTGATGGGCGGGGCTCCATGTGGGATGGGCAGGGCTCCATGCAGTGAGGGATAGGGCTCCATAGTTGAGGGGCGGGGCTTCAAATATGAAGGGCAAGGCCCCATGAGTGAAGGCCGGGGTTCCAGGCTTTCAGGGGTGGGGATCCAGTCAGTGAGGGGCGGGGCTCAGGGCAGTGATGGCCGGGGCTCTTTGTGTTAGTGGCAGGGCTCCAGCCAGAGAGGGGCAAGGCTCCATGTGTGAGGGAAAGGGCTCCATGTTTGTGGGGCAGGGCTCCAGCCAGTGATGGGCGGGGATCCATGAGGGATGGGCAGGGCTCCATGCAGTCAGGGGCAAGGCTCCATATTTGAGGGGCGGGGCTCCAATTATGAAGGGCAAGGCCCCATGAGTGAGGCGCGGGGTTCCAGGCTTTCAGGGCTGGGGATCCAGTCAGTGCGGGGCGGGCCACTAGGCAGTCATGGCTGGGGCTCCCTGTGTGAGGGGCAGGGCTTCAGGCAGTGAGGGGCTGTGGATGGAGACAGCATGGGAAATATTGCATTAGGAAAAGTAAAAATGTAAATTTGGTAAATTTAGTGACTGTAAGAAAATGGCCCGGGATTATGTCAGGTGCAGTGCGAAGGACTAAATGATGCCAAAACAAAGCTGACAGATATTTCCAAAGCAGCGGAAAAAGTCAAGGAGGAAAACACAACTTAGGGGGCAAGATATGAGGGACATGGCATGAATATTTAAAACAAGAAAAAAGAAAAACAAGCAAAAATCGTTCCCAAAGTCAAAGCCTTCAAAATGCAGGCAGGCCATACGCCAGCAAGGGCAGGCACATGCAGCAAAGCTTGCCAAATCTGATCCCCACTGAAGGCCAAAACAGAAAAGAAGGGCCTACAAACAGGCTGGAGCGGAGACACCATCAAAGGAATTGTAATTGGAGGAGAAAAAAAGAAAATTTGGGAAATTTAGTGACTGTAAGAAAATGGCCCGGGATAATATCAGGTGCAGTGCGAAGGACCAAAAGATGCAAAAACTAAGCTCACAGATGTTGCAAAAGCAGGGGAAAAAGTCAAGGAGGAAGACACATCTTAGGGGGCAAGATATGAGGGACATGGCATGGACACTTCAGAAATCAACCAAAAAATGAAAAAAATCTTTCCCCAAGTCAAAGCCACCAAAAGGCATGGCATGCCATCAAGGGCAGGGAAATGCACCAATGATTCTTCGATTCGTCCCCATTGAAATCACAAGATTCCTTTTCCCTTCCCGAAAGCAAATGAAATTTCCTTTCGGGAAGGGAAAAGAAATCTTGTGAATCCCAAAAGAAAGGCTTGCAAACACTCTGGAAAAGAGATAAGTTCAAATGAAATGCAATTGAAAAAAAGCAGAAAATCAGTAATATTAATGTCTTCAAAAAATAGGCTGTGAGGAAATCAGCTGCATTGCAAGGGACCAAAAGATGCAAAAAATAGGCTCACAGATGTTGCAAAAGCAGGGGAAAAAGTCAAGGAGGAAGACACAACTTAGGGGGCAAGATATGAGGGACATGGCATGGACACTTCACAAAACAACGAAAAAAAAAAATTTTTCCAAAGTCAAAGCCATCAAAATGCAGGCAGGCCATACACCAGCAAGTCCAGGCACATGCAGCAAAGCTTGCCAAAATTCATCCCCACTGAAGGCCCAAACAGAAAAGAAGGACCTACAAACACACTGGAACGGAGACTCCATCAAAGGAATTGCAATTGGAGGAGAAAAAACGGAAATTTGGGAAATCTAGTTACTCTAAGAAAATGGCCCGGGATTATATCAGGTGCAGTGCGAAGGACCAAAAGATGCAAAAATTAAGCTAAGAGATGTTGCAAAATCAGGGGAAATAGTCAAGGAGGAAGACACAACTTACGGGGCAAGATATGAGGGACATGGCATGAACAGTTTAACAAAAAAAAAAAAAAACAAGAAAAAATATTTTCCAAAGTCAAAGCCATCAAAATGCAGGCAGGCCATACGCCAGCAAGTGCAGACACATGCAGCAAAGCTTGCCAAAATTGATCCCCACTGAAGGCCAAAACCGAAAAAGAAGGACCTACAAACGCGGGGCTCCATGTGTGAGGGGCAGGGCTTCAGGCAGTGAGGGGCGGTGCTCTATGTGTGACGGAAGCGGCTCCATGTGTGTGGGGCAGGGCTCCAGCCAGTGATGGGCAGGGCTCCATGTGGGATGGGCAGGGCTCCATGAGTGAGGGAAGGGGTTCCATGCGTGAGGGGCGGGGTTCCGGGCTGTGAGGGGTGGGGATCCAGTCAGTGAGGGGTGGGGCTCTAGGCAGTGATTGCCGAGGCTCCATGTGTTAGGGTTAGGGCTGCAGCCAGAGAGGGGCAGGGCTCCATGTGTGAGGGAAAAGGCTCCATGTGTGTGGGGCAGGGCTCCAGCCAGGGATGGGCAGGGCTCCATGTGGGATGGGCAGAGCTCCATGCAGTGAGGGATAGGGCTCCATATTTGAGGAGCGGGGCTTCAAATATGAAGGGCAAGGCCCCATGAGTGAAGGCCGGGGTTCCAGGCTTTCAGGGGTGGGGATCCAGTCAGTGAGGGGCGGGGCTCAGGGCAGTGATGGCCGGGGCTCTTTGTGTTAGTGGCAGGGCTCCAGCCAGAGAGGGGGCAAGGCTCCATGTGTGAGGGAAAGGGCTCCATGTTTGTGGGGCAGGGCTCCAGCCAGTGATGGGCGGGGATCCATGAGGGATGGGCAGGGCTCCATGCAGTCAGGGGCAAGGCTCCATATTTGAGGGGCGGGGCTCCAATTATGAAGGGCAAGGCCCCATGAGTGAGGCGCGGGGTTCCAGGCTTTCAGGGGTGGGGATCCAGTCAGTGAGGGGCGGGGCACTAGGCAGTCATGGCTGGGGCTCCCTGTGTGAGGGGCAGGGCTTCAGGCAGTGAGGGGCGGTGGATGGAGACAGCATCGGAAATATTGCATTAGGAAAAGTAAAAATGTAAATTTGGTAAATTTAGTGACTGTAAGAAAATGGCCCGGGATTATGTCAGGTGCAGTGCGAAGGACTAAATGATGCCAAAACAAAGCTGACAGATATTTCAAAAGCAGCGGAAAAAGTCAAGGAGGAAAACACAACTTAGGGGGCAAGATATGAGGGACATGGCATGAATATTTAAAACAAGAAAAAAGAAAAACAAGAAAAAATCGTTCCCAAAGTCAAAGCCTTCAAAATGCAGGCAGGCCATACGCCAGCAAGTGCAGGCACATGCAGCAAAGCTTGCCAAATCTGATCCCCACTGAAGGCCAAAACAGAAAAGAAGGGCCTACAAACAGGCTGGAGCGGAGACACCATCAAAGGAATTGTAATTGGAGGAGAAAAAAAGAAAATTTGGGAAATTTAGTGACTGTAAGAAAACGGCCCGGGATAATATCAGGTGCAGTGCGAAGGACCAAAAGATGCAAAAACTAAGCTCACAGATGTTGCAAAAGCAGGGGAAAAAGTCAAGGAGGAAGACACAACTTAGGGGGCAAGATATGAGGACATGGCATGGACACTTCAGAAATCAACCAAAAAATGAAAAAAATCTTTCCCCAAGTCAAAGCCACCAAAAGGCATGGCATGCCATCAAGGGCAGGGAAATGCACCAATGATTCTTCGATTCGTCCCCATTGAAATCACAAGATTTCTTTTCCCTTCCCGAAAGGAAATGAAATTTCCTTTCGGGAAGGGAAAAGGAATCTTGTGAATCCCAAAGGAAAAGGCTTGCAAACACTTTGGAAAGGAGATAAGTTCAAATGAAATGCAACTGAAAAAAGCAGAAAATCGGGAATTTTAATGTCTTCAAAAAATAGGCTGTGAGGAAATCAGCTGCATTGCAAAGGACCAAAACATGCAAAAAATAGGCTCACAGATGTTGCAAAAGCAGGGGAAAAAGTCAAGGAGGAAGACACAACTTAGGGGGCAAGATATGAGGGACATGGCATGGACACTTCACAAAACAACGAAAAAAAAAAAAATTTTTCCAAAGTCAAAGCCATCAAAATGCAGGCAGGCCATACACCAGCAAGTCCAGGCACATGCAGCAAAGCTTGCCAAAATTGATCCCCACTGAAGGCCCAAACAGAAAAGAAGGACCTACAAACACACTGGAACGGAGACTCCATCAAAGGAATTGCAATTGGAGGAGAAAAAAAGGAAATTTGGGAAATCTAGTGACTCTAAGAAAATGGCCCGGGATTATATCAGGTGCAGTGCGAAGGACCAAAAGATGCAAAAATTAAGCTAAGAGATGTTGCAAAATCAGGGGAAATAGTCAAGGAGGAAGACACAACTTACGGGGCAAGATATGAGGGACATGGCATGAACAGTTTAACAAAAAAAAAAAAAAAACAAGAAAAAATATTTTCCAAAGTCAAAGCCATCAAAATGCAGGCAGGCCATACGCCAGCAAGTGCAGACACATGCAGCAAAGCTTGCCAAAATTGATCCCCACTGAAGGCCAAAACCGAAAAAGAAGGACCTACAAACGCGGGGCTCCATGTGTGAGGGGCAGGGCTTCAGGCAGTGAGGGGCGGTGCTCTATGTGTGACGGAAGCGGCTCCATGTGTGTGGGGCAGGGCTCCAGCCAGTGATGGGCGGGGCTCCATGTGGGATGGGCAGGGCTCCATGAGTGAGGGAAGGGGTTCCATGCGTGAGGGGCGGGGGTTCCGGGCTGTGAGGGGTGGGGATCCAGTCAGTGAGGGGTGGGGCTCTAGGCAGTGATTGCCGAGGCTCCATGTGTTAGGGTTAGGGCTGCAGCCAGAGAGGGGCAGGGCTCCATGTGTGAGGGAAAAGGCTCCATGTGTGTGGGGCAGGGCTCCAGCCAGTGATGGGCGAGGCTCCATGTGGGATGGGCAGGGCTCCATGCAGTGAGGGATAGGGCTCCGTAGTTGAGGGGCGGGGCTTCAAATATGAAGGGCAAGGCCCCATGAGTGAAGGCCGGGGTTCCAGGCTTTCAGGGGTGGGGATCCAGTCAGTGAGGGGCGGGGCTCAGGGCAGTGATGGCCGGGGCTCTTTGTGTTAGTGGCAGGGCTCCAGCCAGAGAGGGGCAAGGCTCCATGTGTGAGGGAAAGGGCTCCATGTTTGTGGGGCAGGGCTCCAGCCAGTGATGGGCGGGGATCCATGAGGGATGGGCAGGGCTCCATGCAGTCAGGGGCAAGGCTCCATATTGGAGGGGCGGGGCTCCAATTATGAAGGGCCAAGGCCCCATGAGTGAGGCGCGGGGTTCCAGGCTTTCAGGGGTGGGGATCCAGTCAGTGCGGGGCGGGGCACTAGGCAGTCATGGCTGGGGCTCCCTGTGTGAGGGGCAGGGCTTCAGGCCGTGAGGGGCGGTGGATGGAGTCAGCATGGGAAATATTGCATTAGGAAAAGTAAAAATGTAAATTTGGTAAATTTAGTGACTGTAAGAATATGGCCCGGGATTATGTCAGGTGCAGTGCGAAGGACTAAATGATGCCAAAACAAAGCTGACAGATATTTCAAAAGCAGCGGAAAAAGTCAAGGAGGAAAACACAACTTAGGGGGCAAGATATGAGGGACATGGCATGAATATTTAAAACAAGAAAAAAGAAAAACAAGAAAAAATCGTTCCCAAAGTCAAAGCCTTCAAAATGCGGGCAGGCCATACGCCAGCAAGTGCAGGCACATGCAGCAAAGCTTGCCAAATCTGATCCCCACTGAAGGCCAAAACAGAAAAGAAGGGCCTACAAACAGGCTGGAGCGGAGACACCATCAAAGGAATTGTAATTGGAGGAGAAAAAAAAGAAAATTTGGGAAATTTAGTGACTGTAAGAAAATGGCCCGGGATAATATCAGGTGCAGTGCGAAGGACCAAAAGATGCAAAAACTAAGCTCACAGATGTTGCAAAAGCAGGGGAAAAAGTCAAGGAGGAAGACACAACTTAGGGGGCAAGATATGAGGGACATGGCATGGACACTTCAGAAATCAACCAAAAAATGAAAAAAATCTTTCCCCAAGTCAAAGCCACCAAAGGCATGGCATGCCATCAAGGGCAGGGAAATGCACCAATGATTCTTCGATTCGTCCCCATTGAAATCACAAGATTCCTTTTCCCTTCCCGAAAGGAAATGAAATTTCCTTTCGGGAAGGGAAAAGAAATCTTGTGAATCCCAAAAGAAAGGCTTGCAAACACTCTGGAAAGGAGATAAGTTCAAATGAAATGCAATTGAAAAAAGCAGAAAATCAGTAATATTAATGTCTTCAAAAAATAGGCTGTGAGGAAATCAGCTGCATTGCAAGGGACAAAAACATGCAAAAAATAGGCTCACAGATGTTGCAAAAGCAGGGGAAAAAGTCAAGGAGGAAGACACAACTTAGGGGGCAAGATATGAGGGACATGGCATGGACACTTCACAAAACAACGAAAAAAAAATTTTTCCAAAGTCAAAGCCATCAAAATGCAGGCAGGCCATACACCAGCAAGTCCAGGCACATGCAGCAAAGCTTGCCAAAATTCATCCCCACTGAAGGCCCAAACAGAAAAGAAGGACCTACAAACACACTGGAACGGAGACTCCATCAAAGGAATTGCAATTGGAGGAGAAAAAAAGGAAATTTGGGAAATCTAGTTACTCTAAGAAAATGGCCCGGGATTATATCAGGTGCAGTGCGAAGGACCAAAAGATGCAAAAATTAAGCTAAGAGATGTTGCAAAATCAGGGGAAATAGTCAAGGAGGAAGACACAACTTACGGGGCAAGATATGAGGGACATGGCATGAACAGTTAAACAAAAAAAAAAAAAAAACAAGAAAAAATCTTTCCCAAAGTCAAAGCCATCAAAATGCAGGCAGGCCATACGCCAGCAAGTGCAGACACATGCAGCAAAGCTTGCCAAAATTGATCCCCACTGAAGGCCAAAACCGAAAAGAAGGACCTACAAACGCGGAGCTCCATGTGTGAGGGGCAGGGCTTCAGGCAGTGAGGGGCGGTGCTCTATGTGTGACGGAAGCGGCTCCATGTGTGTGGGGCAGGGCTCCAACCAGTGATGGGCGGGGCTCCATGTGGGATGGGCAGGGCTCCATGAGTGAGGGAAGGGGTTCCATGTGTGAGGGGCGGGGTTCCGGGCTGTGAGGGGTGGGGATCCAGTCAGTGAGGGGTGGGGCTCTAGGCAGTGATTGCCGAGGCTCCATGTGTTAGGGTTAGGGCTGCAGCCAGAGAGGGGCAGGGCTCCATGTGTGAGGGAAAAGGCTCCATGTGTGTGGGGCAGGGCTCCAGCCAGTGATGGGCGGGGCTCCATGTGGGATGGGCAGGGCTCCATGCAGTGAGGGATAGGGCTCCATAGTTGAGGGGCGGGGCTTCAAATATGAAGGGCAAGGCCCCATGAGTGAAGGCCGGGGTTCCAGGCTTTCAGGGGTGGGGATCCAGTCAGTGAGGGGCGGGGCTCAGGGCAGTGATGGCCGGGGCTCTTTGTGTTAGTGGCAGGGCTCCAGCCAGAGAGGGGCAAGGCTCCATGTGTGAGGGAAAGGGCTCCATGTTTGTGGGGCAGGGCTCCAGCCAGTGATGGGCGGGGATCCATGAGGGATGGGCAGGGCTCCATGCAGTCAGGGGCAAGGCTCCATATTTGAGGGGCGGGGCTCCAATTATGAAGGGCAAGGCCCCATGAGTGAGGCGCGGGGTTCCAGGCTTTCAGGGCTGGGGATCCAGTCAGTGCGGGGCGGGGCACTAGGCAGTCATGGCTGGGGCTCCCTGTGTGAGGGGCAGGGCTTCAGGCAGTGAGGGGCGGTGGATGGAGACAGCATGGGAAATATTGCATTAGGAAAAGTAAAAATGTAAATTTGGTAAATTTAGTGACTGTAAGAAAATGGCCCGGGATTATGTCAGGTGCAGTGCGAAGGACTAAATGATGCCAAAACAAAGCTGACAGATATTTCCAAAGCAGCGGAAAAAGTCAAGGAGGAAAACACAACTTAGGGGGCAAGATATGAGGGACATGGCATGAATATTTAAAACAAGAAAAAAGAAAAACAAGCAAAAATCGTTCCCAAAGTCAAAGCCTTCAAAATGCAGGCAGGCCATACGCCAGCAAGGGCAGGCACATGCAGCAAAGCTTGCCAAATCTGATCCCCACTGAAGGCCAAAACAGAAAAGAAGGGCCTACAAACAGGCTGGAGCGGAGACACCATCAAAGGAATTGTAATTGGAGGAGAAAAAAAGAAAATTTGGGAAATTTAGTGACTGTAAGAAAATGGCCCGGGATAATATCAGGTGCAGTGCGAAGGACCAAAAGATGCAAAAACTAAGCTCACAGATGTTGCAAAAGCAGGGGAAAAAGTCAAGGAGGAAGACACATCTTAGGGGGCAAGATATGAGGGACATGGCATGGACACTTCAGAAATCAACCAAAAAATGAAAAAAATCTTTCCCCAAGTCAAAGCCACCAAAAGGCATGGCATGCCATCAAGGGCAGGGAAATGCACCAATGATTCTTCGATTCGTCCCCATTGAAATCACAAGATTCCTTTTCCCTTCCCGAAAGGAAATGAAATTTCCTTTCGGGAAGGGAAAAGAAATCTTGTGAATCCCAAAAGAAAGGCTTGCAAACACTCTGGAAAAGAGATAAGTTCAAATGAAATGCAATTGAAAAAAGCAGAAAATCATTAATATTAATGTCTTCAAAAAATAGGCTGTGAGGAAATCAGCTGCATTGCAAGGGACAAAAACATGCAAAAAATAGGCTCACAGATGTTGCAAAAGCAGGGGAAAAAGTCAAGGAGGAAGACACAACTTAGGGGGCAAGATATGAGGGACATGGCATGGACACTTCACAAAACAACGAAAAAAAAAATTTTTCCAAAGTCAAAGCCATCAAAATGCAGGCAGGCCATACACCAGCAAGTCCAGGCACATGCAGCAAAGCTTGCCAAAATTCATCCCCACTGAAGGCCCAAACAGAAAAGAAGGACCTACAAACACACTGGAACGGAGACTCCATCAAAGGAATTGCAATTGGAGGAGAAAAAAAGGAAATTTGGGAAATCTAGTTACTCTAAGAAAATGGCCCGGGATTATATCAGGTGCAGTGCGAAGGACCAAAAGATGCAAAAATTAAGCTAAGAGATGTTGCAAAATCAGGGGAAATAGTCAAGGAGGAAGACACAACTTACGGGGCAAGATATGAGGGACATGGCATGAACAGTTAAACAAAAAAAAAAAAAAAACAAGAAAAAATCTTTCCCAAAGTCAAAGCCATCAAAATGCAGGCAGGCCATACGCCAGCAAGTGCAGACACATGCAGCAAAGCTTGCCAAAATTGATCCCCACTGAAGGCCAAAACCGAAAAGAAGGACCTACAAACGCGGAGCTCCATGTGTGAGGGGCAGGGCTTCAGGCAGTGAGGGGCGGTGCTCTATGTGTGACGGAAGCGGCTCCATGTGTGTGGGGCAGGGCTCCAACCAGTGATGGGCGGGGCTCCATGTGGGATGGGCAGGGCTCCATGAGTGAGGGAAGGGGTTCCATGTGTGAGGGGCGGGGTTCCGGGCTGTGAGGGGTGGGGATCCAGTCAGTGAGGGGTGGGGCTCTAGGCAGTGATTGCCGAGGCTCCATGTGTTAGGGTTAGGGCTGCAGCCAGAGAGGGGCAGGGCTCCATGTGTGAGGGAAAAGGCTCCATGTGTGTGGGGCAGGGCTCCAGCCAGTGATGGGCGGGGCTCCATGTGGGATGGGCAGGGCTCCATGCAGTGAGGGATAGGGCTCCATAGTTGAGGGGCGGGGCTTCAAATATGAAGGGCAAGGCCCCATGAGTGAAGGCCGGGGTTCCAGGCTTTCAGGGGTGGGGATCCAGTCAGTGAGGGGCGGGGCTCAGGGCAGTGATGGCCGGGGCTCTTTGTGTTAGTGGCAGGGCTCCAGCCAGAGAGGGGCAAGGCTCCATGTGTGAGGGAAAGGGCTCCATGTTTGTGGGGCAGGGCTCCAGCCAGTGATGGGCGGGGATCCATGAGGGATGGGCAGGGCTCCATGCAGTCAGGGGCAAGGCTCCATATTTGAGGGGCGGGGCTCCAATTATGAAGGGCAAGGCCCCATGAGTGAGGCGCGGGGTTCCAGGCTTTCAGGGCTGGGGTTCCAGTCAGTGCGGGGCGGGGCACTAGGCAGTCATGGCTGGGGCTCCCTGTGTGAGGGGCAGGGCTTCAGGCAGTGAGGGGCGGTGGATGGAGACAGCATGGGAAATATTGCATTAGGAAAAGTAAAAATGTAAATTTGGTAAATTTAGTGACTGTAAGAAAATGGCCCGGGATTATGTCAGGTGCAGTGCGAAGGACTAAATGATGCCAAAACAAAGCTGACAGATATTTCCAAAGCAGCGGAAAAAGTCAAGGAGGAAAACACAACTTAGGGGGCAAGATATGAGGGACATGGCATGAATATTTAAAACAAGAAAAAAGAAAAACAAGCAAAAATCGTTCCCAAAGTCAAAGCCTTCAAAATGCAGGCAGGCCATACGCCAGCAAGGGCAGGCACATGCAGCAAAGCTTGCCAAATCTGATCCCCACTGAAGGCCAAAACAGAAAAGAAGGGCCTACAAACAGGCTGGAGCGGAGACACCATCAAAGGAATTGTAATTGGAGGAGAAAAAAAGAAAATTTGGGAAATTTAGTGACTGTAAGAAAATGGCCCGGGATAATATCAGGTGCAGTGCGAAGGACCAAAAGATGCAAAAACTAAGCTCACAGATGTTGCAAAAGCAGGGGAAAAAGTCAAGGAGGAAGACACATCTTAGGGGGCAAGATATGAGGGACATGGCATGGACACTTCAGAAATCAACCAAAAAATGAAAAAAATCTTTCCCCAAGTCAAAGCCACCAAAAGGCATGGCATGCCATCAAGGGCAGGGAAATGCACCAATGATTCTTCGATTCGTCCCCATTGAAATCACAAGATTCCTTTTCCCTTCCCGAAAGGAAATGAAATTTCCTTTCGGGAAGGGAAAAGAAATCTTGTGAATCCCAAAAGAAAGGCTTGCAAACACTCTGGAAAAGAGATAAGTTCAAATGAAATGCAATTGAAAAAAGCAGAAAATCAGTAATATTAATGTCTTCAAAAAATAGGCTGTGAGGAAATCAGCTGCATTGCAAGGGACCAAAAGATGCAAAAAATAGGCTCACAGATGTTGCAAAAGCAGGGGAAAAAGTCAAGGAGGAAGACACAACTTAGGGGGCAAGATATGAGGGACATGGCATGGACACTTCACAAAACAACGAAAAAAAAAAATTTTTCCAAAGTCAAAGCCATCAAAATGCAGGCAGGCCATACACCAGCAAGTCCAGGCACATGCAGCAAAGCTTGCCAAAATTCATCCCCACTGAAGGCCCAAACAGAAAAGAAGGACCTACAAACACACTGGAACGGAGACTCCATCAAAGGAATTGCAATTGGAGGAGAAAACAAGGAAATTTGGGAAATCTAGTTACTCTAAGAAAATGGCCCGGGATTATATCAGGTGCAGTGCGAAGGACCAAAAGATGCAAAAATTAAGCTAAGAGATGTTGCAAAATCAGGGGAAATAGTCAAGGAGGAAGACACAACTTACGGGGCAAGATATGAGGGACATGGCATGAACAGTTAAACAAAAAAAAAAAAAAAAACCAAGAAAAAATCTTTCCCAAAGTCATACGCCAGCAAGTGCAGACACATGCAGCAAAGCTTGCCAAAATTGATCCCCACTGAAGGCCAAAACCGAAAAGAAGGACCTACAAACGCGGGGCTCCATGTGTGAGGGGCAGGGCTTCAGGCAGTGAGGGGCGGTGCTCTATGTGTGACAGAAGCGGCTCCATGTGGGATGGGCAGGGCTCCAGGCAGTGATGGGCGGGGCTCCATGTGGGATGGGCAGGGCTCCATGAGTGAGGGAAGGGGTTCCATGCGTGAGGGGCGGGGTTCCGGGCTGTGAGGGGTGGGGATCCAGTCAGTGAGGGGTGGGGCTCTAGGCAGTGATTGCCGAGGCTCCATGTGTTAGGGTTAGGGCTGCAGCCAGAGAGGGGCAGGGCTCCATGTGTGAGGGAAAAGGCTCCATGTGTGTGGGGCAGGGCTCCAGCCAGTGATGGGCGGGGCTCCATGTGGGATGGGCAGGGCTCCATGCAGTGAGGGATAGGGCTCCATAGTTGAGGGGCGGGGCTTCAAATATGAAGGGCAAGGCCCCATGAGTGAAGGCCGGGGTTCCAGGCTTTCAGGGGTGGGGATCCAGTCAGTGAGGGGCGGGGCTCAGGGCAGTGATGGCCGGGGCTCTTTGTGTTAGTGGCAGGGCTCCAGCCAGAGAGGGGCAAGGCTCCATGTGTGAGGGAAAGGGCTCCATGTTTGTGGGGCAGGGCTCCAGCCAGTGATGGGCGGGGATCCATGAGGGATGGGCAGGGCTCCATGCAGTCAGGGGCAAGGCTCCATATTTGAGGGGCGGGGCTCCAATTATGAAGGGCAAGGCCCCATGAGTGAGGCGCGGGGTTCCAGGCTTTCAGGGGTGGGGATCCAGTCAGTGTGGGGCGGGGCACTAGGCAGTCATGGCTGGGGCTCCCTGTGTGAGGGGCAGGGCTTCAGGCAGTGAGGGGCGGTGGATGGAGACAGCATGGGAAATATTGCATTAGGAAAAGTAAAAATGTAAATTTGGTAAATTTAGTGACTGTAAGAAAATGGCCCGGGATTATGTCAGGTGCAGTGCGAAGGACTAAATGATGCCAAAACAAAGCTGACAGATATTTCAAAAGCAGCGGAAAAAGTCAAGGAGGAAAACACAACTTAGGGGGCAAGATATGAGGGACATGGCATGAATATTTAAAACAAGAAAAAAGAAAAACAAGAAAAAATCGTTCCCAAAGTCAAAGCCTTCAAAATGCAGGCAGGCCATACGCCAGCAAGTGCAGGCACATGCAGCAAAGCTTGCCAAATCTGATCCCCACTGAAGGCCAAAACAGAAAATAAGGGCCTACAAACAGGCTGGAGCGGAGACACCATCAAAGGAATTGTAATTGGAGGAGAAAAAAAGAAAATTTGGGAAATTTAGTGACTGTAAGAAAATGGCCCGGGATAATATCAGGTGCAGTGCGAAGGACCAAAAGATGCAAAAACTAAGCTCACAGATGTTGCAAAAGCAGGGGAAAAAGTCAAGGAGGAAGACACAACTTAGGTGGCAAGATATGAGGACATGGCATGGACACTTCAGAAATCAACCAAAAAATGAAAAAAATCTTTCCCCAAGTCAAAGCCACCAAAAGGCATGGCATGCCATCAAGGGCAGGGAAATGCACCAATGATTCTTCGATTCGTCCCCATTGAAATCACAAGACGTCTTTTCCCTTCCCGAAAGGAAATGAAATTTCCTTTCAGGAAGGGAAAAGGAATCTTGTGAATCCCAAAAGAAAGGCTTGCAAACACTCTGGAAAGGAGATAAGTTCAAATGAAATGCAATTGAAAAAAGCAGAAAATCAGTAATTTTAATGTCTTCAAAAAATAGGCTGTGAGGAAATCAGCTGCATTGCAAAGGACCAAAACATGCAAAAAATAGGCTCACAGATGTTGCAAAAGCAGGGGAAAAAGTCAAGGAGGAAGACACAACTTAGGGGGCAAGATATGAGGGACATGGCATGGACACTTCACAAAACAACGAAAAAAAAAAATTTTTCCAAAGTCAAAGCCATCAAAATGCAGGCAGGCCATACACCAGCAAGTCCAGGCACATGCAGCAAAGCTTGCCAAAATTCATCCCCACTGAAGGCCCAAACAGAAAAGAAGGACCTACAAACACACTGGAACGGAGACTCCATCAAAGGAATTGCAATTGGAGGAGAAAAAAAGGAAATTTGGGAAATCTAGTTACTCTAAGAAAATGGCCCGGGATTATATCAGGTGCAGTGCGAAGGACCAAAAGATGCAAAAATTAAGCTAAGAGATGTTGCAAAATCAGGGGAAATAGTCAAGGAGGAAGACACAACTTACGGGGCAAGATATGAGGGACATGGCATGAACAGTTAAACAAAAAAAAAAAAAAAACAAGAAAAAATCTTTCCCAAAGTCAAAGCCATCAAAATGCAGGCAGGCCATACGCCAGCAAGTGCAGACACATGCAGCAAAGCTTGCCAAAATTGATCCCCACTGAAGGCCAAAACCGAAAAGAAGGACCTACAAACGCGGAGCTCCATGTGTGAGGGGCAGGGCTTCAGGCAGTGAGGGGCGGTGCTCTATGTGTGACGGAAGCGGCTCCATGTGTGTGGGGCAGGGCTCCAACCAGTGATGGGCGGGGCTCCATGTGGGATGGGCAGGGCTCCATGAGTGAGGGAAGGGGTTCCATGTGTGAGGGGCGGGGTTCCGGGCTGTGAGGGGTGGGGATCCAGTCAGTGAGGGGTGGGGCTCTAGGCAGTGATTGCCGAGGCTCCATGTGTTAGGGTTAGGGCTGCAGCCAGAGAGGGGCAGGGCTCCATGTGTGAGGGAAAAGGCTCCATGTGTGTGGGGCAGGGCTCCAGCCAGTGATGGGCGGGGCTCCATGTGGGATGGGCAGGGCTCCATGCAGTGAGGGATAGGGCTCCATAGTTGAGGGGCGGGGCTTCAAATATGAAGGGCAAGGCCCCATGAGTGAAGGCCGGGGTTCCAGGCTTTCAGGGGTGGGGATCCAGTCAGTGAGGGGCGGGGCTCAGGGCAGTGATGGCCGGGGCTCTTTGTGTTAGTGGCAGGGCTCCAGCCAGAGAGGGGCAAGGCTCCATGTGTGAGGGAAAGGGCTCCATGTTTGTGGGGCAGGGCTCCAGCCAGTGATGGGCGGGGATCCATGAGGGATGGGCAGGGCTCCATGCAGTCAGGGGCAAGGCTCCATATTTGAGGGGCGGGGCTCCAATTATGAAGGGCAAGGCCCCATGAGTGAGGCGCGGGGTTCCAGGCTTTCAGGGCTGGGGATCCAGTCAGTGCGGGGCGGGGCACTAGGCAGTCATGGCTGGGGCTCCCTGTGTGAGGGGCAGGGCTTCAGGCAGTGAGGGGCGGTGGATGGAGACAGCATGGGAAATATTGCATTAGGAAAAGTAAAAATGTAAATTTGGTAAATTTAGTGACTGTAAGAAAATGGCCCGGGATTATGTCAGGTGCAGTGCGAAGGACTAAATGATGCCAAAACAAAGCTGACAGATATTTCCAAAGCAGCGGAAAAAGTCAAGGAGGAAAACACAACTTAGGGGGCAAGATATGAGGGACATGGCATGAATATTTAAAACAAGAAAAAAGAAAAACAAGCAAAAATCGTTCCCAAAGTCAAAGCCTTCAAAATGCAGGCAGGCCATACGCCAGCAAGGGCAGGCACATGCAGCAAAGCTTGCCAAATCTGATCCCCACTGAAGGCCAAAACAGAAAAGAAGGGCCTACAAACAGGCTGGAGCGGAGACACCATCAAAGGAATTGTAATTGGAGGAGAAAAAAAGAAAATTTGGGAAATTTAGTGACTGTAAGAAAATGGCCCGGGATAATATCAGGTGCAGTGCGAAGGACCAAAAGATGCAAAAACTAAGCTCACAGATGTTGCAAAAGCAGGGGAAAAAGTCAAGGAGGAAGACACATCTTAGGGGGCAAGATATGAGGGACATGGCATGGACACTTCAGAAATCAACCAAAAAATGAAAAAAATCTTTCCCCAAGTCAAAGCCACCAAAAGGCATGGCATGCCATCAAGGGCAGGGAAATGCACCAATGATTCTTCGATTCGTCCCCATTGAAATCACAAGATTCCTTTTCCCTTCCCGAAAGGAAATGAAATTTCCTTTCGGGAAGGGAAAAGAAATCTTGTGAATCCCAAAAGAAAGGCTTGCAAACACTCTGGAAAAGAGATAAGTTCAAATGAAATGCAATTGAAAAAAGCAGAAAATCAGTAATATTAATGTCTTCAAAAAATAGGCTGTGAGGAAATCAGCTGCATTGCAAGGGACCAAAAGATGCAAAAAATAGGCTCACAGATGTTGCAAAAGCAGGGGAAAAAGTCAAGGAGGAAGACACAACTTAGGGGGCAAGATATGAGGGACATGGCATGGACACTTCACAAAACAACGAAAAAAAAAAATTTTTCCAAAGTCAAAGCCATCAAAATGCAGGCAGGCCATACACCAGCAAGTCCAGGCACATGCAGCAAAGCTTGCCAAAATTCATCCCCACTGAAGGCCCAAACAGAAAAGAAGGACCTACAAACACACTGGAACGGAGACTCCATCAAAGGAATTGCAATTGGAGGAGAAAACAAGGAAATTTGGGAAATCTAGTTACTCTAAGAAAATGGCCCGGGATTATATCAGGTGCAGTGCGAAGGACCAAAAGATGCAAAAATTAAGCTAAGAGATGTTGCAAAATCAGGGGAAATAGTCAAGGAGGAAGACACAACTTACGGGGCAAGATATGAGGGACATGGCATGAACAGTTAAACAAAAAAAAAAAAAAAAAACCAAGAAAAAATCTTTCCCAAAGTCATACGCCAGCAAGTGCAGACACATGCAGCAAAGCTTGCCAAAATTGATCCCCACTGAAGGCCAAAACCGAAAAGAAGGACCTACAAACGCGGGGCTCCATGTGTGAGGGGCAGGGCTTCAGGCAGTGAGGGGCGGTGCTCTATGTGTGACAGAAGCGGCTCCATGTGGGATGGGCAGGGCTCCAGGCAGTGATGGGCGGGGCTCCATGTGGGATGGGCAGGGCTCCATGAGTGAGGGAAGGGGTTCCATGCGTGAGGGGCGGGGTTCCGGGCTGTGAGGGGTGGGGATCCAGTCAGTGAGGGGTGGGGCTCTAGGCAGTGATTGCCGAGGCTCCATGTGTTAGGGTTAGGGCTGCAGCCAGAGAGGGGCAGGGCTCGATGTGTGAGGGAAAAGGCTCCATGTGTGTGGGGCAGGGCTCCAGCCAGTGATGGGCGGGGCTCCATGTGGGATGGGCAGGGCTCCATGCAGTGAGGGATAGGGCTCCATAGTTGAGGGGCGGGGCTTCAAATATGAAGGGCAAGGCCCCATGAGTGAAGGCCGGGGTTCCAGGCTTTCAGGGGTGGGGATCCAGTCAGTGAGGGGCGGGGCTCAGGGCAGTGATGGCCGGGGCTCTTTGTGTTAGTGGCAGGGCTCCAGCCAGAGAGGGGCAAGGCTCCATGTGTGAGGGAAAGGGCTCCATGTTTGTGGGGCAGGGCTCCAGCCAGTGATGGGCGGGGATCCATGAGGGATGGGCAGGGCTCCATGCAGTCAGGGGCAAGGCTCCATATTTGAGGGGCGGGGCTCCAATTATGAAGGGCAAGGCCCCATGAGTGAGGCGCGGGGTTCCAGGCTTTCAGGGGTGGGGATCCAGTCAGTGTGGGGCGGGGCACTAGGCAGTCATGGCTGGGGCTCCCTGTGTGAGGGGCAGGGCTTCAGGCAGTGAGGGGCGGTGGATGGAGACAGCATGGGAAATATTGCATTAGGAAAAGTAAAAATGTAAATTTGGTAAATTTAGTGACTGTAAGAAAATGGCCCGGGATTATGTCAGGTGCAGTGCGAAGGACTAAATGATGCCAAAACAAAGCTGACAGATATTTCAAAAGCAGCGGAAAAAGTCAAGGAGGAAAACACAACTTAGGGGGCAAGATATGAGGGACATGGCATGAATATTTAAAACAAGAAAAAAGAAAAACAAGAAAAAATCGTTCCCAAAGTCAAAGCCTTCAAAATGCAGGCAGGCCATACGCCAGCAAGTGCAGGCACATGCAGCAAAGCTTGCCAAATCTGATCCCCACTGAAGGCCAAAACAGAAAATAAGGGCCTACAAACAGGCTGGAGCGGAGACACCATCAAAGGAATTGTAATTGGAGGAGAAAAAAAGAAAATTTGGGAAATTTAGTGACTGTAAGAAAATGGCCCGGGATAATATCAGGTGCAGTGCGAAGGACCAAAAGATGCAAAAACTAAGCTCACAGATGTTGCAAAAGCAGGGGAAAAAGTCAAGGAGGAAGACACAACTTAGGTGGCAAGATATGAGGACATGGCATGGACACTTCAGAAATCAACCAAAAAATGAAAAAAATCTTTCCCCAAGTCAAAGCCACCAAAAGGCATGGCATGCCATCAAGGGCAGGGAAATGCACCAATGATTCTTCGATTCGTCCCCATTGAAATCACAAGACGTCTTTTCCCTTCCCGAAAGGAAATGAAATTTCCTTTCAGGAAGGGAAAAGGAATCTTGTGAATCCCAAAAGAAAGGCTTGCAAACACTCTGGAAAGGAGATAAGTTCAAATGAAATGCAATTGAAAAAAGCAGAAAATCAGTAATTTTAATGTCTTCAAAAAATAGGCTGTGAGGAAATCAGCTGCATTGCAAAGGACCAAAACATGCAAAAAATAGGCTCACAGATGTTGCAAAAGCAGGGGAAAAAGTCAAGGAGGAAGACACAACTTAGGGGGCAAGATATGAGGGACATGGCATGGACACTTCACAAAACAACGAAAAAAAAAAATTTTTCCAAAGTCAAAGCCATCAAAATGCAGGCAGGCCATACACCAGCAAGTCCAGGCACATGCAGCAAAGCTTGCCAAAATTCATCCCCACTGAAGGCCCAAACAGAAAAGAAGGACCTACAAACACACTGGAACGGAGACTCCATCAAAGGAATTGCAATTGGAGGAGAAAAAAAGGAAATTTGGGAAATCTAGTTACTCTAAGAAAATGGCCCGGGATTATATCAGGTGCAGTGCGAAGGACCAAAAGATGCAAAAATTAAGCTAAGAGATGTTGCAAAATCAGGGGAAATAGTCAAGGAGGAAGACACAACTTACGGGGCAAGATATGAGGGACATGGCATGAACAGTTAAACAAAAAAAAAAAAAAAACAAGAAAAAATCTTTCCCAAAGTCAAAGCCATCAAAATGCAGGCAGGCCATACGCCAGCAAGTGCAGACACATGCAGCAAAGCTTGCCAAAATTGATCCCCACTGAAGGCCAAAACCGAAAAGAAGGACCTACAAACGCGGAGCTCCATGTGTGAGGGGCAGGGCTTCAGGCAGTGAGGGGCGGTGCTCTATGTGTGACGGAAGCGGCTCCATGTGTGTGGGGCAGGGCTCCAACCAGTGATGGGCGGGGCTCCATGTGGGATGGGCAGGGCTCCATGAGTGAGGGAAGGGGTTCCATGTGTGAGGGGCGGGGTTCCGGGCTGTGAGGGGTGGGGATCCAGTCAGTGAGGGGTGGGGCTCTAGGCAGTGATTGCCGAGGCTCCATGTGTTAGGGTTAGGGCTGCAGCCAGAGAGGGGCAGGGCTCCATGTGTGAGGGAAAAGGCTCCATGTGTGTGGGGCAGGGCTCCAGCCAGTGATGGGCGGGGCTCCATGTGGGATGGGCAGGGCTCCATGCAGTGAGGGATAGGGCTCCATAGTTGAGGGGCGGGGCTTCAAATATGAAGGGCAAGGCCCCATGAGTGAAGGCCGGGGTTCCAGGCTTTCAGGGGTGGGGATCCAGTCAGTGAGGGGCGGGGCTCAGGGCAGTGATGGCCGGGGCTCTTTGTGTTAGTGGCAGGGCTCCAGCCAGAGAGGGGCAAGGCTCCATGTGTGAGGGAAAGGGCTCCATGTTTGTGGGGCAGGGCTCCAGCCAGTGATGGGCGGGGATCCATGAGGGATGGGCAGGGCTCCATGCAGTCAGGGGCAAGGCTCCATATTTGAGGGGCGGGGCTCCAATTATGAAGGGCAAGGCCCCATGAGTGAGGCGCGGGGTTCCAGGCTTTCAGGGCTGGGGATCCAGTCAGTGCGGGGCGGGGCACTAGGCAGTCATGGCTGGGGCTCCCTGTGTGAGGGGCAGGGCTTCAGGCAGTGAGGGGCGGTGGATGGAGACAGCATGGGAAATATTGCATTAGGAAAAGTAAAAATGTAAATTTGGTAAATTTAGTGACTGTAAGAAAATGGCCCGGGATTATGTCAGGTGCAGTGCGAAGGACTAAATGATGCCAAAACAAAGCTGACAGATATTTCCAAAGCAGCGGAAAAAGTCAAGGAGGAAAACACAACTTAGGGGGCAAGATATGAGGGACATGGCATGAATATTTAAAACAAGAAAAAAGAAAAACAAGCAAAAATCGTTCCCAAAGTCAAAGCCTTCAAAATGCAGGCAGGCCATACGCCAGCAAGGGCAGGCACATGCAGCAAAGCTTGCCAAATCTGATCCCCACTGAAGGCCAAAACAGAAAAGAAGGGCCTACAAACAGGCTGGAGCGGAGACACCATCAAAGGAATTGTAATTGGAGGAGAAAAAAAGAAAATTTGGGAAATTTAGTGACTGTAAGAAAATGGCCCGGGATAATATCAGGTGCAGTGCGAAGGACCAAAAGATGCAAAAACTAAGCTCACAGATGTTGCAAAAGCAGGGGAAAAAGTCAAGGAGGAAGACACATCTTAGGGGGCAAGATATGAGGGACATGGCATGGACACTTCAGAAATCAACCAAAAAATGAAAAAAATCTTTCCCCAAGTCAAAGCCACCAAAAGGCATGGCATGCCATCAAGGGCAGGGAAATGCACCAATGATTCTTCGATTCGTCCCCATTGAAATCACAAGATTCCTTTTCCCTTCCCGAAAGGAAATGAAATTTCCTTTCGGGAAGGGAAAAGAAATCTTGTGAATCCCAAAAGAAAGGCTTGCAAACACTCTGGAAAAGAGATAAGTTCAAATGAAATGCAATTGAAAAAAGCAGAAAATCAGTAATATTAATGTCTTCAAAAAATAGGCTGTGAGGAAATCAGCTGCATTGCAAGGGACCAAAAGATGCAAAAAATAGGCTCACAGATGTTGCAAAAGCAGGGGAAAATGTCAAGGAGGAAGACACAACTTAGGGGGCAAGATATGAGGGACATGGCATGGACACTTCACAAAACAACGAAAAAAAAAAATTTTTCCAAAGTCAAAGCCATCAAAATGCAGGCAGGCCATACACCAGCAAGTCCAGGCACATGCAGCAAAGCTTGCCAAAATTCATCCCCACTGAAGGCCCAAACAGAAAAGAAGGACCTACAAACACACTGGAACGGAGACTCCATCAAAGGAATTGCAATTGGAGGAGAAAAAACGGAAATTTGGGAAATCTAGTTACTCTAAGAAAATGGCCCGGGATTATATCAGGTGCAGTGCGAAGGACCAAAAGATGCAAAAATTAAGCTAAGAGATGTTGCAAAATCAGGGGAAATAGTCAAGGAGGAAGACACAACTTACGGGGCAAGATATGAGGGACATGGCATGAACAGTTAAACAAAAAAAAAAAAAAAACCAAGAAAAAATCTTTCCCAAAGTCATACGCCAGCAAGTGCAGACACATGCAGCAAAGCTTGCCAAAATTGATCCCCACTGAAGGCCAAAACCGAAAAGAAGGACCTACAAACGCGGGGGCTCCATGTGTGAGGGGCAGGGCTTCAGGCAGTGAGGGGCGGTGCTCTATGTGTGACAGAAGCGGCTCCATGTGGGATGGGCAGGGCTCCAGCCAGTGATGGGCGGGGCTCCATGTGGGATGGGCAGGGCTCCATGAGTGAGGGAAGGGGTTCCATGCGTGAGGGGCGGGGTTCCGGGCTGTGAGGGGTGGGGATCCAGTCAGTGAGGGGTGGGGCTCTAGGCAGTGATTGCCGAGGCTCCATGTGTTAGGGTTAGGGCTGCAGCCAGAGAGGGGCAGGGCTCCATGTGTGAGGGAAAAGGCTCCATGTGTGTGGGGCAGGGCTCCAGCCAGTGATGGGCGGGGCTCCATGTGGGATGGGCAGGGCTCCATGCAGTGAGGGATAGGGCTCCATAGTTGAGGGGCGGGGCTTCAAATATGAAGGGCAAGGCCCCATGAGTGAAGGCCGGGGTTCCAGGCTTTCAGGGGTGGGGATCCAGTCAGTGAGGGGCGGGGCTCAGGGCAGTGATGGCCGGGGCTCTTTGTGTTAGTGGCAGGGCTCCAGCCAGAGAGGGGCAAGGCTCCATGTGTGAGGGAAAGGGCTCCATGTTTGTGGGGCAGGGCTCCAGCCAGTGATGGGCGGGGATCCATGAGGGATGGGCAGGGCTCCATGCAGTCAGGGGCAAGGCTCCATATTTGAGGGGCGGGGCTCCAATTATGAAGGGCAAGGCCCCATGAGTGAGGCGCGGGGTTCCAGGCTTTCAGGGGTGGGGATCCAGTCAGTGTGGGGCGGGGCACTAGGCAGTCATGGCTGGGGCTCCCTGTGTGAGGGGCAGGGCTTCAGGCAGTGAGGGGCGGTGGATGGAGACAGCATGGGAAATATTGCATTAGGAAAAGTAAAAATGTAAATTTGGTAAATTTAGTGACTGTAAGAAAATGGCCCGGGATTATGTCAGGTGCAGTGCGAAGGACTAAATGATGCCAAAACAAAGCTGACAGATATTTCAAAAGCAGCGGAAAAAGTCAAGGAGGAAAACACAACTTAGGGGGCAAGATATGAGGGACATGGCATGAATATTTAAAACAAGAAAAAAGAAAAACAAGAAAAAATCGTTCCCAAAGTCAAAGCCTTCAAAATGCAGGCAGGCCATACGCCAGCAAGTGCAGGCACATGCAGCAAAGCTTGCCAAATCTGATCCCCACTGAAGGCCAAAACAGAAAATAAGGGCCTACAAACAGGCTGGAGCGGAGACACCATCAAAGGAATTGTAATTGGAGGAGAAAAAAAGAAAATTTGGGAAATTTAGTGACTGTAAGAAAATGGCCCGGGATAATATCAGGTGCAGTGCGAAGGACCAAAAGATGCAAAAACTAAGCTCACAGATGTTGCAAAAGCAGGGGAAAAAGTCAAGGAGGAAGACACAACTTAGGTGGCAAGATATGAGGACATGGCATGGACACTTCAGAAATCAACCAAAAAATGAAAAAAATCTTTCCCCAAGTCAAAGCCACCAAAAGGCATGGCATGCCATCAAGGGCAGGGAAATGCACCAATGATTCTTCGATTCGTCCCCATTGAAATCACAAGACGTCTTTTCCCTTCCCGAAAGGAAATGAAATTTCCTTTCAGGAAGGGAAAAGGAATCTTGTGAATCCCAAAAGAAAGGCTTGCAAACACTCTGGAAAGGAGATAAGTTCAAATGAAATGCAATTGAAAAAAGCAGAAAATCAGTAATTTTAATGTCTTCAAAAAATAGGCTGTGAGGAAATCAGCTGCATTGCAAAGGACCAAAACATGCAAAAAATAGGCTCACAGATGTTGCAAAAGCAGGGGAAAAAGTCAAGGAGGAAGACACAACTTAGGGGGCAAGATATGAGGGACATGGCATGGACACTTCACAAAACAACGAAAAAAAACCAATTTTTCCAAAGTCAAAGCCATCAAAATGCAGGCAGGCCATACACCAGCAAGTCCAGGCACATGCAGCAAAGCTTGCCAAAATTCATCCCCACTGAAAGCCAAAACAGAAAAGAAGGACCTACAAACAGGCTGGAGCGGAGACTCCATCAAAGGAATTGCAATTGGAGGAGAAAAAAAGGAAATTTGGGAAATCTAGTTACTCTAAGAAAATGGCCCGGGATTATATGAGGTGCAGTGCGAAGGACCAAAAGATGCAAAAATTAAGCTAAGAGATGTTGCAAAATCAGGGGAAATAGTCAAGGAGGAAGACACAACTTAGGGGGCAAGATATGAGGGACATGGCATGGACACTTCACAAAACAACGAAAAAAAACCAATTTTTCCAAAGTCAAAGCCATCAAAATGCAGGCAGGCCATACACCAGCAAGTCCAGGCACATGCAGCAAAGCTTGCCAAAATTCATCCCCACTGAAGGCCAAAACAGAAAAGAAGGACCTACAAACAGGCTGGAGCGGAGACTCCATCAAAGGAATTGCAATTGGAGGAGAAAAAAAGGAAATTTGGGAAATCTAGTTACTCTAAGAAAATGGCCCGGGATTATATGAGGTGCAGTGCGAAGGACCAAAAGATGCAAAAATTAAGCTAAGAGATGTTGCAAAATCAGGGGAAATAGTCAAGGAGGAAGACACAACTTACGGGGCAAGATATGAGGGACATGGCATGAACAGTTAAACAAAAAAAAAAAAACAAGAAAAAATCTTTCCCAAAGTCAAAGCCATCAAAATGCAGGCAGGCCATACGCCAGCAAGTGCAGACACATGCAGCAAAGCTTGCCAAAATGGATCCCCACTGAAGGCCAAAACCGAAAAGAAGGACCTACAAACGCGGGGCTCCATGTGTGAGGGGCAGGGCTTCAGGCAGTGAGGGGCGGTGCTCTGTGTGTGACGGAAGCGGCTCCATGTGTGTGGGGCAGGGCTCCAGCCCGTGATGGGCGGGGCTCCATGTGGGATGGGCAGGGCTCCATGAGTGAGGGAAGGGGTTCCATGCGTGAGGGGCGGGGTTCCGGGCTGTGAGGGGTGGGGATCCAGTCAGTGAGGGGTGGGGCTCTAGGCAGTGATTGCCGAGGCTCCATGTGTTAGGGTTAGGGCTGCAGCCAGAGAGGGGCAGGGCTCGATGTGTGAGGGAAAAGGCTCCATGTGTGTGGGGCAGGGCTCCAGCCAGTGATGGGCGGGGCTCCATGTGGGATGGGCAGGGCTCCATGTAGTGAGGGATAGGGCTCCATAGTTGAGGGGCGGGGCTTCAAATATGAAGGGCAAGGCCCCATGAGTGAAGGCCGGGGTTCCAGGCTTTCAGGGGTGGGGATCCAGTCAGTGAGGGGCGGGGCTCAGGGCAGTGATGGCCGGGGCTCTTTGTGTTAGTGGCAGGGCTCCAGCCAGAGAGGGGCAAGGCTCCATGTGTGAGGGAAAGGGCTCCATGTTTGTGGGGCAGGGCTCCAGCCAGTGATGGGCGGGGATCCATGAGGGATGGGCAGGGCTCCATGCAGTCAGGGGCAAGGCTCCATATTGGAGGGGCGGGGCTCCAATTATGAAGGGCAAGGCCCCATGAGTGAGGCGCGGGGTTCCAGGCTTTCAGGGGTGGGGATCCAGTCAGTGCGGGGCGGGGCACTAGGCAGTCATGGCTGGGGCTCCCTGTGTGAGGGGCAGGGCTTCAGGCAGTGAGGGGCGGTGGATGGAGACAGCATGGGAAATATTGCATTAGGAAAAGTAAACATGTAAATTTGGTAAATTTAGTGACTGTAAGAAAATGGCCCGGGATTATGTCACGTGCAGTGCGAAGGACTAAATGATGCCAAAACAAAGCTGACAGATATTTCAAAAGCAGCGGAAAAAGTCAAGGAGGAAAACACAACTTAGGGGGCAAGATATGAGGGACATGGCATGAATATTTAAAACAAGAAAAAAGAAAAACAAGAAAAAATCGTTCCCAAAGTCAAAGCCTTCAAAATGCAGGCAGGCCATACGCCAGCAAGTGCAGGCACATGCAGCAAAGCTTGCCAAATCTGATCCCCACTGAAGACCAAAACAGAAAAGAAGGGCCTACAAACAGGCTGGAGCGGAGACACCATCAAAGGAATTGTAATTGGAGGAGAAAAAAAGAAAATTTGGGAAATTTAGTGACTGTAAGAAAATGGCCCGGGATAATATCAGGTGCAGTGCGAAGGACCAAAAGATGCAAAAACTAAGCTCACAGATGTTGCAAAAGCAGGGGAAAAAGTCAAGGAGGAAGACACAACTTAGGTGGCAAGATATGAGGACATGGCATGGACACTTCAGAAATCAACCAAAAAATGAAAAAAATCTTTCCCCAAGTCAAAGCCACCAAAAGGCATGGCATGCCATCAAGGGCAGGGAAATGCACCAATGATTCTTCGATTCGTCCCCATTGAAATCACAAGATTTCTTTTCCCTTCCCGAAAGGAAATGAAATTTCCTTTCGGGAAGGGAAAAGGAATCTTGTGAATCCCAAAAGAAAGGCTTGCAAACACTCTGGAAAGGAGATAAGTTCAAATGAAATGCAATTGAAAAAAGCAGAAAATCAGTAATTTTAATGTCTTCAAAAAATAGGCTGTGAGGAAATCAGCTGCATTGCAAAGGACCAAAACATGCAAAAAATAGGCTCACAGATGTTGCAAAAGCAGGGGAAAAAGTCAAGGAGGAAGACACAACTTAGGGGGCAAGATATGAGGGACATGGCATGGACACTTCACAAAACAACCAAAAAAAAATTATTTTTGCAAGGTCAAAGCCATCAAAATGCAGGCAGGCCATACACCAGAAAGTGCAGGCACATGCAGCAAAGCTTGCCAAAATTCATCCCCACTGAAGGCCCAAAGAGAAAAGAAGGACCTACAAACACACTGGAACGGAGACTCCATCAAAGGCATTCCAATTGGAGGAGAAAAAAAGGAAATTTGGGAAATCTAGTTACTCTAAGAAAATGGCCCGGGATTATATCAGGTGCAGTGCGAAGGACCAAAAGATGCAAAAATTAAGCTAAGAGATGTTGCAAAATCAAGGGAAATAGTCAAGGAGGAAGACAGAACTTACGGGGCAAGATATGAGGGACATGGCATGAACAGTTAAAAAAAAAAAAAAAACCAAGAAAAAATCTTTCCCAAAGTCAAAGCCATCAAAATGCAGGCAGGCCATACGCCACCAAGGGCAGGCACATGCAGCAAAGCTTGCCAAAATTGATCCCCAATGAAGGCCAAAACCGAAAAGAAGGACCTACAAACGCGGGGCTCCATGTGTGAGGGGCAGGGCTTCAGGCAGTGAGGGACGGTGCTCTGTGTGGGATGGGCAGGGCTCCACGAGTGAGGGAAGGGGTTCCATGCGTGAGGGGCGGGGGTTCCGGTCTGTGAGGGGTGGGGATCCAGTCAGTGAGGGGTGGGGCTCTAGGCAGTGATTGCCGAGGCTCCATGTGTTAGGGTTAGGGCTGCAGCCAGAGAGGGGCAGGGCTCCATGTGTGAGGGAAAAGGCTCCATGTGTGTGGGGCAGGGCTCCAGCCAGTGATGGGCGGGGCTCCATGTGGGATGGGCAGGGCTCCATGCAGTGAGGGATAGGGCTCCATAGTTGAGGGGCGGGGGCTTCAAATATGAAGGGCAAGGCCCCATGAGTGAAGGCCGGGGTTCCAGGCTTTCAGGGGTGGGGATCCAGTCAGTGAGGGGCGGGGCTCAGGGCAGTGATGGCCGGGGCTCTTTGTGTTAGTGGCAGGGCTCCAGCCAGAGAGGGGCAAGGCTCCATGTGTGAGGGAAAGGGCTCCATGTTTGTGGGGCAGGGCTCCAGCCAGTGATGGGCGGGGATCCATGAGGGATGGGCAGGGCTCCATGCAGTCAGGGGCAAGGCTCCATATTGGAGGGGCGGGGCTCCAATTATGAAGGGCAAGGCCCCATGAGTGAGGCGCGGGGTTCCAGGCTTTCAGGGCTGGGGATCCAGTCAGTGCGGGGCGGGGCACTAGGCAGTCATGGCTGGGGCTCCCTGTGTGAGGGGCAGGGCTTCAGGCAGTGAGGGGCTGTGGATGGAGACAGCATGGGAAATATTGCATTAGGAAAAGTAAAAATGTAAATTTGGTAAATTTAGTGACTGTAAGAAAATGGCCCGGGATTATGTCAGGTGCAGTGCGAAGGACTAAATGATGCCAAAACAAAGCTGACAGATATTTCAAAAGCAGCGGAAAAAGTCAAGGAGGAAAACACAACTTAGGGGGCAAGATATGAGGGACATGGCATGAATATTTAAAACAAGAAAAAAGAAAAACAAGAAAAAATCGTTCCCAAAGTCAAAGCCTTCAAAATGCAGGCAGGCCATAGGCCAGCAAGTGCAGGCACATGCAGCAAAGCTTGCCAAATCTGATCCCCACTGAAGGCCAAAACAGAAAAGAAGGGCCTACAAACAGGCTGGAGCGGAGACACCATCAAAGGAATTGTAATTGGAGGAGAAAAAAAAGAAAATTTGGGAAATTTAGTGACCGTAAGAAAATGGCCCGGGATAATATCAGGTGCAGTGCGAAGGACCAAAAGATGCAAAAACTAAGCTCACAGATGTTGCAAAAGCAGGGGAAAAAGTCAAGGAGGAAGACACAACTTAGGTGGCAAGATATGAGGACATGGCATGGACACTTCAGAAATCAACCAAAAAATGAAAAAAAATCTTTCCCCAAGTCAAAGCCACCAAAAGGCATGGCATGCCATCAAGGGCAGGGAAATGCACCAATGATTCTTCGATTCGTCCCCATTGAAATCACAAGATTTCTTTTCCCTTCCCGAAAGGAAATGAAATTTCCTTTCGGGAAGGGAAAAGGAATCTTGTGAATCCCAAAAGAAAGGCTTGCAAACACTCTGGAAAGGAGATAAGTTCAAATGAAATGCAATTGAAAAAAGCAGAAAATCAGTAATTTTAATGTCTTCAAAAAATAGGCTGTGAGGAAATCAGCTGCATTGCAAAGGACCAAAACATGCAAAAAATAGGCTCACAGATGTTGCAAAAGCAGGGGAAAAAGTCAAGGAGGAAGACACAAGTTAGGGGGCAAGATATGAGGGACATGGCATGGACACTTCACAAAACAACGAAAAAAAAACAATTTTTCCAAAGTCAAAGCCATCAAAATGCAGGCAGGCCATACACCAGCAAGTCCAGGCACATGCAGCAAAGCTTGCCAAAATTCATCCCCACTGAAGGCCCAAACAGAAAAGAAGGACCTACAAACACACTGGAACGGAGACTCCATCAAAGGAATTGCAATTGGAGGAGAAAAAAAGGAAATTTGGGAAATCTAGTTACTCTAAGAAAATGGCCCGGGATTATATGAGGTGCAGTGCGAAGGACCAAAAGATGCAAAAATTAAGCTAAGAGATGTTGCAAAATCAGGGGAAATAGTCAAGGAGGAAGACACAACTTACGGGGCAAGATATGAGGGACATGGCATGAACAGTTAAACAAAAAAAAAAAAACAAGAAAAAATCTTTCCCAAAGTCAAAGACATCAAAATGCAGGCAGGCCATACGCCAGCAAGTGCAGACACATGCAGCAAAGCTTGCCAAAATTGATCCCCACTGAAGGCCAAAACCGAAAAGAAGGACCTACAAACGCGGGGCTCCATGTGTGAGGGGCAGGGCTTCAGGCAGTGAGGGGCGGTGCTCTATGTGTGACGGAAGCGGCTCCATGTGTGTGGGGCAGGGCTCCAGCCAGTGATGGGCGGGGCTCCATGTGGGATGGGCAGGGCTCCATGAGTGAGGGAAGGGGTTCCATGCGTGAGGGGCGGGGTTCCGGGCTGTGAGGGGTGGGGCTCTAGGCAGTGATTGCCGAGGCTCCATGTGTTAGGGTTAGGGCTGCAGCCAGAGAGGGGCAGGGCTCGATGTGTGAGGGAAAAGGCTCCATGTGTGTGGGGCAGGGCTCCAGCCAGTGATGGGCGGGGCTCCATGTGGGATGGGCAGGGCTCCATGCAGTGAGGGATAGGGCTCCATAGTTGAGGGGCGGGGCTTCAAATATGAAGGGCAAGGCCCCATGAGTGAAGGCCGGGGTTCCAGGCTTTCAGGGGTGGGGATCCAGTCAGTGAGGGGCGGGGCTCAGGGCAGTGATGGCCGGGGCTCTTTGTGTTAGTGGCAGGGCTCCAGCCAGAGAGGGGCAAGGCTCCATGTGTGAGGGAAAGGGCTCCATGTTTGTGGGGCAGGGCTCCAGCCAGTGATGGGCGGGGATCCATGAGGGATGGGCAGGGCTCCATGCAGTCAGGGGCAAGGCTCCATAGTTGAGGGGCGGGGCTCCAATTATGAAGGGCAAGGCCCCATGAGTGAGGCGCGGGGTTCCAGGCTTTCAGGGGTGGGGATCCAGTCAGTGTGGGGCGGGGCACTAGGCAGTCATGGCTGGGGCTCCCTGTGTGAGGGGCAGGGCTTCAGGCAGTGAGGGGCGGTGGATGGAGACAGCATGGGAGATATTGCATTAGGAAAAGTAAAAATGTAAATTTGGTAAATTTAGTGACTGTAAGAAAATGGCCCGGGATTATGTCAGGTGCAGTGCGAAGGACTAAATGATGCCAAAACAAAGCTCAGAGATATTTCAAAAGCAGCGGAAAAAGTCAAGGAGGAAAACACAACTTAGGGGGCAAGATATGAGGGACATGGCATGAATATTTAAAACAAGAAAAAAGAAAAACAAGAAAAAATCGTTCCCAAAGTCAAAGCCTTCAAAATGCAGGCAGGCCATACGCCAGCAAGTGCAGGCACATGCAGCAAAGCTTGCCAAATCTAATCCCCACTGAAGGCCAAAACAGAAAAGAAGGGCCTACAAACAGGCTGGAGCCCTGCCCCACAAACATGGAGCCCTTTCCCTCACACATGGAGCCTTGCCCCTCTCTGGCTGGAGCCCTGCCACTAACACAAAGAGCCTCGGCAATCACTGCCTAGAGCCCCACCCCTCACTGACTGGATCCCCACCCCTCACAGCCCGGAACCCCGCCCCTCACGCATGGAGCCCCTTCCCTCACTCATGGAGCCCTGCCCATCCCACATGGAGCCCCGCCCATCACTGGCTGGAGCCCTGCCCCACACACATGGAGCCGCTTCCCTCACACATAGAGCACCGCCCCTCACTGCCTGAAGCCCTGCCCCTCACACATGGAGCCCCGCGTTTGTAGGTCCTTCTTTTCGGTTTTGGCCTTCAGTGGGGATCAATTTTGGCAAGCTTTGCTGCATGTGTCTGCACTTGCTGGCGTATGGCCTGCCTGCATTTTGATGGCTTTGACTTTGGGAAAAAATTTTTCTTGGTTTATTTTGTTTGTTTAACTGTTCATGCCATGTCCCTCATATCTTGCCCCGTAAGTTGTGTCTTCCTCCTTGACTATTTCCCCTGATTTTGCAACATCTCTTAGCTTAATTTTTGCATCTTTTGGTCCTTCGCACTGCACCTCATATAATCCCGGGCCATTTTCTTAGAGTAACTAGATTTCCCAAATTTCCTTGTTTTCTCCTCCAATTGCAATTCCTTTGATGGAGTCTCCGTTCCAGTGTGTTTGTAGGTCCTTCTTTTCTGTTTGGGCCTTCAGTGGGGATGAATTTTGGCAAGCTTTGCTGCATGTGCCTGGACTTGCTGGTGTATGGCCTGCCTGCATTTTGATGGCTTTGACTTTGGAAAAATTTTTTTTTTTCGTTGTTTTGTGAAGTGTCCATGCCATGTCCCTCATATCTTGCCCCCTAAGTTGTGTCTTCCTCCTTGACTTTTTCCCCTGCTTTTGCAACATCTGTGAGCCTATTTTTTGCATGTTTTGGTCCTTTGCAATGCAGCTGATTTCCTCACAGCCTATTTTTTGAAGACATTAAAATTACTGATTTTCTGCTTTTTTCAATTGCATTTCATTTGAACTTATCTCCTTTCCAGAGTGTTTGCAAGCCTTTCTTTTGGGATTCCCAAGATTCCTTTTCCCTTCCCGAAAGGAGATTTCATTTCCTTTCGGGAAGGGAAAAGAAATCTTGTGATTTCAATGGGGACGAATCGAAGAATCATTGGTGCATTTCCCTGCCCTTGATGGCATGCCATGCCTTTTGGTGGCTTTGACTTGGGGAAAGATTTTTTTCATTTTTTGGTTGATTTCTGAAGTGTCCATGCCATGTCCTCATATCTTGCCACCTAAGTTGTGTCTTCCTCCTTGACTTTTTCCCCTGCTTTTGCAACATCTGTGAGCTTAGTTTTTGCATCTTTTGGTCCTTCGCACTGCACCTGATATTATCCCGGGCCATTTTCTTACAGTCACTAAATTTCCCAAATTTTCTTTTTTTCTCCTCCAATTACAATTCCTTTGATGGTGTCTCCGCTCCAGGTTGTTTCTAGGCCCTTATTTTCTGTTTTGGCCTTCAGTGGGGATCAGATTTGGCAAGCTTTGCTGCATGTGCCTGCACTTGCTGGCGTACGGCCTGCCTGCATTTTGAAGGGTTTGACTTTGGGAACGATTTTTTCTTGTTTTTCTTTTTTCTTGTTTTAAATATTCATGCCATGTCCCTCATATCTTGCCCCCTAAGTTGTGTTTCCTCCTTGACTTTTTCCGCTGCTTTTGAAATATCTGTGAGCTTTGTTTTGGCATCATTTAGTCCTTCGCACTGCACCTGACATAATCCTGGGCCATTTTCTTACAGTCACTAAATTTACCAAATTTACATTTTTACTTTTCCTAATGCAATATTTCCGATGCTGTCTCCATCCACCGCCCCTCACTGCCTGAAGCCCTGCCCCTCACACAGGGAGCCCCAGCCATGACTGCCTAGTGCCCCGCCCCGCACTGACTGGATCCCCAGCCCTGAAAGCCTGGAACCCCGCGCCTCACTCATGGGGCCTTGCCCTTCATAATTGGAGCCCCGCCCCTCCAATATGGAGCCTTGCCCCTGACTGCATGGAGCCCTGCCCATCCCTCATGGATCCCCGCCCATCACTGGCTGGAGCCCTGCCCCACAAACATGGAGCCCTTTCCCTCACACATGGAGCCTTGCCCCTCTCTGGCTGGAGCCCTGCCACTAACACAAAGAGCCCCGGCCATCACTGCCCTGAGCCCCGCCCCGCACTGACTGGATCCCCACCCCTGAAAGCCTGGAACCCCGGCCTTCACTCATGGGGCCTTGCCCTTCATATTTGAAGCCCCGCCCCTCAACTATGGAGCCCTATCCCTCACTGCATGGAGCCCTGCCCATCCCACATGGAGCCCCGCCCATCACTGGCTGGAGCCCTGCCCCACACACATGGAGCCTTTTCCCTCACACATGGAGCCCTGCCCCTCTCTGGCTGCAGCCCTAATCCTAACACATGGAGCCTCGGCAATCACTGCCTAGAGCCCCACCCCTCACTGACTGGATCCCCACCCCTCACAGCCCGGAACCCCGCCCCTCACGCATGGAACCCCTTCCCTCACTCATGGAGCCCTGCCCATCCCACATGGAGCCCCGCCCATCACTGGCTGGAGCCCTGCCCCTCACACATGGAGCCGCTTCTGTCACACATAGAGCACCGCCCCTCACTGCCTGAAGCCCTGCCCCTCACACATGGAGCTCCGCGTTTGTAGGTCCTTCTTTTCGGTTTTGGCCTTCAGTGGGGATCAATTTTGGCAAGCTTTGCTGCATGTGTCTGCACTTGCTGGCGTATGGCCTGCCTGCATTTTGATGGCTTTGACTTTGGGAAAGATTTTTTCTTGGTTTTTTTTTTTTGTTTAACTGTTCATGCCATGTCCCTCATATCTTGCCCCGTAAGTTATGTCTTCCTCCTTGACTATTTCTCCTGATTTTGCAACATCTCTTAGCTTAATTTTTGCATCTTTTGGTCCTTCGCACTGCACCTCATATAATCCCGGGCCATTTCCTTAGAGTAACTAGATTTCCCAAATTTCCTTTTTTTCTCCTCCAATTGCAATTCCTTTGATGGAGTCTCCGTTCCAGTGTGTTTGTAGGTCCTTCTTTTCTGTTTGGGCCTTCAGTGGGGATGAATTTTGGCAAGCTTTGCTGCATGTGCCTGGACTTGCTGGTGTATGGCCTGCCTGCATTTTGATGGCTTTGACTTTGGAAAAATTGTTTTTTTTTCGTTGTTTTGTGAAGTGTCCATGCCATGTCCCTCATATCTTGCCCCCTAAGTTGTGTCTTCCTCCTTGACTTTTTCCCCTGCTTTTGCAACATCTGTGAGCCTATTTTTTGCATGTTTTGGTCCTTTGCAATGCAGCTGATTTCCTCACAGCCTATTTTTTGAAGACATTAAAATTACTGATTTTCTGCTTTTTTCAATTGCATTTCATTTGAACTTATCTCCTTTCCAGAGTGTTTGCAAGCCTTTCTTTTGGGATTCACAAGATTCCTTTTCCCTTCCCGAAAGGAAATTTCATTTCCTTTTGGGAAGGGAAAAGAAATCTTGTGATTTCAATGGGGACGAATCGAAGAATCATTGGTGCATTTCCCTGCCCTTGATGGCATGCCATGCCTTTTGGTGGCTTTGACTTGGGGAAAGATTTTTTTCATTTTTTGGTTGATTTCTGAAGTGTCCATGCCATGTCCTCATATCTTGCCACCTAAGTTGTGTCTTCCTCCTTGACTTTTTCCCCTGCTTTTGCAACATCTGTGAGCTTAGTTTTTGCATCTTTTGGTCCTTCGCACTGCACCTGATATTATCCCGGGCCATTTTCTTACAGTCACTAAATTTCCCAAATTTTCTTTTTTTCTCCTCCAATTACAATTCCTTTGATGGTGTCTCCGCTCCAGCCTGTTTGTAGGCCCTTCTTTTCTGTTTTGGCCTTCAGTGGGGATCAGATTTGGCAAGCTTTGCTGCATGTGCCTGCACTTGCTGGCGTATGGCCTGCCTGCATTTTGAAGGCTTTGACTTTGGGAACGATTTTTTCTTGTTTTTCTTTTTTCTTGTTTTAAATATTCATGCCATGTCCCTCATATCTTGCCCCCTAAGTTGTGTTTTCCTCCTTGACTTTTTCTGCTGCTTTTGAAATATCTGTCAGCTTTGTTTTGGCATCATTTAGTCCTTCGCACTGCACCTGACATAATCCCGGGCCATTTTCTTACAGTCACTAAATTTACCAAATTTACATTTTTACTTTTCCTAATGCAATATTTCCCATGCTGTCTCCATCCACCGCCCCTCACTGCCTGAAGCCCTGCCCCTCACACAGGGAGCCCCAGCCATGACTGCCTAGTGCCCCGCCCCGCACTGACTGGATCCCCAGCCCTGAAAGCCTGGAACCCCGCGCCTCACTCATGGGGCCTTGCCCTTCATAATTGGAGCCCCGCCCCTCAAATATGGAGCCTTGCCCCTGACTGCATGGAGCCCTGCCCATCCCTCATGGATCCCCGCCCATCACTGGCTGGAGCCCTGCCCCACAAACATGGAGCCCTTTCCCTCACACATGGAGCCTTGCCCCTCTCTGGCTGGAGCCCTGCCACTAACACAAAGAGCCCCGGCCATCACTGCCCTGAGCCCCGCCCCTCACTGACTGGATCCCCACCCCTGAAAGCCTGGAACCCCGGCCTTCACTCATGGGGCCTTGCCCTTCATATTTGAAGCCCCGCCCCTCAACTATGGAGCCCTATCCCTCACTGCATGGAGCCCTGCCCATCCCACATGGAGCCCCGCCCATCACTGGCTGGAGCCCTGCCCCACACACATGGAGCCTTTTCCCTCACACATGGAGCCCTGCCCCTCTCTGGCTGCAGCCCTAACCCTAACACATGGAGCCTCGGCAATCACTGCCTAGAGCCCCACCCCTCACTGACTGGATCCCCACCCCTCACAGCCCGGAACCCAGCCCCTCACGCATGGAACCCCTTCCCTCACTCATGGAGCCCTGCCCATCCCACATGGAGCCCCGCCCATCACTGGCTGGAGCCCTGCCCCTCACACATGGAGCTCCGCGTTTGTAGGTCCTTCATTTCGGTTTTGGCCTTCAGTGGGGATCAATTTTGGCAAGCTTTGCTGCATGTGTCTGCACTTGCTGGCGTATGGCCTGCCTGCGTTTTGATGGCTTTGACTTTGGGAAAGATTTTTTCTTGTTTTTTTTTTTTTGTTTAACTGTTCATGCCATGTCCCTCATATCTTGCCCCGTAAGTTGTGTCTTCCTCCTTGACTATTTCTCCTGATTTTGCAACATCTCTTAGCTTAATTTTTGCATCTTTTGGTCCTTCGCACTGCACCTCATATAATCCCGGGCCATTTTCTTAGAGTAACTAGATTTCCCAAATTTCCTTGTTTTCTCCTCCAATTGCAATTCCTTTGATGGAGTCTCCGTTCCAGAGTGTTTGTAGGTCCTTCTTTTCTGTTTGGGCCTTCAGTGGGGATGAATTTTGGCAAGCTTTGCTGCATGTGCCTGGACTTGCTGGTGTATGGCCTGCCTGCATTTTGATGGCTTTGACTTTGGAAAAATTTTTTTTTTTTCGTTGTTTTGTGAAGTGTCCATGCCATGTCCCTCATATCTTGCCCCCTAAGTTGTGTCTTCCTCCTTGACTTTTTCCCCTGCTTTTCCAACATCTGTGAGCCTATTTTTTGCATGTTTTGGTCCTTTGCAATGCAGCTGATTTCCTCACAGCCTATTTTTTGAAGACATTAAAATTACTGATTTTCTGCTTTTTTCAAATGCATTTCATTTGAACTTATCTCCTTTCCAGAGTGTTTGCAAGCCTGTCTTTTGGGATTCACAAGATTCCTTTTCCCTTCCCGAAAGGAAATTTCATTTCCTTTTGGGAAGGGACAAGAAATCTTGTGATTTCAATGGGGACGAATCGAAGAATCATTGGTGCATTTCCCTGCCTTGATGGCATGCCATGCCTTTTGGTGGCTTTGACTTGGGGAAAGATTTTTTTCATTTTTTGGTTGATTTCTGAAGTGTCCATGCCATGTCCTCATATCTTGCCACCTAAGTTGTGTCTTCCTCCTTGACTTTTTCCCCTGCTTTTGCAACATCTGTGAGCTTAGTTTTTGCATCTTTTGGTCCTTCGCACTGCACCTGATATTATCCCGGGCCATTTTCTTAAAGTCACTAAATTTCCCAAATTTTCTTTTTTTCTCCTCCAATTACAATTCCTTTGATGGTGTCTCCGCTCCAGCCTGTTTGTAGGCCCTTCTTTTCTCTTTTGGCCTTCAGTGGGGATCAGATTTGGCAAGCTTTGCTGCATGTGCCTGCACTTGCTGGCGTATGGCCTGCCTGCATTTTGAAGGCTTTGACTTTGGGAACGATTTTTTCTTGTTTTTCTTTTTTCTTGTTTTAAATATTCATGCCATGTCCCTCATATCTTGCCCCCTAAGTTGTGTTTTCCTCCTTGACTTTTTCCGCTGCTTTTGAAATATCTGGGAGCTTTGTTTTGGCATCATTTAGTCCTTCGCACTGCACCTGACATAATCCCGGGCCATTTTCTTACAGTCACTAAATTTACCAAATTTACATTTTTACTTTTCCTAATGCAATATTTCCCATGCTGTCTCCATCCACCGCCCCTCACTGCCTGAAGCCCTGCCCCTCACACAGGGAGCCCCAGCCATGACTGCCTAGTGCCCCGCCCCGCACTGACTGGATCCCCACCCCTGAAAGCCTGGAACCCCGCGCCTCACTCATGGGGCCTTGCCCTTCATAATTGGAGCCCCGCCCCTCCAATATGGAGCCTTGCCCCCGAACTGCATGGAGCCCTGCCCATCCCTCATGGATCCCCGCCCATCACTGGCTGGAGCCCTGCCCCACAAACATGGAGCCCTTTCCCTCACACATGGAGCCTTGCCCCTCTCTGGCTGGAGCCCTGCCACTAACACAAAGAGCCCCGGCCATCACTGCCCTGAGCCCCGCCCCGCACTGACTGGATCCCCACCCCTGAAAGCCTGGAACCCCGGCCTTCACTCATGGGGCCTTGCCCTTCATATTTGAAGCCCCGCCCCTCAACTATGGAGCCCTATCCCTCACTGCATGGAGCCCTGCCCATCCCACATGGAGCCCCGCCCATCACTGGCTGGAGCCCTGCCCTACACACATGGAGCCTTTTCCCTCACACATGGAGCCCTGCCCCTCTCTGGCTGCAGCTCTAATCCTAACACATGGAGCCTCGGCAATCACTGCCTAGAGCCCCACCCCTCACTGACTGGATCCCCACCCCTCACAGCCCGGAACCCCGCCCCTCACGCATGGAACCCCTTCCCTCACTCATGGAGCCCTGCCCATCCCACATGGAGCCCCGCCCATCACTGGCTGGAGCCCTGCCCCTCACACATGGAGCCGCTTCTGTCACACATAGAGCACCGCCCCTCACTGCCTGAAGCCCTGCCCCTCACACATGGAGCTCCGCGTTTGTAGGTCCTTCTTTTCGGTTTTGGCCTTCAGTGGGGATCAATTTTGGCAAGCTTTGCTGCATGTGTCTGCACTTGCTGGCGTATGGCCTGCCTGCATTTTGATGGCTTTGACTTTGGGAAAGATTTTTTCTTGGTTTTTTTTTTTTGTTTAACTGTTCATGCCATGTCCCTCATATCTTGCCCCGTAAGTTATGTCTTCCTCCTTGACTATTTCTCCTGATTTTGCAACATCTCTTAGCTTAATTTTTGCATCTTTTGGTCCTTCGCACTGCACCTCATATAATCCCGGGCCATTTCCTTAGAGTAACTAGATTTCCCAAATTTCCTTTTTTTCTCCTCCAATTGCAATTCCTTTGATGGAGTCTCCGTTCCAGTGTGTTTGTAGGTCCTTCTTTTCTGTTTGGGCCTTCAGTGGGGATGAATTTTGGCAAGCTTTGCTGCATGTGCCTGGACTTGCTGGTGTATGGCCTGCCTGCATTTTGATGGCTTTGACTTTGGAAAAATTTTTTTTTTTTCGTTGTTTTGTGAAGTGTCCATGCCATGTCCCTCATATCTTGCCCCCTAAGTTGTGTCTTCCTCCTTGACTTTTTCCCCTGCTTTTTCAACATCTGTGAGCCTATTTTTTGCATGTTTTGGTCCTTTGCAATGCAGCTGATTTCCTCACAGCCTATTTTTTGAAGACATTAAAATTACTGATTTTCTGCTTTTTTCAATTGCATTTCATTTGAACTTATCTCCTTTCCAGAGTGTTTGCAAGCCTTTCTTTTGGGATTCACAAGATTCCTTTTCCCTTCCCGAAAGGAAATTTCATTTCCTTTTGGGAAGGGACAAGAAATCTTGTGATTTCAATGGGGACGAATCGAAGAATCATTGGTGCATTTCCCTGCCCTTGATGGCATGCCATGCCTTTTGGTGGCTTTGACTTGGGGAAAGATTTTTTTCATTTTTTGGTTGATTTCTGAAGTGTCCATGCCATGTCCTCATATCTTGCCACCTAAGTTGTGTCTTCCTCCTTGACTTTTTCCCCTGCTTTTGCAACATCTGTGAGCTTAGTTTTTGCATCTTTTGGTCCTTCGCACTGCACCTGATATTATCCCGGGCCATTTTCTTACAGTCACTAAATTTCCCAAATTTTCTTTTTTTCTCCTCCAATTACAATTCCTTTGATGGTGTCTCCGCTCCAGCCTGTTTGTAGGCCCTTCTTTTCTGTTTTGGCCTTCAGTGGGGATCAGATTTGGCAAGCTTTGCTGCATGTGCCTGCACTTGCTGGCGTATGGCCTGCCTGCATTTTGAAGGCTTTGACTTTGGGAACGATTTTTTCTTGTTTTTCTTTTTTCTTGTTTTAAATATTCATGCCATGTCCCTCATATCTTGCCCCCTAAGTTGTGTTTTCCTCCTTGACTTTTTCCGCTGCTTTTGAAATATCTGTCAGCTTTGTTTTGGCATCATTTAGTCCTTCGCACTGCACCTGACATAATCCCGGGCCATTTTCTTACAGTCACTAAATTTACCAAATTTACATTTTTACTTTTCCTAATGCAATATTTCCCATGCTGTCTCCATCCACCGCCCCTCACTGCCTGAAACCCTGCCCCTCACACAGGGAGCCCCAGCCATGACTGCCTAGTGCCCCGCCCCGCACTGACTGGATCCCCACCCCTGAAAGCCTGGAACCCCGCGCCTCACTCATGGGGCCTTGCCCTTCATAATTGGAGCCCCGCCCCTCAAATATGGAGCCTTGCCCCTGACTGCATGGAGCCCTGCCCATCCCTCATGGATCCCCGCCCATCACTGGCTGGAGCCCTGCCCCACAAACATGGAGCCCTTTCCCTCACACATGGAGCCTTGCCCCTCTCTGGCTGGAGCCCTGCCACTAACACAAAGAGCCCCGGCCATCACTGCCCTGAGCCCCGCCCCTCACTGACTGGATCCCCACCCCTGAAAGCCTGGAACCCCGGCCTTCACTCATGGGGCCTTGCCCTTCATATTTGAAGCCCCGCCCCTCAACTATGGAGCCCTATCCCTCACTGCATGGAGCCCTGCCCATCCCACATGGAGCCCCGCCCATCACTGGCTGGAGCCCTGCCCCACACACATGGAGCCTTTTCCCTCACACATGGAGCCCTGCCCCTCTCTGGCTGCAGCCCTAACCCTAACACATGGAGCCTCGGCAATCACTGCCTAGAGCCCCACCCCTCACTGACTGGATCCCCACCCCTCACAGCCCGGAACCCAGCCCCTCACGCATGGAATCCCTTCCCTCACTCATGGAGCCCTGCCCATCCCACATGGAGCCCCGCCCATCACTGGCTGGAGCCCTGCCCCTCACACATGGAGCTCCGCGTTTGTAGGTCCTTCTTTTCGGTTTTGGCCTTCAGTGGGGATCAATTTTGGCAAGCTTTGCTGCATGTGTCTGCACTTGCTGGCGTATGGCCTGCCTGCATTTTGATGGCTTTGACTTTGGGAAAGATTTTTTCTTGTTTTTTTTTTTTGTTTAACTGTTCATGCCATGTCCCTCATATCTTGCCCCGTAAGTTGTGTCTTCCTCCTTGACTATTTCCCCTGATTTTGCAACATCTCTTAGCTTAATTTTTGCATCTTTTGGTCCTTCGCACTGCACCTCATATAATCCCGGGCCATTTTCTTAGAGTAACTAGATTTCCCAAATTTCCTTTTTTTCTCCTCCAATTGCAATTCCTTTGATGGAGTCTCCGTTCCAGTGTGTTTGTAGGTCCTTCTTTTCTGTTTGGGCCTTCAGTGGGGATGAATTTTGGCAAGCTTTGCTGCATGTGCCTGGACTTGCTGGTGTATGGCCTGCCTGCATTTTGATGGCTTTGACTTTGGAAAAATCTTTTTTTTTCGTTGTTTTGTGAAGTGTCCATGCCATGTCCCTCATATCTTGCCCCCTAAGTTGTGTCTTCCTCCTTGACTTTTTCCCCTGCTTTTGCAACATCTGTGAGCCTATTTTTTGCATGTTTTGGTCCTTTGCAATGCAGCTGATTTCCTCACAGCCTATTTTTTGAAGACATCAATATTACTGATTTTCTGCTTTTTTCAATTGCATTTCATTTGAACTTATCTCCTTTCCAGAGTGTTTGCAAGCCTTTCTTTTGGGATTCACAAGATTCCTTTTCCCTTCCCGAAAGGAAATTTCATTTCCTTTCGGGAAGGGAAAAGAAATCTTGTGATTTCAATGGGGACGAATCGAAGAATCATTGGTGCATTTCCCTGCCCTTGATGGCATGCCATGCCTTTTGGTGGCTTTGACTTGGGGAAAGATTTTTTTCATTTTTTGGTTGATTTCTGAAGTGTCCATGCCATGTCCTCATATCTTGCCACCTAAGTTGTGTCTTCCTCCTTGACTTTTTCCCCTGCTTTTGCAACATCTGTGAGCTTAGTTTTTGCATCTTTTGGTCCTTCGCACTGCACCTGATATTATCCCGGGCCATTTTCTTACAGTCACTAAATTTCCCAAATTTTCTTTTTTTCTCCTCCAATTACAATTCCTTTGATGGTGTCTCCGCTCCAGCCTGTTTGTAGGCCCTTCTTTTCTGTTTTGGCCTTCAGTGGGGATCAGATTTGGCAAGCTTTGCTGCATGTGCCTGCACTTGCTGGCGTATGGCCTGCCTGCATTTTGAAGGCTTTGACTTTGGGAACGATTTTTTCTTGTTTTTCTTTTTTCTTGTTTTAAATATTCATGCCATGTCCCTCATATCTTGCCCCCTAAGTTGTGTTTTCCTCCTTGACTTTTTCCGCTGCTTTTGTAATATCTGTCAGCTTTGTTTTGGCATCATTTAGTCCTTCGCACTGCACCTGACATAATCCCGGGCCATTTTCTTACAGTCACTAAATTTACCAAATTTACATGTTTACTTTTCCTAATGCAATATTTCCCATGCTGTCTCCATCCACCGCCCCTCACTGCCTGAAACCCTGCCCCTCACACAGGGAGCCCCAGCCATGACTGCCTAGTGCCCCGCCCCGCACTGACTGGATCCCCACCCCTGAAAGCCTGGAACCCCGCGCCTCACTCATGGGGCCTTGCCCTTCATAATTGGAGCCCCGCCCCTCAAATATGGAGCCTTGCCGCCGAACTGCATGGAGCCCTGCCCATCCCTCATGGATCCCCGCCCATCACTGGCTGGAGCCCTGCCCCACAAACATGGAGCCCTTTCCCTCACACATGGAGCCTTGCCCCTCTCTGGCTGGAGCCCTGCCACTAACACAAAGAGCCCCGGCCATCACTGCCCTGAGCCCCGCCCCTCACTGACTGGATCCCCACCCCTGAAAGCCTGGAACCCCGGCCTTCACTCATGGGGCCTTGCCCTTCATATTTGAAGCCCCGCCCCTCAACTATGGAGCCCTATCCCTCACTGCATGGAGCCCTGCCCATCCCACATGGAGCCCCGCCCATCACTGGCTGGAGCCCTGCCCCACACACATGGAGCCTTTTCTCTCACACATGGAGCCCTGCCCCTCTCTGGCTGCAGCCCTAACCCTAACACATGGAGCCTCGGCAATCACTGCCTAGAGCCCCACCCCTCACTGACTGGATCCCCACCCCTCACAGCCCGGAACCCCGCCCCTCATGCATGGAACCCCTTCCCTCACTCATGGAGCCCTGCCCATCCCACATGGAGCCCTGCCCATCACTGGCTGGAGCCCTGCCCCTCACTCATGGAGCCCTGCCCATCCCACATGGAGCCCCGCCCATAACTGGCTGGAGCCCTGCCCCTCACACATGGAGCCCCGCGTTTGTAGGTCCTTCTTTTCGGTTTTGGCCTTCAGTGGGGATCAATTTTGGCAAGCTTTGCTGCATGTGTCTGCACTTGCTGGCATATGGCCTGCCTGCATTTTGATGGCTTTGTCTTTGGGAAAGATTTTTTCTTGGTTTTTTTTTTTTGTTTAACTGTTCATGCCATGTCGCTCATATCTTGCCCCGTAAGTTGTGTCTTCCTCCTTGACTATTTCCCCTGATTTTGCAACATCTCTTAGCTTAATTTTTGCATCTTTTGGTCCTTCGCACTGCACCTCATATAATCCCGGGCCATTTTCTTAGAGTAACTAGATTTCCCAAATTTCCTTTTTTTCTCCTCCAATTGCAATTCCTTTGGTGGAGTCTCCGTTCCAGTGTGTTTGTAGGTCCTTCTTTTCTGTTTGGGCCTTCAGTGGGGATGAATTTTGGCAAGCTTTGCTGCATGTGCCTGGACTTGCTGATGTATGGCCTGCCTGCATTTTGATGGCTTTGACTTTGGAAAAAATTTTTTTTTTCGTTGTTCTGTGAAGTGTCCATGCCATGTCCCTCATATCTTGCCCCCTAAGTTGTGTCTTCCTCCTTGACTTTTTCCCCTGCTTTTGCAACATCTGTGAGCCTATTTTTTGCATGTTTTGGTCCTTTGCAATGCAGCTGATTTCCTCACAGCCTATTTTTTGAAGACATTAAAATTACTTATTTTCTGCTTTTTTCAATTGCATTTCATTTGAAATTATCTCCTTTCCAGAGTGTTTGCAAGCCTGTCTTTTGGGATTCACAAGATTCCTTTTCCCTTCCCAAAAGGAAATTTCATTTCCTTTTGGGAAGGGAAAAGATATCTTGTGATTTCAATGGGGACCAATCGAAGAATCATTGGTGCATTTCCCTGCCCTTGATGGCATGCCATGCCTTTTGGTGGCTTTGACTTGGGGAAAGATTTTTTTCATTTTTTGGTTGATTTCTGAAGTGTCCATGCCATGTCCTCATATCTTGCCACCTAAGTTGTGTCTTCCTCCTTGACTTTTTCCCCTGCTTTTGCAACATCTGTGAGCTTAGTTTTTGCATCTTTTGGTCCTTCGCACTGCACCTGATATTATCCCGGGCCATTTTCTTACAGTCACTAAATTTCCCAAATTTTCTTTTTTTCTCCTCCAATTACAATTCCTTTGATGGTGTCTCCGCTCCAGCCTGTTTGTAGGCCCTTCTTTTCTGTTTTGGCCTTCAGTGGGGATCAGATTTGGCAAGCTTTGCTGCATGTGCCTGCACTTGCTGGCGTATGGCCTGCCTGCATTTTGAAGGCTTTGACTTTGAGAACGATTTTTTCTTGTTTTTCTTCTTTCTTGTTTTAAATATTCATGCCATGTCCCTCATATCTTGCCCCCTAAGTTGTGTTTTCCTCCTTGACTTTTTCCGCTGCTTTTGAAATATCTGTCAGCTTTGTTTTGGCATCATTTAGTCCTTCGCACTGCACCTGACATAATCCCGGGCCATTTTCTTACAGTCACTAAATTTACCAAATTTACATGTTTACTTTTCCTAATGCAATATTTCCCATGCTGTCTCCATCCACCGCCCCTCACTGCCTGAAACCCTGCCCCTCACACAGGGAGCCCCAGCCATGACTGCCTAGTGCCCCGCCCCGCACTGACTGGATCCCCACCCCTGAAAGCCTGGAACCCCGCGCCTCACTCATGGGGCCTTGCCCTTCATAATTGGAGCCCCGCCCCTCAAATATGGAGCCTTGCCGCCGAACTGCATGGAGCCCTGCCCATCCCTCATGGATCCCCGCCCATCACTGGCTGGAGCCCTGCCCCACAAACATGGAGCCCTTTCCCTCACACATGGAGCCTTGCCCCTCTCTGGCTGGAGCCCTGCCACTAACACAAAGAGCCCCGGCCATCACTGCCCTGAGCCCCGCCCCTCACTGACTGGATCCCCACCCCTGAAAGCCTGGAACCCCGGCCTTCACTCATGGGGCCTTGCCCTTCATATTTGAAGCCCCGCCCCTCAACTATGGAGCCCTATCCCTCACTGCATGGAGCCCTGCCCATCCCACATGGATCCCCGCCCATCACTGGCTGGAGCCCTGCCCCACACACATGGAGCCTTTTCCCTCACACATGGAGCCCTGCCCCTCTCTGGCTGCAGCCCTAACCCTAACACATGGAGCCTCGGCAATCACTGCCTAGAGCCCCACCCCTCACTGACTGGATCCCCACCCCTCACAGCCCGGAACCCCGCCCCTCACGCATGGAACCCCTTCCCTCACTCATGGAGCCCTGCCCATCCCACATGGAGCCCCGCCCATCACTGGCTGGAGCCCTGCCCCACACACATGGAGCCGCTTCCCTCACACATAGAGCACCGCCCCTCACTGCCTGAAGCCCTGCCCCTCACACATGGAGCCCCGCGTTTGTAGGTCCTTCTTTTCGGTTTTGGCCTTCAGTGGGGATCAATTTTGGCAAGCTTTGCTGCATGTGTCTGCACTTGCTGGCGTATGGCCTGCCTGCATTTTGATGGCTTTGTCTTTGGGAAAGATTTTTTCTTGGTTTTTTTTTTTTGTTTAACTGTTCATGCCATGTCCCTCATATCTTGCCCCGTAAGTTGTGTCTTCCTCCTTGACTATTTCCCCTGGTTTTGCAACATCTCTTAGCTTAATTTTTGCATCTTTTGGTCCTTCGCACTGCACCTGATATAATCCCGGGCCATTTTCTTAGAGTAACTAGATTTCCCAAATTTCCTTTTTTTCTCCTCCAATTGCAATTCCTTTGATGGAGTCTCCGTTCCAGTGTGTTTGTAGGTCCTTCTTTTCTGTTTGGGCCTTCAGTGGGGATGAATTTTGGCAAGCTTTGCTGCATGTGCCTGGACTTGCTGATGTATGGCCTGCCTGCATTTTGATGGCTTTGACTTTGGAAAAATTTTTTTTTTTTCGTTGTTTTGTGAAGTGTCCATGCCATGTCCCTCATATCTTGCCCCCTAAGTTGTGTCTTCCTCCTTGACTTTTTCCCCTGCTTTTGCAACATCTGTGAGCCTATCTTTTGCATTTTTTGGTCCTTTGCAATGCAGCTGATTTCCTCACAGCCTATTTTTTGAAGACATTAAAATTACTGACTTTCTGCTTTTTTCAATTGCATTTCATTTGAACTTATCTCCTTTCCAGAGTGTTTGCAAGCCTGTCTTTTGGGATTCACAAGATTCCTTTTCCCTTCCCAAACGGAAATTTCATTTCCTTTTGGGAAGGGAAAAGATATCTTGTGATTTCAATGGGGACCAATCGAAGAATCATTGGTGCATTTCCCTGCCCTTGATGGCATGCCATGCCTTTTGGTGGCTTTGACTTGGGGAAAGATTTTTTTCATTTTTTGGTTGATTTCTGAAGTGTCCATGCCATGTCCTCATATCTTGCCACCTAAGTTGTGTCTTCCTCCTTGACTTTTTCCCCTGCTTTTGCAACATCTGTGAGCTTAGTTTTTGCATCTTTTGGTCCTTCGCACTGCACCTGATATTATCCCGGGCCATTTTCTTACAGTCACTAAATTTCCCAAATTTTCTTTTTTTCTCCTCCAATTACAATTCCTTTGATGGTGTCTCCGCTCCAGCCTGTTTGTAGGCCCTTCTTTTCTGTTTTGGCCTTCAGTGGGGATCAGATTTGGCAAGCTTTGCTGCATGTGCCTGCACTTGCTGGCGTATGGCCTGCCTGCATTTTGAAGGCTTTGACTTTGAGAACGATTTTTTCTTGTTTTTCTTCTTTCTTGTTTTAAATATTCATGCCATGTCCCTCATATCTTGCCCCCTAAGTTGTGTTTTCCTCCTTGACTTTTTCCGCTGCTTTTGAAATATCTGTCAGCTTTGTTTTGGCATCATTTAGTCCTTCGCACTGCACCTGACATAATCCCGGGCCATTTTCTTACAGTCACTAAATTTACCAAATTTACATGTTTACTTTTCCTAATGCAATATTTCCCATGCTGTCTCCATCCACCGCCCCTCACTGCCTGAAACCCTGCCCCTCACACAGGGAGCCCCAGCCATGACTGCCTAGTGCCCCGCCCCGCACTGACTGGATCCCCACCCCTGAAAGCCTGGAACCCCGCGCCTCACTCATGGGGCCTTGCCCTTCATAATTGGAGCCCCGCCCCTCAAATATGGAGCCTTGCCGCCGAACTGCATGGAGCCCTGCCCATCCCTCATGGATCCCCGCCCATCACTGGCTGGAGCCCTGCCCCACAAACATGGAGCCCTTTCCCTCACACATGGAGCCTTGCCCCTCTCTGGCTGGAGCCCTGCCACTAACACAAAGAGCCCCGGCCATCACTGCCCTGAGCCCCGCCCCGCACTGACTGGATCCCCACCCCTGAAAGCCTGGAACCCCGGCCTTCACTCATGGGGCCTTGCCCTTCATATTTGAAGCCCCGCCCCTCAACTATGGAGCCCTATCCCTCACTGCATGGAGCCCTGCCCATCCCACATGGATCCCCGCCCATCACTGGCTGGAGCCCTGCCCCACACACATGGAGCCTTTTCCCTCACACATGGAGCCCTGCCCCTCTCTGGCTGCAGCCCTAACCCTAACACATGGAGCCTCGGCAATCACTGCCTAGAGCCCCACCCCTCACTGACTGGATCCCCACCCCTCACAGCCCGGAACCCCGCCCCTCACGCATGGAACCCCTTCCCTCACTCATGGAGCCCTGCCCATCCCACATGGAGCCCCGCCCATCACTGGCTGGAGCCCTGCCCCACACACATGGAGCCGCTTCCCTCACACATAGAGCACCGCCCCTCACTGCCTGAAGCCCTGCCCCTCACACATGGAGCCCCGCGTTTGTAGGTCCTTCTTTTCGGTTTTGGCCTTCAGTGGGGATCAATTTTGGCAAGCTTTGCTGCATGTGTCTGCACTTGCTGGCGTATGGCCTGCCTGCATTTTGATGGCTTTGTCTTTGGGAAAGATTTTTTCTTGGTTTTTTATTTTTGTTTAACTGTTCATGCCATGTCCCTCATATCTTGCCCCGTAAGTTGTGTCTTCCTCCTTGACTATTTCCCCTGGTTTTGCAACATCTCTTAGCTTAATTTTTGCATCTTTTGGTCCTTCGCACTGCACCTGATATAATCCCGGGCCATTTTCTTAGAGTAACTAGATTTCCCAAATTTCCTTTTTTTCTCCTCCAATTGCAATTCCTTTGATGGAGTCTCCGTTCCAGTGTGTTTGTAGGTCCTTCTTTTCTGTTTGGGCCTTCAGTGGGGATGAATTTTGGCAAGCTTTGCTGCATGTGCCTGGACTTGCTGATGTATGGCCTGCCTGCATTTTGATGGCTTTGACTTTGGAAAAATTTTTTTTTTTTCATTGTTTTGTGAAGTGTCCATGCCATGTCCCTCATATCTTGCCCCCTAAGTTGTGTCTTCCTCCTTGACTTTTTCCCCTGCTTTTGCAACATCTGTGAGCCTATTTTTTGCATGTTTTGGTCCTTTGCAATGCAGCTGATTTCCTCACAGCCTATTTTTTGAAGACATTAAAATTACTGACTTTCTGCTTTTTTCAATTGCATTTCATTTGAACTTATCTCCTTTCCAGAGTGTTTGCAAGCCTTTCTTTTGGGATTCACAAGATTCCTTTTCCCTTCCCGAAAGGAAATTTCATTTCCTTTTGGGAAGGGAAAAGATATCTTGTGATTTCAATGGGGACGAATCGAAGAATCATTGGTGCATTTCCCTGCCCTTGATGGCATGCCATGCCTTTTGGTGGCTTTGACTTGGGGAAAGATTTTTTTCATTTTTTGGTTGATTTCTGAAGTGTCCATGCCATGTCCTCATATCTTGCCACCTAAGTTGTGTCTTCCTCCTTGACTTTTTCCCCTGCTTTTGCAACATCTGTGAGCTTAGTTTTTGCATCTTTTGGTCCTTCGCACTGCACCTGATATTATCCCGGGCCATTTTCTTACAGTCACTAAATTTCCCAAATTTTCTTTTTTTCTCCTCCAATTACAATTCCTTTGATGGTGTCTCCACTCCAGCCTGTTTGTAGGCCCTTCTTTTCTGTTTTGGCCTTCAGTGGGGATCAGATTTGGCAAGCTTTGCTGCATGTGCCTGCACTTGCTGGCGTATGGCCTGCCTGCATTTTGAAGGCTTTGACTTTGAGAACGATTTTTTCTTGTTTTTCTTTTTTCTTGTTTTAAATATTCATGCCATGTCCCTCATATCTTGCCCCCTAAGTTGTGTTTTCCTCCTTGACTTTTTCCGCTGCTTTTGAAATATCTGTCAGCTTTGTTTTGGCATCATTTAGTCCTTCGCACTGCACCTGACATAATCCCGGGCCATTTTCTTACAGTCACTAAATTTACCAAATTTACATGTTTACTTTTCCTAATGCAATATTTCCCATGCTGTCTCCATCCACCGCCCCTCACTGCCTGAAACCCTGCCCCTCACACAGGGAGCCCCAGCCATGACTGCCTAGTGCCCCGCCCCGCACTGACTGGATCCCCACCCCTGAAAGCCTGGAACCCCGCGCCTCACTCATGGGGCCTTGCCCTTCATAATTGGAGCCCCGCCCCTCAAATATGGAGCCTTGCCGCCGAACTGCATGGAGCCCTGCCCATCCCTCATGGATCCCCGCCCATCACTGGCTGGAGCCCTGCCCCACAAACATGGAGCCCTTTCCCTCACACATGGAGCCTTGCCCCTCTCTGGCTGGAGCCCTGCCACTAACACAAAGAGCCCCGGCCATCACTGCCCTGAGCCCCGCCCCGCACTGACTGGATCCCCACCCCTGAAAGCCTGGAACCCCGGCCTTCACTCATGGGGCCTTGCCCTTCATATTTGAAGCCCCGCCCCTCAACTATGGAGCCCTATCCCTCACTGCATGGAGCCCTGCCCATCCCACATGGATCCCCGCCCATCACTGGCTGGAGCCCTGCCCCACACACATGGAGCCTTTTCCCTCACACATGGAGCCCTGCCCCTCTCTGGCTGCAGCCCTAACCCTAACACATGGAGCCTCGGCAATCACTGCCTAGAGCCCCACCCCTCACTGACTGGATCCCCACCCCTCACAGCCCGGAACCCCGCCCCTCACGCATGGAAGCCCTTCCCTCACTCATGGAGCCCTGCCCATCCCACATGGAGCCCCGCCCATCACTGCCTGGAGCCCTGCCCCACACACATGGAGCCGCTTCCGTCACACATAGAGCACCGCCCCTCACTGCCTGAAGCCCTGCCCCTCACACATGGAGCCCCGCGTTTGTAGGTCCTTCTTTTCGGTTTTGGCCTTCAGTGGGGATCAATTTTGGCAAGCTTTGCTGCATGTGTCTGCACTTGCTGGCGTATGGCCTGCCTGCATTTTGATGGCTTTGACTTTGGGAAAGATTTTTTCTTGGTTTTTTTTTTTTGTTTAACTGTTCATGCCATGTCGCTCATATCTTGCCCCGTAAGTTGTGTCTTCCTCCTTGACTATTTCCCCTGATTTTGCAACATCTCTTAGCTTAATTTTTGCATCTTTTGATCCTTCGCACTGCACCTCATATAATCCCGGGCCATTTTCTTAGAGTAACTAGATTTCCCAAATTTCCTTGTTTTCTCCTCCAATTGCAATTCCTTTGATGGAGTCTCCGTTCCAGTGTGTTTGTAGGTCCTTCTTTTCTGTTTGGGCCTTCAGTGGGGATGAATTTTGGCAAGCTTTGCTGCATGTGCCTGGACTTGCTGGTGTATGGCCTGCCTGCATTTTGATGGCTTTGACTTTGGAAAAAATTTTTTTTTTTCGTTGTTTTGTGAAGTGTCCATGCCATGTCCCTCATATCTTGCCCCCTAAGTTGTGTCTTCCTCCTTGACTTTTTCCCCTGCTTTTGCAACATCTGTGAGCCTATTTTTTGCATGTTTTGGTCCTTTGCAATGCAGCTGATTTCCTCACAGCCTATTTTTTGAAGACATTAAAATTACTGATTTTCTGCTTTTTTCAATTGCATTTCATTTGAACTTATCTCCTTTCCAGAGTGTTTGCAAGCCTTTCTTTTGGGATTCACAAGATTCCTTTTCCCTTCCCGAAAGGAAATTTCATTTCCTTTTGGGAAGGGAAAAGAAATCTTGTGATTTCAATGGGGACGAATCGAAGAATCATTGGTGCATTTCCCTGCCCTTGATGGCATGCCATGCCTTTTGGTGGCTTTGACTTGGGGAAAGATTTTTTTCATTTTTTGGTTGATTTCTGAAGTGTCCATGCCATGTCCTCATATCTTGCCACCTAAGTTGTGTCTTCCTCCTTGACTTTTTCCCCTGCTTTTGCAACATCTGTGAGCTTCGTTTTTGCATCTTTTGGTCCTACGCACTGCACCTGATATTATCCCGGGCCATTTTCTTACAGTCACTGAATTTCCCAAATTTTCTTTTTTTCTCCTCCAATTACAATTCCTTTGATGGTGTCTCCGCTCCAGCCTGTTTGTAGGCCCTTCTTTTCTGTTTTGGCCTTCAGTGGGGATCAGATTTGGCAAGCTTTGCTGCATGTGCCTGCACTTGCTGGCGTATGGCCTGCCTGCATTTTGAAGGCTTTGACTTTGGGAACGATTTTTTTCTTGTTTTTCTTTTTTCTTGTTTTAAATATTCATGCCATGTCCCTCATATCTTGCCCCCTAAGTTGTGTTTCCCTCCTTGGCTTTTTCCGCTGCTTTTGAAATATCTGTCAGCTTTGTTTTGGCATCATTTAGTCCTTCGCACTGCACCTGACATAATCCCGGGCCATTTTCTTACAGTCACTAAATTTACCAAATTTACATGTTTACTTTTCCTAATGCAATATTTCCCATGCTGTCTCCATCCACCGCCCCTCACTGCCTGAAACCCTGCCCCTCACACAGGGAGCCCCAGCCATGACTGCCTAGTGCCCCGCCCCGCACTGACTGGATCCCCACCCCTGAAAGCCTGGAACCCCGCGCCTCACTCATGGGGCCTTGCCCTTCATAATTGGAGCCCCGCCCCTCAAATATGGAGCCTTGCCGCCGAACTGCATGGAGCCCTGCCCATCCCTCATGGATCCCCGCCCATCACTGGCTGGAGCCCTGCCCCACAAACATGGAGCCCTTTCCCTCACACATGGAGCCTTGCCCCTCTCTGGCTGGAGCCCTGCCACTAACACAAAGAGCCCCAGCCATCACTGCCCTGAGCCCCGCCCCTCACTGACTGGATCCCCACCCCTGAAAGCCTGGAACCCCGGCCTTCACTCATGGGGCCTTGCCCTTCATATTTGAAGCCCCGCCCCTCAACTATGGAGCCCTATCCCTCACTGCATGGAGCCCTGCCCATCCCACATGGATCCCCGCCCATCACTGGCTGGAGCCCTGCCCCACACACATGGAGCCTTTTCCCTCACACATGGAGCCCTGCCCCTCTCTGGCTGCAGCCCTAACCCTAACACATGGAGCCTCGGCAATCACTGCCTAGAGCCCCACCCCTCACTGACTGGATCCCCACCCCTCACAGCCCGGAACCCCGCCCCTCACGCATGGAAGCCCTTCCCTCACTCATGGAGCCCTGCCCATCCCACATGGAGCCCCGCCCATCACTGCCTGGAGCCCTGCCCCACACACATGGAGCCGCTTCCGTCACACATAGAGCACCGCCCCTCACTGCCTGAAGCCCTGCCCCTCACACATGGAGCCCCGCGTTTGTAGGTCCTTCTTTTCGGTTTTGGCCTTCAGTGGGGATCAATTTTGGCAAGCTTTGCTGCATGTGTCTGCACTTGCTGGCGTATGGCCTGCCTGCATTTTGATGGCTTTGACTTTGGGAAAGATTTTTTCTTGGTTTTTTTTTTTTGTTTAACTGTTCATGCCATGTCGCTCATATCTTGCCCCGTAAGTTGTGTCTTCCTCCTTGACTATTTCCCCTGATTTTGCAACATCTCTTAGCTTAATTTTTGCATCTTTTGGTCCTTCGCACTGCACCTCATATAATCCCGGGCCATTTTCTTAGAGTAACTAGATTTCCCAAATTTCCTTGTTTTCTCCTCCAATTGCAATTCCTTTGATGGAGTCTCCGTTCCAGTGTGTTTGTAGGTCCTTCTTTTCTGTTTGGGCCTTCAGTGGGGATGAATTTTGGCAAGCTTTGCTGCATGTGCCTGGACTTGCTGGTGTATGGCCTGCCTGCATTTTGATGGCTTTGACTTTGGAAAAAATTTTTTTTTTTCGTTGTTTTGTGAAGTGTCCATGCCATGTCCCTCATATCTTGCCCCCTAAGTTGTGTCTTCCTCCTTGACTTTTTCCCCTGCTTTTGCAACATCTGTGAGCCTATTTTTTGCATGTTTTGGTCCTTTGCAATGCAGCTGATTTCCTCACAGCCTATTTTTTGAAGACATTAAAATTACTGATTTTCTGCTTTTTTCAATTGCATTTCATTTGAACTTATCTCCTTTCCAGAGTGTTTGCAAGCCTTTCTTTTGGGATTCACAAGATTCCTTTTCCCTTCCCGAAAGGAAATTTCATTTCCTTTTGGGAAGGGAAAAGAAATCTTGTGATTTCAATGGGGACGAATCGAAGAATCATTGGTGCATTTCCCTGCCCTTGATGGCATGCCATGCCTTTTGGTGGCTTTGACTTGGGGAAAGATTTTTTTCATTTTTTGGTTGATTTCTGAAGTGTCCATGCCATGTCCTCATATCTTGCCACCTAAGTTGTGTCTTCCTCCTTGACTTTTTCCCCTGCTTTTGCAACATCTGTGAGCTTCGTTTTTGCATCTTTTGGTCCTACGCACTGCACCTGATATTATCCCGGGCCATTTTCTTACAGTCACTGAATTTCCCAAATTTTCTTTTTTTCTCCTCCAATTACAATTCCTTTGATGGTGTCTCCGCTCCAGCCTGTTTGTAGGCCCTTCTTTTCTGTTTTGGCCTTCAGTGGGGATCAGATTTGGCAAGCTTTGCTGCATGTGCCTGCACTTGCTGGCGTATGGCCTGCCTGCATTTTGAAGGCTTTGACTTTGGGAACGATTTTTTTCTTGTTTTTCTTTTTTCTTGTTTTAAATATTCATGCCATGTCCCTCATATCTTGCCCCCTAAGTTGTGTTTTCCTCCTTGACTTTTTCCGCTGCTTTTGAAATATCTGTCAGCTTTGTTTTGGCATCATTTAGTCCTTCGCACTGCACCTGACATAATCCCGGGCCATTTTCTTACAGTCACTAAATTTACCAAATTTACATGTTTACTTTTCCTAATGCAATATTTCCCATGCTGTCTCCATCCACCGCCCCTCACTGCCTGAAACCCTGCCCCTCACACAGGGAGCCCCAGCCATGACTGCCTAGTGCCCCGCCCCGCACTGACTGGATCCCCACCCCTGAAAGCCTGGAACCCCGCGCCTCACTCATGGGGCCTTGCCCTTCATAATTGGAGCCCCGCCCCTCAAATATGGAGCCTTGCCCCCGAACTGCATGGAGCCCTGCCCATCCCTCATGGATCCCCGCCCATCACTGGCTGGAGCCCTGCCCCACAAACATGGAGCCCTTTCCCTCACACATGGAGCCTTGCCCCTCTCTGGCTGGAGCCCTGCCACTAACACAAAGAGCCCCAGCCATCACTGCCCTGAGCCCCGCCCCTCACTGACTGGATCCCCACCCCTGAAAGCCTGGAACCCCGGCCTTCACTCATGGGGCCTTGCCCTTCATATTTGAAGCCCCGCCCCTCAACTATGGAGCCCTATCCCTCACTGCATGGAGCCCTGCCCATCCCACATGGAGCCCCGCCCATCACTGGCTGGAGCCCTGCCCCACACACATGGAGCCTTTTCCCTCACACATGGAGCCCTGCCCCTCTCTGGCTGCAGCTCTAATCCTACCACATGGAGCCTCGGCAATCACTGCCTAGAGCCCCACCCCTCACTGACTGGATCCCCACCCCTCACAGCCCGGAACCCCGCCCCTCACGCATGGAACCCCTTCCCTCACTCATGGAGCCCTGCCCATCCCACATGGAGCCCCGCCCATCACTGGCTGGAGCCCTGCCCCTCACACATGGAGCCCCGCGTTTGTAGGTCCTTCTTTTCGGTTTTGGCCTTCAGTGGGGATCAATTTTGGCAAGCTTTGCTGCATGTGTCTGCACTTGCTGGCGTATGGCCTGCCTGCATTTTGATGGCTTTGACTTTGGGAAAGATTTTTTCTTGGTTTTTTTTTTTTGTTTAACTGTTCATGCCATGTCCCTCATATCTTGCCCCGTAAGTTGTGTCTTCCTCCTTGACTATTTCCCCTGATTTTGCAACATCTCTTAGCTTAATTTTTGCATCTTTTGGTCCTTCGCACTGCACCTCATATAATCCCGGGCCATTTTCTTAGAGTAACTAGATTTCCCAAATTTCCTTTTTTTCTCCTCTAATTGCAATTCCTTTGATGGAGTCTCCGTTCCAGTGTGTTTGTAGGTCCTTCTTTTCTGTTTGGGCCTTCAGTGGGGATGAATTTTGGCAAGCTTTGCTGCATGTGCCTGGACTTGCTGGTGTATGGCCTGCCTGCATTTTGATGGCTTTGACTTTGGAAAAATTTTTTTTTTCGTTGTTTTGTGAAGTGTCCATGCCATGTCCCTCATATCTTGCCCCCTAAGTTGTGTCTTCCTCCTTGACTTTTTCCCCTGCTTTTGCAACATCTGTGAGCCTATTTTTTGCATGTTTTGGTCCTTTGCAATGCAGCTGATTTCCTCACAGCCTATTTTTTGAAGACATTAAAATTACTGATTTTCTGCTTTTTTCAATTGCATTTCATTTGAACTTATCTCCTTTCCAGAGTGTTTGCAAGCCTTTCTTTTGGGATTCACAAGATTCCTTTTCCTTCCCAAAAGGAAATTTCATTTCCTTTCGGGAAGGGAAAAGAAATCTTGTGATTTCAATGGGGACGAATCGAAGAATCATTGGTGCATTTCCCTGCCCTTGATGGCATGCCATGCCTTTTGGTGGCTTTGACTTGGGGAAAGATTTTTTTCATTTTTTGGTTGATTTCTGAAGTGTCCATTGCCATGTCCTCATATCTTGCCACCTAAGTTGTGTCTTCCTCCTTGACTTTTTCCCCTGCTTTTGCAACATCTGTGAGCTTCGTTTTTGCATCTTTTGGTCCTACGCACTGCACCTGATATTATCCCGGGCCATTTTCTTACAGTCACTGAATTTCCCAAATTTTCTTTTTTTCTCCTCCAATTACAATTCCTTGATGGTGTCTCCGCTCCAGCCTGTTTGTAGGCCCTTCTTTTCTGTTTTGGCCTTCAGTGGGGATCAGATTTGGCAAGCTTTGCTGCATGTGCCTGCACTTGCTGGCGTATGGCCTGCCTGCATTTTGAAGGCTTTGACTTTGGGAACGATTTTTTTCTTGTTTTTCTTTTTTCTTGTTTTAAATATTCATGCCATGTCCCACATATCTTGCCCCCCTAAGTTGTGTTTTCCTCCTTGACTTTTTCCGCTGCTTTTGAAATATCTGTCAGCTTTGTTTTGGCATCATTTAGTCCTTCGCACTGCACCTGACATAATCCCGGGCCATTTTCTTACAGTCACTAAATTTACCAAATTTACATGTTTACTTTTCCTAATGCAATATTTCCCATGCTGTCTCCATCCACAGCCCCTCACTGCCTGAACCCCTGCCCCTCACACAGGGAGCCCCAGCCATGACTGCCTAGTGCCCCCGCCCCGCACTGACTGGATCCCCACCCCTGAAAGCCTGGAACCCCGCGCCTCACTCATGGGGCCTTGCCCTTCATAATTGGAGCCCCGCCCCTCAAATATGGAGCCTTGCCGCCGAACTGCATGGAGCCCTGCCCATCCCTCATGGATCCCCGCCCATCACTGGCTGGAGCCCTGCCCCACAAACATGGAGCCCTTTCCCTCACACATGGAGCCTTGCCCCTCTCTGGCTGGAGCCCTGCCACTAACACAAAGAGCCCCAGCCATCACTGCCCCTGAGCCCCGCCCCTCACTGACTGGATCCCCACCCCTGAAAGCCTGGAACCCCGGCCTTCACTCATGGGGTCTTGCCCTTCATATTTGAAGCGCCGCCCCTCAACTATGGAGCCCTATCCCTCACTGCATGGAGCCCTGCCCATCCCACATGGATCCCCGCCCATCACTGGCTGGAGCCCTGCCCCACACACATGGAGCCTTTTCCCTCACACATGGAGCCCTGCCCCTCTCTGGCTGCAGCCCTAACCCTAACACATGGAGCCTCGGCAATCACTGCCTAGAGCCCCACCCCTCACTGACTGGATCCCCACCCCTCACAGCCCGGAACCCCGCCCCTCACGCATGGAAGCCCTTCCCTCACTCATGGAGCCCTGCCCATCCCACATGGAGCCCCGCCCATCACTGCCTGGAGCCCTGCCCCACACACATGGAGCCGCTTCCGTCACACATAGAGCACCGCCCCTCACTGCCTGAAGCCCTGCCCCTCACACATGGAGCCCCGCGTTTGTAGGTCCTTCTTTTCGGTTTTGGCCTTCAGTGGGGATCAATTTTGGCAAGCTTTGCTGCATGTGTCTTGCACTTGCTGGCGTATGGCCTGCCTGCATTTTGATGGCTTTGACTTTGGGAAAGATTTTTTCTTGGTTTTTTTTTTTTTGTTTTAACTGTTCATGCCATGTCCCTCATATCTTGCCCCGTAAGTTGTGTCTTCCTCCTTGACTATTTCCCCCTGATTTTTGCAACATCTCTTAGCTTAATTTTTGCATCTTTTGGTCCTTCGCACTGCACCTCATATAATCCCGGGCCATTTTCTTAGAGTAACTAGATTTCCCCAAATTTCCTTTTTTTCTCCTCCAATTGCAATGCCTTTGATGGAGTCTCCGTTCCAGTGTGTTTGTAGGTCCTTCTTTTCTGTTTGGGCCTTCAGTGGGGATGAATTTTGGCAAGCTTTGCTGCATGTGCCTGGACTTGCTGGTGTATGGCCTGCCTGCATTTTGATGGCTTTGAGTTGGGAAAAATTTTTTTTTTCGTTGTTTTGTGAAGTGTCCATGCCATGTCCCTCATATCTTGCCCCCTAAGTTGTGTCTTCCTCCTTGACTTTTTCCCCTGCTTTTGCAACATCTGTGAGCCTATTTTTTGCATGTTTTGGTCCTTTGCAATGCAGCTGATTTCCTCACAGCCTATTTTTTGAAGACATTAAAATTACTGATTTTCTGCTTTTTTCAATTGCATTTCATTTGAACTTATCTCCTTTCCAGAGTGTTTGCAAGCCTTTCTTTTGGGATTCACAAGATTCCTGTTCCCTTCCCAAAAGGAAATTTCATTTCCTTTCGGGAAGGGAAAAGAAATCTTGTGATTTCAATGGGGACGATCGAAGAATCATTGGTGCATTTCCCTGCCCTTGATGGCATGCCATGCCTTTTGGTGGCTTTGACTTGGGGAAAGATTTTTTTCATTTTTTGGTTGATTTCTGAGTGTCCATGCCATGTCCTCATATCTTGCCACCTAAGTTGTGTCTTCCTCCTTGACTTTTTCCCCTGCTTTTGCAACATCTGTGAGCTTAGTTTTTGCATCTTTTGGTCCTTCGCACTGCACCTGATATTATCCCGGGCCATTTTCTTACAGTCACTAATTTCCCAAATTTTCTTTTTTTCTCCTCCAATTACAATTCCTTTGATGGTGTCTCCGCTCCAGCCTGTTTGTAGGCCCTTCTTTTCTGTTTTGGCCTTCAGTGGGGATCAGATTTGGCAAGCTTTGCTGCATGTGCCTGCACTTGCTGGCGTATGGCCTGCCTGCATTTTGAAGGCTTTGACTTTGGGAACGATTTTTTCTTGTTTTTCTTTTTTCTTGTTTTAAATATTCATGCCATGTCCCTCATATCTTGCTCCCTAAGTTGTGTTTTCCTCCTTGACTTTTTCCGCTGCTTTTGAAATATCTGTCAGCTTTGTTTTGGCATCATTTAGTCCTTCGCACTGCACCTGACATAATCCCGGGCCATTTTCTTACAGTCCACTAAATTTACCAAATTTACATTTTTACTTTTCCTAATGCAATATTTCCCATGCTGTCTCCATCCACCGCCCCTCACAGCCTGAAGCCCCTGCCCCTCACACAGGGAGCCCCAGCCATGACTGCCTAGTGCCCCGCCCCGCACTGACTGGATCCCCAGCCCTGAAAGCCTGGAACCCCGCGCCTCACTCATGGGGCCTTGCCCTTCATAATTGGAGCCCCGCCCCTCAAATATGGAGCCTTGCCCCCTGACTGCATGGAGCCCTGCCATCCCTCATGGATCCCCGCCCATCACTGGCTGAGCCCTGCCCCACAAACATGGAGCCCTTTCCCTCACACATGGAGCCTTGCCCCTCTCTGCCTGGAGCCCTGCCACTAACACAAAGAGCCCCGGCCATCACTGCCCTGAGCCCCGCCCCTCACTGACTGGATCCCCACCCCTGAAAGCCTGGAACCCCGGCCTTCACTCATGGGGCCTTGCCCTTCATATTTGAAGCCCCGCCCCTCAACTATGGAGCCCTATCCCTCACTGCATGGAGCCCTGCCCCTCCCACATGGAGCCCCGCCCATCACTGTCTGGAGCCCTGCCCCACACACATGGAGCCTTTTCCCTCACACATGGAGCCCTGCCCCTCTCTGGCTGCAGGCCCTAACCCTAACACATGGAGCCTCGGCAATCACTGCCTAGAGCCCCACCCCTCACTGACTGGATCCCCACCCCTCACAGCCCGGAACCCCACCCCTCACGCATGGAACCCCTTCCCTCACTCATGGAGCCCTGCCCATCCCACATGGAGCCCCGCCCATCACTGGCTCTAGCCCTGCCCCACACACATGGAGCCGCTTCCGTCACACATAGAGCACCACCCCTCACTGCCTGAAGCCCTGCCCCTCACACATGGAGTCCCGCATTTGTAGGTCCTTTTTTCGGTTTTGGCCTTCAGTGGGGATCAATTTTGGCAAGCTTTGCTGCATGTGTCTGCACTTGCTGGCGTATGGCCTGCCTGCATTTTGATGGCTTTGACTTTGGGAAAGATTTTTTCTTGCTTTGTTTTTTTTTTGTTTAACTGTTCATGCCACGTCCCTCATACCTAGCCCCGTAAGTTGTGTCTTCCTCCTTGACTATTTCCCTTGATTTTGCAACATCTCTTAGCTTAATTTTTGCATCTTTTGGTCCTTCGCACTGCACCTGATATAATCCCGGGCCATTTTCTTAGAGTAACTAGATTTCCCAAATTTCCTTTTCTTCTCCTCTAATTGCAATTCCTTTGATGGAGTCCTCCGTTCCAGTGTGTTTGTAGGTCCTTCTTTTCTGTTGGGCCTTCAGTGGGGATGAATTTTGGCAAGCTTTGCTGCATGTGCCTGGACTTGCTGGTGTATGGCCTGCCTGCATTTTGATGGCTTTGACTTTGGAAAAATTTTTTTTTTTCGTTGTTTTGTGAAGTGTCCATGCCATGTCCCTCATATCTTGCCCCTAAGTTGTGTCTTCCTCCTTGACTTTTTCCCCTGCTTTTGCAACATCTGTGAGGCTATTTTTTGCATGTTTTGGTCCTTTGCAATGCAGCTGATTTCCTCACAGCCTATTTTTTGAAGACATTAAAATTACTGATTTTCTGCTTTTTTCAATTGCATTTCATTTGAACTTATCTCCTTTCCAGAGTGTTTGCAAGCCTTTCTTTTGGGGATTCACAAGATTCCTTTTCCCTTCCCGAAAGGAAATTTCATTTCCTTTTGGGAAGGGAAAAGAAATCTTGTGATTTCAATGGGGACGAATGGAAGAATCATTGGTGCATTTCCCTGCCCTTGATGGCATGCCATGCCTTTTGGTGGCTTTGACTTGGGGAAAGATTTTTTTCAATTTTTTGGTTGATTTCTGAAGTGTCCATGCCATGTCCTCATATCTTGCCACCTAAGTTGTGTCTTCCTCCTTGACTTTTTCCCCTGCTTTTGCAACATCTGTGAGCTTAGTTTTTGCATCTTTTGGTCCTACGCACTGCACCTGATATTATCCGGGCCATTTTCTTACAGTCACTAAATTTCCCAAATTTTCTTTTTTTCTCCTCCAATTACAATTCCTTTGATGGTGTCTCCGCTCAGCCTGTTTGTAGGCCCTTCTTTTCTGTTTTGGCCTTCAGTGGGGGATCAGATTTGGCAAGCTTTGCTGCATGTGCCTGCACTTGCTGGCGTATGGCCTGCCTGCATTTTGAAGGCTTTGACTTTGGGAACGATTTTTTCTTGTTTTTCTTTTTTCTTGTTTTAAATATTCATGCCATGTCCTCATATCTTGCCCCCTAAGTTGTGTTTTCCTCCTTGACTTTTTCCGCTGCTTTTGAAATATCTGTCAGCTTTGTTTTGGCATCATTTAGTCCTTCGCACTGCACCTGACATAATCCCGGGCCATTTTCTTACAGTCACTAAATTTACCAAATTTACATTTTTACTTTTCCTAATGCAGTATTTCCCATGCTGTCTCCATCCACCGCCCCTCACTGCCTGAAGCCCTGCCCCTCACACAGGGAGCCCCAGCCATGACTGCCTAGTGCCCCCGCCCCGCACTGACTGGATCCCCAGCCCTGAAAGCCTGGAACCCCGCGCCTCACTCATGGGGCCTTGCCCTTCATAATTGGAGCCCCGCCCCTCAAATATGGAGCCTTGCCCCTGACTGCATGGAGCCCTGCCCATCCCTCATGGATCCCCGCCATCACTGGCTGGAGCCCTGCCCCACAAACATGGAGCCCTTTCCTCACACATGGAGCCTTGCCCCTCTCTGGCTGGAGCCCTGCCACTAACACAAAGAGCCCCCGGCCATCACTGCCCTGAGCCCCGCCCCTCACTGACTGGATCCCCACCCCTGAAAGCCTGGAACCCCGGCCTTCACTCATGGGGCCTTGCCCTTCATATTTGAAGCCCCGCCCCTCAACTATGGAGCCCTATCCCTCACTGCATGGAGCCCTGCCCATCCCACATGGAACCCCGCCCATCACTGGCTGGAGCCCTGCCCCACACACATGGAGCCTTTTCCCCTCACACATGGAGCCCTGCCCCTCTCTGGCTGCAGCCCTAACCCTAACACATGGAGCCTCGGCAATCACTGCCTAGAGCCCCACCCCTCACTGACTGGATCCCCACCCCTCACAGCCCGGAACCCCGCCCCTCACCGCATGGAACCCCTTCCCTCACTCATGGAGCCCTGCCCATCCCCACATGGAGCCCCGCCCATCACTGGCTCTAGCCCTGCCCCACACACATGGAGCCGCTTCCCTCACACATAGAGCACCACCCCTCATTGCCTGAAGCCCTGCCCCTCACACATGGAGCCCCGCATTTGTAGGTCCTTTTTTCGGTTTTGGCCTTCAGTGGGGATCAATTTTGGCAAGCTTTGCTGCATGTGTCTGCACTTGCTGGCGTATGGCCTGCCTGCATTTTGATGGCTTTGACTTTGGGAAAGATTTTTTCTTGTTTTGTTTTTTTTGTTTAACTGTTCATGCCATGTCCCTCATATCTTGCCCCGTAAGTTGTGTCTTCCTCCTTGACTATTTCCCTGATTTTGCAACATCTCTTAGCTTAATTTTTGCATCTTTTGGTCCTTCGCACTGCACCTGATATAGTCCCGGGCCATTTTCTTAGAGTAACTAGATTTCCCCAAATTTCCTTTTTTTCTCCTCTAATTGCAATTCCTTTGATGGAGTCTCCGTTCCAGTGTGTTTGTAGGTCCTTCTTTTCTGTTTGGGCCCTTCAGTGGGGATGAATTTTGGCAAGCTTTGCTGCATGTGCCTGGACTTGCTGATGTATGGCCTGCCTGCATTTTGATGGCTTTGACTTTGGAAAAATTGTTTTTTTTTTCGTTGTTTTGTGAAGTGTCCATGCCATGTCCCTCATATCTTGCCCCCTAAGTTGTGTCTTCCTCCTTGACTTTTTCCCCTGCTTTTGCAACATCTGTGAGCCTATTTTTTGCATGTTTTGGTCCTTTGCAATGCAGCTGATTTCCTCACAGCCTATTTTTTGAAGACATTAAAATTACTGATTTTCTGCTTTTTTCAATTGCATTTCATTTGAACTTATCTCCTTTCCAGAGTGTTTGCAAGCCTTTCTTTTGGATTCACAAGATTCCTTTTCCCTTCCCGAAAGGAAATTTCATTTCCTTTCGGGAAGGGAAAAGAAATCTTGTGATTTCAATGGGGACGAATGGAAGAATCATTGGTGCATTTCCCTGCCCTTGATGGCATGCCATGCCTTTTGGTGGCTTTGACTTGGGGAAAGATTTTTTTCATTTTTTGGTTGATTTCTGAAGTGTCCATGCCATGTCCTCATATCTTGCCACCTAAGTTGTGTCTTCCTCCTTGACTTTTTCCCCTGCTTTTGCAACATCTGTGAGCTTAGTTTTTGCATCTTTTGGTCCTTCGCACTGCACCTGATATTATCCCGGGCCATTTTCTTACAGTCACTAAATTTCCCAAATTTTTCTTTTTTTCTCCTCCAATTACAATTCCTTTGATGGTGTCTCCGCTCCAGCCTGTTTGTAGGCCCTTCTTTTCTGTTTTGGCCTTCAGTGGGGATCAGATTTGGCAAGCTTTGCTGCATGTGCCTGCACTTGCTGGCGTATGGCCTGCCTGCATTTTGAAGGCTTTGACTTTGGGAACGATTTTTTCTTGTTTTTCTTTTTTCTTGTTTTAAATATTCATGCCATGTCCCTCATATCTTGCCCCCTAAGTTGTGTTTTCCTCCTTGACTTTTTCCGCTGCTTTTGAAATATCTGTCAGCTTTGTTTTGGCATCATTTAGTCCTTCGCACTGGCACTGACATAATCCCGGGCCATTTTCTTACAGTCACTAAATTTACCAAATTTACATTTTTACTTTTCC